>JAWNME010000218.1:0-22570 GCA_035044385.1 Drosophila neutralis
GAATGTATACATTTTGTTAGTGGTGGGTCCTTATATTCTTCTTCCATACTTTCGTTTTCATATTCTTCCTTATCTTTGTTTTCATAATCTTTTTCCATATTCTCGTTATTATATTCTTCTACCTTATTTTCATTTTCATATTCTTTTTCCTTATTTTTGTTTTCATGTTTTTCTACCTTATTTTTGTTACTATGTTATTTTTTCTTATTTTTTGTTTCATATTCTTTTTTTTTATTTTTGTTACTATAATCTTTGTTTTTATTTTCATTTTCATATTGTTTTTTCTTATTTTCGATACTATATTCTTTTTTCTTATTTTTGTTAACATATTCCTTTTTCTTATATTCGTTATTATATTCTTTGTCTTTATTGTCATTATCATATTCATCTACCTTATTTTCATTTTCATATTCTTTTTTCTTATTTTTGTTAATATATTCTTTTTCCTGATTTTCATTTTCATATTCTTTTTCCCTATTTTTTGTTTTCATATTCTTTTTTTTGTTTTTCTTATTATATTCTTTTTTCTTATTTTTGTTTTCATATTCTTTTTTTCTATTTTCGTAATTATATTCATCTTCCTTATTTTCATTTTCATTTTTTTCTTTCCTATTTTCGTTTTTAAATTTTTCATTTTCTTCTTTCTTATTTTCGTTTTTAAATTCTTCTTCCTTATTTTCATTTTCATTTTCTTCATCCTTATTTTTGTTTTTATATTCTATGTAATTTATTATAATCTTAGTTTCTGATATGCCGTTCTTACTTGTTGTGTTGGCCTCTGTGGCAATTGAGGCACTGCTGGTGCTGCTGACGAAGGCGCTGGACGCTTCGGACGCGGGTTCCTTAATGATGATTTCGTTGTTGATTTTTTGTTGCTGCTGTTGCTGATTGGTACCAACCTCCAGGTCATGGTCCAGTTCCTGTTCGGGAACGACTATCGGGGTTACTGGTATGGGAACGGGCAAAGTTAGGTACTCCTTGCTGGCGATGGCATCGAACAGACGATCCACGAAACGAGTCGTATGCTCGGATAAAAACACATTCAGTTGCTTGATCATTTTGCTCTTGAGATCCTTTTCCGATTTGTCTATTTTCAGTAGATAATTTACGAAGCCTGCCAAAGCCAAGGGTTGAGAATTGGTGAGTGGTTCGAGCACAACGGTCAGCCAATCCTTCAGCTTAGCCCAGCTTTCCACTATCATTTTGTTGTATCGCCCCCAATGTTGTTTGGTTCTGCTTATGTCCTCGCTTTCATAGATTAATTTTACAGAATTCGATACTTCCTAAATAGGCTCCCATTTCATCATCTTCAGCATAGAAGGATCGTGGTCGGTAGTAACGTCCTCTTAGTCGGATCAATGTGGCTTCTGACATCATTTTGTTGTTTTTTGTTGTTTTGTTCACTCGTTGAAATAATTTTTTTTTTTTTTTTTTTAATTTGTTATTTGTTTGTTACACTTTCATATTATTGTTGTTTTGTTTTTCTTTCCTTTTTATTATTATTATTATATTTTTACTGTATTTATTTTTTTTTTTTTCGTTTTTGTTGTTGCTTTATTCAGTTTTTGGAATAATTTTATTTTATTTTATTTATTTTTTTTTTGTAAAAGTTTATTCAATGCAAAAAAAAATTTTCGTCGTCTGCTTCACTTATATTATGATTTACTTATTTTTAGAAGTTTTGCAAGGATCACGAGGGTCCTTATGCGGATAACAATTTCGCGAAACACCAGTACGTTTCCTGAATGGAATAAACGACGTTTCACAATGTTTGTTTCCTACCGGATTTTAAAGGTTCACGGGGTCTTATGCGGATAACAATTTCGCAAAACACTAGTACGTTTCCTGTAAAGGATCACGACGTTTCACAATTTTGCTATCCTACCGGCTGCGCCAATTACGTTTTTTGAATGTGCGAGAGTACACCAGCTGCATCAAATTAAATTCCGACAATTTATTATTTATGTATTTTTTTTTTATTAAACACCAAAATTATAGTTAGACAGTTTATTATTAATATATTTTTATTTAAGCACAAATATAAAGTTATACAATTTGTTGTTGATATATTTCTTATTAACACAAAATTATAGTTAGACAGTTTGTCACAAATATAAAGTTATACAATTAAAAGCACGTCTTCTCTATTGTGCATACAAAATGATTCTGCTTAGGTCTATTGTCTGAATGTAGGTAAAATGCATTGGATCGGGGCCTGTCGATGAAGGCAGCTGGCTTGCGCGAACGTCGATGAAGGCAGCTGGAACGGGGCCTTTTTATTCTTCTGGCTGCTGGTTTGATGAAGGCAGCTGGAACGGGGCCTTTTTATTCTTCTGGCTGCTGGTTTGATGAAGGCAGCTGGAACGGGGCCTTTTTATTCTTCTGGCTGCTGGTTTGATGAAGGCAGCTGGAACGGGGCCTTTTTATTCTTCTGGCTGCTGGTTTGATGAAGGCAGCTGGAACGGGGCCTTTTTATGCTGATGTTGCATTTTAATTGTTGCGCGTGCTGTTGCGTTTGACTTGTATGTGTAGACATGACAGATCGGCGTGATCTGGATATGTCACTATATATATAATAAAACAAACGCCTTATAGGAAAGGGTAAGAATAAAAAAAAGAAAGGGTATACAAAGGTCGTATACACCTATATATATAAAATAATATAATAAAAACGGAGAAATTAAAGCAAAACGCCCAAAGGAAAGGCACCTACACATATAACAGGAACAATAACAAATAAACATACATATATATATATATATATATACACATAAATAAAATAAAACACCAAGCATAACAAAAATATAACTATAAATAGTAATTGGAGCCCTAAGGCGGGTCCAAACTAGGTAGAACAGCCCTGAACGCGGCGAATAGTTAACACGCCACAGCTATTGCAAAGAGTGAACAACAGCTATTGACAGTGGGAGAGGATGGCCGTGACCTGCTTTAGAGTTCACTCAGACAAAGTGCAACGGCCGTCGACAGCGTTATGCTTACCGCTGACAAAGAACGGCAACAACGCTTGCACTTCAAGGGAATAAGTGCAACGACCGCCGAAAGAACAAAACCGCACACACGCTAGAGAGCGTAAGCGCTAGAGAGCGTAGGCGCTCCAAGCAACGAAAACGTCCGTCCGCTCGTCGCTTTGGCGGAAATTTACAACAACACTGCTCACACGCCAAAGAGCGCAAGCGCAGCGACTACTGAACACGTTTCGCACATCGCTGTTGACGAATCGGACAACAACAATGGCTTGCACTGGGAGAGCGCAAGCGCCGCGACTAGCTGAAAAACGTTCGCTCACCGCGATTGACGAATCGCACAACAACAATGGCCTGCACTAGGAAAGATCACCAGTGCAATGACCGCCAAAAATATGGTGCTCGGTGCGTAACAAAAGCGGATTTAAACACTAGTGTAGAGGCGTGCGAAAAACCAAAATTCCGTTGGTTAATCACGCACACTAGTGTTGAGGCAGGCACCGGTTAATAGAACAACCCGAGAGAGAGGGTAATAATGAGGTAAAAAGAAAGCTTCAATCAAGCACACAAGTCAGTACGATCGCTGCGTCCAGGCACTATACATCCATACTCACACCGTCGGCAGACATAGGTTGGCAACAGCGAAATGGCAGTGGAAAATTACCAGAAATCACGCCACCGAGCCGATCACGTGATTTCTGGTACAGTCCCAACAAAAGGCCACGACCCGGCCTATAAAAAGAGCGCCGCAACGCACTGGAGGCAGTTCGACGAGATCCGACACGCAAAGCGGAAGCTCTGGTCAAATTATACGCGAGTGCGGCCACCGAACAAACTCTACGCGAGTGGAAAATACGAGTGAAAACAGATCGACAGGACGACGCATCATTAAGGACATCGAGTCCTTCGACGCCTGCAAACCAATACCAACAAGGACACTGAGGTCCTTAACTAGTTAAAGCGGTGATCCTTGCCACGTTTAAGTCGTGCCACTGGGTGAGGCCTGCACGGATCCTTTTGCCTAAAGGAGTGTCGTATGATAACCGATCGAGCAAGCGAAGTCAAAATCTTGTAACTGGTGCACAGGTGCCTAGAACCTGCTTTTCCGAACAGGATCACTTGCCGAAAACCAACGAAGGCCTCAGTGAAGTGTCACCATTCAAACGTTCAGTACAATTACTAATGTATTCAATTCAAACGAAATAAAACCAATATAATTAATTTAATATATATAAAGAATTGTGCTATCAATTATCACTTCGCGACCAAATTCATAAATTTGTTGCACGAACCCACAGCTCGACTGAGCGTTAGCCCGGCAAGCAAATAAGGTTCGTTACACTATGTTGGAACACGTTGCTGATAAATCAAATTTGTAATATAAATACATTATCCCTAAATGTTCAAAGATGGGAAAATATTATGTACAACTTTTAGATTTAGATGTAATGTATGGACATGAAGCAGAAATTGACCATAAGCGAGCTATGTTTTTAAATTTCAAGAAAGATGGGTGTTTTGAGGACAGCGTCTTTTTCACGCTCACCTATATTTGAATTGAGTTATTTTGCTGCGTGATTATTTTTATCTAATGTATTTAATTCACTGTTTATTCAATGTTCACTCTATCATATTATATATTATTGTGTATGTTACAAATGTATGTTATTCCGTTACAAGTTACATATGTATGTATTTATGTATACGTTAGGTATGGTATGTATGTTTGTTTGTATGTTTATTTTGCGTGTTTGACAAATTTGATGCGCGTGTTTCGCTTGCCTATGCACAGCCGACGAGTGCTAAATCGAGAGTGAGTTAGATGAGCTTGCATGTGCAAGGCGAAGACAAAAAGAATGCAAAGATAAGGATTAGCGATGGGCAAGCGATGACGTTATGAAGCTACGTTACTTATCGATACTTAAGATTAATTAGTTGTTGGCTGCTGCTGCCTCCGACAATGGGAAAAGAAATAAAAAAAGATGCAAAACAGTATAGAGAAGTATTACAAAAGAAAGTGACACAAGTATAGGGTCTTTTCTTTTTTTTTTAATGTAACTATTTTAATTTAATATTAATCAACCTAATAAAAGATTATAAAATATTGTTTTAAATATTGGATATATAATAACATGGAATTTAAATTAATAACATAAACAAATAATTGGTTTTGACGTATTACAATATTACGTAGCAACAATATAACAATATAACATTGAATATAACATTTGTTTCATAACCATACTATTAGCGTCCAACTGTCCACAGGTCACTGGTGTGGAGGCGCTTTAAGCGTCTGCGGGTTGTATTCGACCCTAGTGTCGAAGCCAATGGGTTAACATGGTTATGTAACCGGTCATTATAACGACTTGTATGTCGGTTTATTTGGCTGAAGACTGTCGGAACACAGAAGTCGTTGTGCAGCGTCATATTGCGCACATAAGGTGGAGCTCCTGAGATGTCTCTTAGCACCTTGTTCTGCAAGACTTGAATTCGGTTAACCCAAAATTTTGCCGCTGTGCCCCAAAATGGAATCCCATATGTCCATGTGGGCACAACCAGCACGTGCCTACGTCAGCGAACTCCACCACTTGGTTGACCCATATTACGATTGCTGCCCTCAGCGGAAGCATAACAACGGCCACACTAGAGAGTAGGAGCTTAGGAATTGCGATCGCTGCACTTGATGCACGCGCCACACAAAAACTGTCAAATAATGTATTTTAGAGTTAAGAATTAAGTATAAATAAAGCCATGCTCATTAGAGCAAAATCAGTTCGAATCTAATCGTCAACTCCGTTGTTTTGATTTCTACCATCGCACTTACTGTGCGCATCGAAGGATTTCACTCTCCGTAGTCCACCTAGTTACAAGTGCTAGTTGCGACGCTCTTAGTAGTCAGTTCATGTGCTGAATACTTCCCTTACACACAAACATTTTGGTGACCCCGACGGTTGGAACCTGAAGTTGTCAACGAGGCGACAAAAGGATAACCAACCTCCAACAATCCACATTTGAAGTTTTCAACAAGGCGACAATCAAGGATACCTACAATCTAATAACCCAGTTCACAATATCTGAGTTAGCGAGACCACCTGAAGTTGTCAGCCAGGCGACACATCAGGAGAAAAGTGTGCCCGCAATCACGGCATTACTAACACCTGCAATCTCCATTCACAGTTCACAATATCTGTGTAAGTGAGACCAACTGAAGTTGGACAAAGCGTGCTCTCGTTGATAAACGACCATAGCACTAACAACAAACTGATTAAGAAACAGATATACGAATACATATCTGTAAAAGTCCAACAAGCGACGAAAATCAGTAAAAATGGCATCGGAAAAAGCAACCATCAAAGAGTTGCTTGATGTCCAGCAAACAATCAGCAATGAGATTGTACGGCTGATAAGCAATTATAAAAAGGATCCCACTGAGAGAAAGTCTCAGATCGGTTACCATAAAATAAAAGCAGATTCCCTAAACAAAAAATGGAATTCTGTTCAAGAAAATGACGAAGTCATAAGAAAATCCGGCGAGCTACCGGATAATCACGACTACTTCACATACTTTGAGGACATAAGATCAACAGTGATGAAGTGCTTAGAAAAAATCAAAAATGACGCTGACACCATATGTCGAACCACAAGCAAGAGGCTTGGGATTGAAGAAGGACAGCGTCAGCAATCCCTGGCGCCCTCGTCAGGACAGCATTACCAATCCCTGGGACCCTCGTCTGGACAGCGTCAGCAATCAGCCTTAGAATCCAAGGTGATTGCATTGTGCCGGCGACAAAAGGCAATGATCACGTCACTAAATCGCACATTGCACCAAACCACCCCTATTGAGCACTCTGCATTAGAGCTCATAAGGAATCTATGGGCACAAATTCAAGAAGTCCATTTTCGACTATATGAAGAAGTGGACAGCCCAGAAGAAAATGGATATGATACAAAGGAGTATCTACAGGCAGAAGAAGATGTTGTAACGAACCTCGTTGGCTTAGCCGGGCTAAAGCTCAGTCGAGCTGTGGGTTCGAGCAACAAATTTGTATAATTGGTCGCGAGGTGATAATTGATGACACACTTGTTTTATATATTGAAGTAGTTTGTATGGTTTATTTAACGAGTTAATTAAATCACAATTTATACTTTGGTAATAGACAGATTTGACACTTGTTGAAGCCTTGGTTTGCGTCAGTGAGTAGTCCTGTTCGGGGAAGTTGGTTCAAGGCACCCCGTACACCAGTTACGCCAGTCAGCGGCTTCGCACTGGTTCAACAGCTTTTATACGGCTCCGTTTGGCCAAACGGATTTCGCGCGTATGCTGTCAAACTTCAGGCAGGATTATCGCACGCTTGGCTTGTCGCTGTGTAGGCCTAGCCTCGTGGCACAACTTGAACGTAGCAAGGATCTACTACTTTCACTTCCAAGGATCTCAGTATCCTGGATTCCAACAGTCTTTTCTCGCTGTTGGTTTTATTTGCAGCTCGTGCTGACGAAAGATGTTTTTCTGGTTGGGCAGCGTGTCCCCGTTACACTTGGTTAACTTTGTTCTGTCGTCCGACAGAGGTTCCGCTCGCGTCTCTGATTTCACTCGAATTCGAACTGCCCTCTAGTGGGCTGCGGCGTTCCTTATATAGGCCGGGTCGTGGCCTTTTGTCGGGACTGTACCAGAAATCACGTGATCGGCTCGGTGGCGTGATTTCTGGTAATTTTCCACTGCCATTTCGCTGTTGCCAACCTATGTCTGCCGATAGTGTGAGTATGGATGGATATATTGCACCATCCATACTCCTCACACTATAACGGCACATGTCTCGGTGGACATGTGTGGCAGACACGCTCAAATGGCTGACAACCTGCGCACGAAAGAGAGAGGACGAAAGAGAGCGAATTCGCCGCAACTGCAACCAGAGCCGGGCTTCGGTCTGATGTGCAGCTGCTGTGAGGGGCGCATATAGCTCAAATAAATATATAAACATATATATTTATATGCGGTCGCTATATGGCTCCTCACACTCCCCTCTTTCTTCGGCAGTGGAAGACTTCCACTGTCCCGACGGCGGCGGTTGAGTTGATGTGTAGATGGTGTTGACTTCGTCGACCCGGGGAATGGGGAGCATGGTGTCGTCGTCATCGCCCGATGACTGGCCATGCTCCTCTCCGCCCTCGTGCATCGGCTCTCCGCCGTTGGCAGGGCTGGTGCCCTTGTCATCTCGAGGTCTGGGGGGCATGGTGTCGTCGTCATCGTCCGATGACTCGCCATGTTCCCCGTCGTCGACCTCGGAGACAGGATTGTATGGGCTTTCGCGTCCCTCGTTGCGACCGTCATGATGCGTGGCTCTGTTCGCACCAGTGTCGCATGCCGGCGGCACTTGGCCTCTGATTACTCGATGTATATCGCGTATCTCCAAATAGCCCCGATAGCCAAAATAGCTGGCAATGGCCAGGCACACTCACCCAACCAGTGTCTTCCACTTGTCCAGCATCAGACTCGAGGACAGATTCCAATTAGGGTAGCTCCTGTTGCCGCTCGTTTTGATTTGATTTAATTGCATTGTTGTTGGTGTCGCTTGCATTGCGCGTCATCCTTGCCAACTTATAACACAATTTTATTTGATTCCTTTTTATTTCGTGTACCCACACGTACACACGCGCACGTACACGTACACGTACGCCTTACGCGTATCACGCGCACTATACAAGTCACCCGGTCGCCTGGACGCAGCGATCGTACTGACTTGTGTGCTTGCTTGAAGCTTCCTTTTTACCTCATTATTACCCTCTCTCTCGGGTTGTTCTATTAACCGGTGCCTGTCTCAACACTAGTGTGCGTGATTAACCAACGGAATTTTGGTTTTGCGCACGCCTCTACACTAGTATTTAAATCCGCTGTTGCTAAGCGCCAAACGAAACGTTTTCGGTGGCCGCGGCGCCTGCGCTCTTCTAGGGCCAGCCATTGTTGTTGTACGATTCGTCAGTCCCGGTGGACGAACGTTTTCCAGTGGTCGCGGCGCTTGCGCTCTCCTAGAACACGCCATTGTTGTTGTCTGATTTGTCAACAACGGTGAGCGAATTTTTTCAGTAGTCGCTGTGCATGCGCTCTTCGGCGTGTGAGCGGTGTTGTTGCAAATTTCCGCCAAAGCGGCGGTCGAACGTTTTCGTTGCTTAGAGAGCGCTTGCGCTCTCTAGCGTGCGAGCGGTGAATATATTTTTCGTCGGTCAGTGTGCGTGCGCTCTCTGGCGTGTGCACGGTGTTGTTGCAAATTTACGCCAAAGCGACGAGCAGACGTTTTCGTTGCTTAGAGAGCGCTTGCACTTGCTAGCGTGCGAGCGGTTTTGTTCTTTCGGCGGTCGTTGCACTTATTCCCTTGAAGTGCAAGCGTTGTTGCCGTTGTTTGTCAGCGGTAAGCATAACGCTTTCGACGGCCGTTGCACTTTGCGCGTGAACTTTAAGCGCAGGTCATGGCCATCCTCTCCCACTGTCATAGCTGTTGTTTGCTCTCGGCAATAGTTGTGTCGTGTTGACTTTTCGCCGCGATCAGGGCTGTCTACCTAATTTGGACCCGCCTTAGGGCTCCAATTATTGTTTTATAGTTATTTTTTTGTTATGCTTGGTGTTTTATTTTATTTATGTGTATATATACGGTGGCTCACAGTTCAAATCGAGCATTGTCAAAGAAAAAAAGTAATTGCCTGCCATAAGCTGACCATTCATTATTTTTCAAAAATTCCAAAGACCGATGGTAGGTACATCTATTAACCACCAAAATTTATATATGACCCCAATAAACTGGGGTTTCCCCACCGGCTAGGTAGAATTATAAAAATGTAGCATACTTTTCGGCATATTTTTCATTTGGAGCAGGTACATTGTGGACACCTGGGTGCCATAAAACCCGAATTTTTTACCTAAAGTTGAGTATTTTCGGTATAAATAGACCAATCCTTCGTAGTCAGTTTAGTTTCATACTGCATCTCGGGTGCAATAAGCCAACAAGGACTATGGACAAACAGACTATCATTGAACCACGAAAACTCATCCTGGAACACCACAAAAACGGATATGCACATCGCCAAATAGCTGAAATGGTCAATCTGAGCAACTAAACTGTGAATAACATCATTCGGCGCTTCGTCGACGCAAATCGGATTGAGGGCAAGGGCAGAAAGGCACTAAACAAGATTTTCACCGAAGAGGAGGAGCGAAGGATCACCAGGAAAATAAGGGGAAATCCCAAGCTATCGGCTCCAAAACTGACTCATCAGGTGCAGGATGAAATGGGGAAAAAGTGCTGTGTGGAAACTGTGTGCAGGTTTCAGCGCAAACACGACTTTAATGCCCGAGTACCACGGAAGAAGCCCTTTATAAGCGTGAAAAATAAAGGGACTTGGGTGACGTTCGTCAAAAACCACTTGGACAAGGATTTGGAAATCTGGAACACAGTCATATTTGCATATGGGTCCAAATTCACCATTTTTGACTCGGACGGACTTAATTATGTGTGGCGACAGTCCAATACTGACCTGAATCCCAAACACGTAAAGGCAACAGTCAAGCATAGTGGAGGAAGTGACATTTCATGGGTATGTATCTCGTCAGCCGGATTCGGGAATTTTTTGATTTTTGAAACAACTATGGACAAGAATGTGTACTTCAACATTCTAAAGGAAAATTTACTCCAAAGTGCCGAGAAGGTAGAAATCCGACGTACTTTCCGGTTCAACCAGGACAACGATCCCAAGCATAAGGCCAAGATAGTACATTCCTGGCTCATCCGGAACTGCCCCCACATGATAGTTCCACCGGCCCAGTCTCCAGATTTAAATGTTTTTGAGAATTTGTGGGCTCTGCTGGAAAATAACTTCCGGAAACACAGCATATCCAGCAAAGAAGACCTCAAAAATGCTCTGCGGGATGAGTGGAGCAGAATCAGCCCAGAAGCTACCAGGAAGCTGGCATCTTCGATGAATAATAGATAAAGGGAGTTGTTAAGGCTAAAGGATATCATACTAAGTATTAACATCCTTATTTAAGCTTTTAAACGGAAAATATATTACTTTTTTGAGACTGCTCGAAATAAGCAGTAAACAAAAAATTGGGTACTTTTTTACATAACTCTACCTAGCCGGTGGGGAAACCCCAGTTTATTGGGGTCATATATAAATTTTGGTGGTTAATAGATGTGCTGTTCGAGTACGAACATGTGACGAAGTGAGATGCTGATAGCTGACCCATGCAAGCCAGCATTGTTTAAATATGAACATGAGATATGCTGATAGCTAGCTCATGCAGCGCCCGCAAGATTAGGCACTTGAGGCTGGCTTGCATGGGGTTAAGCTATTTTTAGAGAGGTCGATGGAGTGAGTCGCCTTACAAGCGGCTGCACTCGATAGAGTAAAATAGCGGTCGCCTTACAAACGGCCGTACTCGATAAGGGACCAATGCAGTTGCCTTAAGCGGCTGCATAGTGTATTTTAATGTATTTCTATGTATTTTAGGTTTAAGAGTTTTATATAAATAAAGGGCCTGCTCGTCAGAGCGGGCAGTCTGAATTTACAACTCAACTCAAAAGTGTGTAATAATTATACATTTTTGGTCCTTCGAGCCGGATACAGTTTTACACTATACGTAATCTGTATAAATAGTTCTACATTAATATAGTGTACATTAATGTAGTGAGAGTAAATATGTTGTGGAAAAAGCAGCAAGAGCTGCTGAAAATGGAGCCGTCTACATCAAAAAAAGAGATTGGTGGACGGTCCGAAGAAATGACTAAGTCTTCCAAAGAGGAGATAGGTCGAACGATTCCTTCAGTGAGTGCTACGGAGGCAATTCTGGAGAAATTAGATAAATATGAGTGCCAGCTACGAGATGCAATGTATGCGGCCAAAAAATGCTTAGAGAATCCGACGATAGACCAGGTTCGGACTAGCGCGAACTGGTTAAGGGTTCGTATGGAGCCCGTGAAAAATATCCTATCAGCGATCGATAGGGATTACGACCCATATACGTTCGATCAAAATGCCAGGAAAAATCTTTCGACGGAAAGGCTGTTATATCAAATCGATTGGCGGACGCACCAACTCGAGGAATGGCATTCCAGAAAGTTCAGCAACGTCGAAGTCTACATGGAGCAACCGCAAACCAAGGAGCTCACGGAAGTGCACGTCAATAGCTACAAAAAGAAGCGTCGCGATTTGGGCGAAGACAAGGCGCTACTGAAGGATGCGCAAACACAATTGGAACAACTCGTTGCGGAGTATCGCAATTGGGACGAGATGAAGCAACAGCTGAAGAAGAAAGCCGAAGCCGAAGCTGATCTCACAGTGGTAGAGCCATCAGTGGAATCCGAGTCCTTTGAGTCAGCCAGCGAAGCGGAAGAGGCCAAAAAGAATATCAAAAAGAAATGTCCACTTAAAATCGACGAGCAGCCGCAGGAAGAGCAGGACCAGGAAATTAAGGCAGTCAAGTTTACTGCCAATTCCAAGTCACCAATCAAGGAGGAAGCTAAAAGTGAGCCGACTCCAAAGGCGGAACCCGAAAGCGAGCCAGAGATCGAAGTGAAATCGAAAATCGAGCCAGCGGAGCAACCAAAGAGTGAACAACCCAATGAGGAACAGTCAAAGCCAGCTGGGGTCGGTCGTGGACGTGGTCCGCGCAAGAAACGCAAAATGCAAACGCAAGATGTTCTCAAGAAATTGCAAGAGAGTGAACAGGAGTCGATGACGCGATGCAACGACTTGAAAAAGAAAAGAGATTGGCACCATATTCCCCCCGGGAGCTCCCACATGGGAGGATTATGGAAGCCTCGAGCTGAAGCGAAGAAATATAGTCTAAAGCGGATCTTTCGAAACAATAGCTGCACCTATGAGGAGTTTTCCACTCTACGATGTAGCATAGAGGCGGTGTTAAACTCTCGACCGTTGATCCCAAAGGAAAATCTTAAGGAGGAGTCCGCGGACTTGGTTAGGCGCCATAAACTACAGCCACCGCCGCAGTTACGTTTTCAGCAGCTAATCAATGAGTCCAAGCAGCTGATAAATTCTACGTCGGATCTCAGAGCAGCATCCAAATACCGCAATCGGCAGCAGCAGTCGCCACATCATCATCGTTATCATTTGCATCCGGTGAATGCGCATCGCAATCATCGCAACTCGCTGGACAACCATTTTGATAATGATACCTCAGGCAAACCGTTGTACAACAGCAGCCCGCTGGGCAAGCAGCACAGTCAGCGCCAAGTCAACTACATAAATCCGCATTACAATGACACACAGTTCATGAGTCGTACGGAAGATCGCAGCAGGAATAACAATACTAATAACTCAATTAATAATAGAAGCAAACGCTTTGCAAATGGACCAGAAGATCAATTGAAGGAAACTAGCAAAGTACAGGACTTCATGTCAAGCATCCTGGGATAACAGCTGGGCATAAACTACAAACTACAAGCAGCATAAAAACTTAACTTTAAATACGAATACTAAGTTTACATTACATTACATTCTCCCCGGAGAATGTTCGAGTACGAACATGTGACGAAGTGAGATGCTGATAGCTGACCCATGCAAGCCAGCATTGTTTAAATATGAACATGAGATATGCTGATAGCTAGCTCATGCAGCGCCCGCAAGATTAGGCACTTGAGGCTGGCTTGCATGGGGTTAAGCTATTTTTAGAGAGGTCGATGGAGTGAGTCGCCTTACAAGCGGCTGCACTCGATAGAGTGAAATAGCGGTCGCCTTACAAACGGCCGTACTCGATAAGGGACCAATGCAGTTGCCTTAAGCGGCTGCATAGTGTATTTTAATGTATTTCTATGTATTTTAGGTTTAAGAGTTTTATATAAATAAAGGGCCTGCTCGTCAGAGCGGGCAGTCTGAATTTACAACTCAACTCAAAAGTGTGTAATAATTATACATGTGCCTACCATCGGTCTTTGGAATTTTTGAAAAATAATGAATGGTTAGCTTATGGCAGGCAATTACTTTATTTTCTTTGACAATGCTCGATTTGAAGTGTGAGCCACTGTATAAAGAGGGCTTCATAATGTTGAAGGAATTTCGGACCTTAGACAATTATTGGCGAAGATATGGCAGATTGAATTTGAATTGGCACAAAAAAAACTTAAAACGTCATTTCCTCGAAAAAATTTGTATGAATGGGATTTTCAACTTTTGATGCAGAATTTATATATACAATGAGTGCTTCATAATGGTGAACGAATTTCGGACCTTAGACAATTATTGACGAAGATATGGCAGATTGAATTTGAATTGGCACAAAGAAAACTTAAAACGTCATTTCCTCGAAAAAATTTTTATGAATGGAATTTTCAACTTTTGATGCAGAATTGATATATATAAAGAGGGCTTCATAATGTTGAAGGAATTTCGGACCTTAGACAATTATTGGCGAAGATATGGCAGATTGAATTTGAATTGGCACAAAAAAAACTTAAAACGTCATTTCCTCGAAAAAATTTGTATGAATGGGATTTTCAACTTTTGATGCAGAATTTATATATACAATGAGTGCTTCATAATGGTGAACGAATTTCGGACCTTGGACAATTATTGGCGAAGATATGGCAGATTGAATTTGAATTGGCACAAAATAAACTTAAAACGTCATTTCCTCGAAAAAATTTTTATGAATGGGATTTTCAACTTTTGATTCAGAATTTATATATACAATGAGTGCTTCATAATGGTGAACGAATTTCGGACCTTAGACAATTATTGGCGAAGATATGGCAGATTGAATTTGAATTGGCACAAAGAAAACTTAAAACGTCATTTCCTCGAAAAAATTTTTATGAATGGGATTTTCAACTTTTGATGCAGAATTGATATATATAAAGAGGGCTTCATAATGTTGAAGGAATTTCGGACCTTAGACAATTATTGGCGAAGATATGGCAGATTGAATTTGAATTGGCACAAAAAAAACTTAAAACGTCATTTCCTCGAAAAAATTTTTATGAATGGGATTTTCAACTTTTGATGCAGAATTGATATATACAAAGAGGGCTTCATAATGTTGAAGGAATTTCGGACCTTAGACAATTATTGGCGAAGATATGGCAGATTGAATTTGAATTGGCACAAAAAAAACTTAAAACGTCATTTCCTCGAAAAAAATTTTATGAATGGGATTTTCAACTTTTGATGCAGAATTGATATATATAAAGAGGGCTTCATAATGTTGAAGGAATTTCGGACCTTGGACAATTATTGGCGAAGATATGGCAGATTGAATTTGAATTGGCACAAAAACAACTTAAAACGTCATTTCCTCGAAAAAATTTTTATGAATGGGATTTTCAACTTTTGATGCAGAATTGATATATACAAAGAGTGCTTCATAATGTTGAAGGAATTTCGGACCTTGGACAATTATTGGCGAAGATATGGCAGATTGAATTTGAATTGGCACAAAAAAAACTTAAAACGTCATTTCCTCGAAAAAAATTTTATGAATGGGATTTTCAACTTTTGATGCAGAATTGATATATACAATGAGTGCTTCATAATGTTGAAGGAATTTCGGACCTTAGACAATTATTGGCGAAGATATGGCAGATTGAATTTGAATTGGCACAAAAAAAACTTAAAACGTCATTTCCTCGAAAAAATTTTATGAATGGGATTTTCAACTTTTGATGCAGAATTGATATATACAAAGAGGGCTTCATAATGTTGAAGGAATTTCGGACCTTGGACAATTATTGGCGAAGATATGGCAGATTGAATTTGAATTCGCACAAAAAAAACTTAAAACGTCATTTCCTCGAAAAAATTTTTATGAATGGGATTTTCAACTTTTGATGCAGAATTGATATATATAAAGAGGGCTTCATAATGTTGAAGGAATTTCGGACCTTAGACAATTATTGGCGAAGATATGGCAGATTGAATTTGAATTGGCACAAAAAAAACTTAAAACGTCATTTCCTCGAAAAAATTTTTATGAATGGGATTTTCAACTTTTGATGCAGAATTGATATATATAAAGAGGGCTTCATAATGTTGAAGGAATTTCGGACCTTAGACAATTATTGGCGAAGATATGGCAGATTGAATTTGAATTGGCACAAAAAAAAACTTAAAACGTCATTTACTCGAAAAAAATTTTATGAATGGGATTTTCAACTTTTGATGCAGAATTGATATATACAAAGAGTGCTTCATAATGTTGAAGGAATTTCGGAGCTTAGACAATTATTGGCGAAGATATGGCTGATTGAATTTGAATTGGCACAAAAAAAACTTAAAACGTCATTTCCTCGAAAAAAATTTTATGAATGGGATTTTCAACTTTTGATGCAGAATTGATATATATAAAGAGGGCTTCATAATGTTGAAGGAATTTCGGACCTTGGACAATTATTGGCGAAGATATGGCAGATTGAATTTGAATTGGCACAAAAAAAACTTAAAACGTCATTTCCTCGAAAAAATTTTTATGAATGGGATTTTCAACTTTTGATGCAGAATTGATATATATAAAGAGGGCTTCATAATGTTGAAGGAATTTCGGACCTTAGACAATTATTGGCGAAGATATGGCAGATTGAATTTGAATTGGCACAAAAAAAACTTAAAACGTCATTTCCTCGAAAAAAATTTTTATGAATGGGATTTTCAACTTTTGATGCAGAATTGATATATACAAAGAGGGCTTCATAATGTTGAAGGAATTTCGGACCTTAGACAATTATTGGCGAAGATATGGCAGATTGAATTTGAATTGGCACAAAAAAAACTTAAAACGTCATTTCCTCGAAAAAATTTTTATGAATGGGATTTTCAACTTTTGATGCAGAATTGATATATATAAAGAGGGCTTCATAATGTTGAAGGAATTTCGGACCTTGGACAATTATTGGCGAAGATATGGCAGATTGAATTTGAATTGGCACAAAAAAAACTTAAAACGTCATTTCCTCGAAAAAATTTTTATGAATGGGATTTTCAACTTTTGATGCAGAATTGATATATACAAAGACGGCTTCATAATGTTGAAGGAATTTCGGACCTCAGACAATTATTGGCGAAGATATGGCAGATTGAATTTGAATTGGCACAAAAAAAACTTAAAACGTCATTTCCTCGAAAAAATTTTTATGAATGGGATTTTCAACTTTTGATGCAGAATTGATATATATAAAGAGGGCTTCATAATGTTGAAGGAATTTCGGACCTTAGACAATTATTGGCGAAGATATGGCAGATTGAATTTGAATTGGCACAAAAAAAACTTAAAACGTCATTTCCTCGAAAAAATTTTTATGAATGTGATTTTCAACTTTTGATGCAGAATTGATATATATAAAGAGGGCTTCATAATGTTGAAGGAATTTCGGACCTTGGACAATTATTGGCGAAGATATGGCAGATTGAATTTGAATTGGCACAAAAAAAACTTAAAACGTCATTTCCTCGAAAAAAATTTTATGAATGGGATTTTCAACTTTTGATGCAGAATTGATATATACAATGAGTGCTTCATAATGTTGAAGGAATTTCGGACCTTAGACAATTATTGGCGAAGATATGGCAGATTGAATTTGAATTGGCACAAAAAAAACTTAAAACGTCATTTCCTCGAAAAAATTTTATGAATGGGATTTTCAACTTTTGATGCAGAATTGATATATACAAAGAGGGCTTCATAATGTTGAAGGAATTTCGGACCTTAGACAATTATTGGCGAAGATATGGCAGATTGAACTTGAATTGGCACAAAAAAAACTTAAAACGTCATTTCCTCGAAAAAATTTTTATGAATGGGATTTTCAACTTTTGATGCAGAATTGATATATATAAAGAGGGCTTCATAATGTTGAAGGAATTTCGGACCTTAGACAATTATTGGCGAAGATATGACAGATTGAATTTGAATTGGCACAAAAAAAACTTAAAACGTCATTTCCTCGAAAAAAATTTTATGAATGGGATTTTCAACTTTTGATGCAGAATTGATATATACAATGAGTGCTTCATAATGTTGAAGGAATTTCGGACCTTAGACAATTATTGGCGAAGATATGGCAGATTGAATTTGAATTGGCACAAAAAAAACTTAAAACGTCATTTCCTCGAAAAAATTTTTATGAATGGGATTTTCAACTTTTGATGCAGAATTGATATATACAAAGAGGGCTTCATAATGTTGAAGGAATTTCGGACCTTAGACAATTATTGGCGAAGATATGGCAGATTGAATTTGAATTGGCACAAAAAAAACTTAAAACGTCATATCCTCGAAAAAAATTTTATGAATGGGATTTTCAACTTTTGATGCAGAATTGATATATATAAAGAGGGCTTCATAATGTTGAAGGAATTTCGGACCTTAGACAATTATTGGCGAAGATATGGCAGATTGAATTTGAATTGGCACAAAAAAAACTTAAAACGTCATTTCCTCGAAAAAATTTTTATGAATGTGATTTTCAACTTTTGATGAAGAATTGATATATATAAAGAGGGCTTCATAATGTTGAAGGAATTTCGGACCTTGGACAATTATTGGCGAAGATATGGCAGATTGAATTTGAATTGGCACAAAAAAAACTTAAAACGTCATTTCCTCGAAAAAAATTTTATGAATGGGATTTTCAACTTTTGATGCAGAATTGATATATACAATGAGTGCTTCATAATGTTGAAGGAATTTCGGACCTTAGACAATTACTGGCGAAGATATGGCAGATTGAATTTGAATTGGCACAAAAAAAACTTAAAACGTCATTTCCTCGAAAAAATTTTTATGAATGGGATTTTCAACTTTTGATGCAGAATTGATATATACAAAGAGGGCTTCATAATGTTGAAGGAATTTCGGACCTTAGACAATTATTGGCGAAGATATGGCAGATTGAATTTGAATTGGCACAAAAAAAACTTAAAACGTCATTTCCTCGAAAAAATTTTTATGAATGGGATTTTCAACTTTTGATGCAGAATTGATATATATAAAGAGGGCTTCATAATGTTGAAGGAATTTCGGACCTTGGACAATTATTGGCGAAGATATGGCAGATTGAATTTGAATTGGCACAAAAAAAACTTAAAACGTCATTTCCTCGAAAAAATTTTTATGAATGGGATTTTCAACTTTTGATGCAGAATTGATATATACAAAGAGTGCTTCATAATGTTGAAGGAATTTCGGACCTTGGACAATTATTGGCGAAGATATGGCAGATTGAATTTGAATTGGCACAAAAAAAACTTAAAACGTCATTTCCTCGAAAAAAATTTTATGAATGGGATTTTCAACTTTTGATGCAGAATTGATATATACAATGAGTGCTTCATAATGTTGAAGGAATTTCGGACCTTAGACAATTATTGGCGAAGATATGGCAGATTGAATTTGAATTGGCACAAAAAAAACTTAAAACGTCATTTCCTCGAAAAAATTTTATGAATGGGATTTTCAACTTTTGATGCAGAATTGATATATACAAAGAGGGCTTCATAATGTTGAAGGAATTTCGGACCTTGGACAATTATTGGCGAAGATATGGCAGATTGAATTTGAATTCGCACAAAAAAAACTTAAAACGTCATTTCCTCGAAAAAATTTTTATGAATGGGATTTTCAACTTTTGATGCAGAATTGATATATATAAAGAGGGCTTCATAATGTTGAAGGAATTTCGGACCTTAGACAATTATTGGCGAAGATATGGCAGATTGAATTTGAATTGGCACAAAAAAAACTTAAAACGTCATTTCCTCGAAAAAATTTTTATGAATGGGATTTTCAACTTTTGATGCAGAATTGATATATATAAAGAGTGCTTCATAATGTTGAAGGAATTTCGGACCTTAGACAATTATTGGCGAAGATATGGCAGATTGAATTTGAATTGGCACAAAAAAAAACTTAAAACGTCATTTCCTCGAAAAAAATTTTATGAATGGGATTTTCAACTTTTGATGCAGAATTGATATATACAAAGAGTGCTTCATAATGTTGAAGGAATTTCGGAGCTTAGACAATTATTGGCGAAGATATGGCTGATTGAATTTGAATTGGCACAAAAAAAACTTAAAACGTCATTTCCTCGAAAAAATTTTTATGAATGGGATTTTCAACTTTTGATGCAGGATTGATATATATAAAGAGGGCTTCATAATGTTGATGGAATTTCGGACCTTAGACAATTATTGGCGAAGATATGGCAGATTGAATTTGAATTGGCACAAAAAAAACTTAAAACGTCATTTCCTCGAAAAAAATTTTATGAATGGGATTTTCAACTTTTGATGCAGAATTGATATATATAAAGAGGGCTTCATAATGTTGAAGGAATTTCGGACCTTAGACAATTATTGGCGAAGATATGGCAGATTGAATTTGAATTGGCACAAAAAAAACTTAAAACGTCATTTCCTCGAAAAAATTTTTATGAATGGGATTTTCAACTTTTGATGCAGAATTGATATATACAATGAGTGCTTCATAATGGTGAACGAATTTCGGACCTTAGACAATTATTGGCGAAGATATGGCAGATTGAATTTGAATTGGCACAAAAAAAAACTTAAAACGTCATTTCCTCGAAAAAATTTTTATGAATGGGATTTTCAACTTTTGATGCAGAATTTATATATACAATGAGTGCTTCATAATGGTGAACGAATTTCGGACCTTAGACAATTATTGGCGAAGATATGGCAGATTGAATTTGAATTGGCACAAAAAAAACTTAAAGCGTCATTTCCTCGAAAAAATTTTTATGAATGGAATTTTCAACTTTTGATGCAGAATTGATATATATAAAGAGGGCTTCATAATGTTGAAGGAATTTCGGACCTTAGACAATTATTGGCGAAGATATTGCAGATTGAATTTGAATTGGCACAAAATAAACTTAAAACGTCATTTCCTCGAAAAAATTTGTATGAATGGGATTTTCAACTTTTGATGCAGAATTTATATATACAATGAGTGCTTCATAATGGTGAACGAATTTCGGACCTTAGACAATTATTGGCGAAGATATGGCAGATTGAATTTGAATTGGCACAAAATAAACTTAAAACGTCATTTCCTCGAAAAAATTTTTATGAATGGAATTTTCAACTTTTGATGCAGAATTGATATACACAGTGACTCACAGTTCAAATCGAGCATTGTCAAAGAAAAAAAGTAATTGCCTGCCATAAGCTGACCATTCATTATTTTTCAAAAATTCCAAAGACCGATGGTAGGTACATCTATTAACCACCAAAATTTATATATGACCCCAATAAACTGGGGTTTCCCCACCGGCTAGGTAGAATTATAAAAATGTAGCATACTTTTCGGCATATTTTTCATTTGGAGCAGGTACATTGTGGACACCTGGGTGCCATAAAACCCGAATTTTTTACCTAAAGTTGAGTATTTTCGGTATAAATAGACCAATCCTTCGTAGTCAGTTTAGTTTCATACTGCATCTCGGGTGCAATAAGCCAACAAGGACTATGGACAAACAGACTATCATTGAACCACGAAAACTCATCCTGGAACACCACAAAAACGGATATGCACATCGCCAAATAGCTGAAATGGTCAATCTGAGCAACTAAACTGTGAATAACATCATTCGGCGCTTCGTCGACGCAAATCGGATTGAGGGCAAGGGCAGAAAGGCACTAAACAAGATTTTCACCGAAGAGGAGGAGCGAAGGATCACCAGGAAAATAAGGGGAAATCCCAAGCTATCGGCTCCAAAACTGACTCATCAGGTGCAGGATGAAATGGGGAAAAAGTGCTGTGTGGAAACTGTGTGCAGGTTTCAGCGCAAACACGACTTTAATGCCCGAGTACCACGGAAGAAGCCCTTTATAAGCGTGAAAAATAAAGGGACTTGGGTGACGTTCGTCAAAAACCACTTGGACAAGGATTTGGAAATCTGGAACACAGTCATATTTGCATATGGGTCCAAATTCACCATTTTTGACTCGGACGGACTTAATTATGTGTGGCGACAGTCCAATACTGACCTGAATCCCAAACACGTAAAGGCAACAGTCAAGCATAGTGGAGGAAGTGACATTTCATGGGTATGTATCTCGTCAGCCGGATTCGGGAATTTTTTGATTTTTGAAACAACTATGGACAAGAATGTGTACTTCAACATTCTAAAGGAAAATTTACTCCAAAGTGCCGAGAAGGTAGAAATCCGACGTACTTTCCGGTTCAACCAGGACAACGATCCCAAGCATAAGGCCAAGATAGTACATTCCTGGCTCATCCGGAACTGCCCCCACATGATAGTTCCACCGGCCCAGTCTCCAGATTTAAATGTTTTTGAGAATTTGTGGGCTCTGCTGGAAAATAACTTCCGGAAACACAGCATATCCAGCAAAGAAGACCTCAAAAATGCTCTGCGGGATGAGTGGAGCAGAATCAGCCCAGAAGCTACCAGGAAGCTGGCATCTTCGATGAATAATAGATAAAGGGAGTTGTTAAGGCTAAAGGATATCATACTAAGTATTAACATCCTTATTTAAGCTTTTAAACGGAAAATATATTACTTTTTTGAGACTGCTCGAAATAAGCAGTAAACAAAAAA
>JAWNME010000223.1:0-38879 GCA_035044385.1 Drosophila neutralis
AAAATTATTGACCCGCGTATAGAACACGTCTTTGCCGACAAAATGACACGACACTGTCCATTTAAATCGGACTATTTCACCATTTATTAATTTTTCCTTTCAGAGCTTTATTCTTTTTTCTCTTTCCGTGGCCATGAGTAGGATTCTCCCATATGATTTTGGAATTTAATCACTCGCATTCGCTTTAAAGAATATAGCCTCAAATACAATTCTCAAAGCATTCACCAAAATTAATTTTGAAAAGACTTTTTCAAATTTTATTAAACAACGTCGTTTATGGAAAGACGATGAAAAACAGCGAAAAACCACATATAAACAGCGAAAAACAACATGTTAAACAGCGAAAAACCACATGATTAACACTAAAAACCCGCTGGAAAACAGCAAAAAACTATGTGAAGAACCGTATTAAACCATGTTAAACCACATGAAAAACAGCAAAAAACGACATGATAACAGTAAAAAAACCACTCGATAACCACTAAAAAACCGCCCGAAAACCAGAAACCACCTCCAAAGGTGTTGATTGGTTTAAATCTGGTATTTTTATTAACTTAAAAATGGATGATCATATACTAAAGAATTGACGTTAACAAGAAGCGCACTAAAAAGAAAATTTCAAAGCATTAAATTAGGTAGACCCGCAATTGTTTATCAACTGAAGGTAACGATTAACTCATTAACAAATCATCTTAAGAAAATCGTTAGGGGTATGAAATGCATGCGGGCTTTGTTTGCGGTGGCTACAATAATATGATAGTTCTCTTTCCGGGTAGTCTGTCCTCACCTACCTATGAAATAATAGTGCGCTGTGCCCTGTGCACAGTGTGCAGCAATATTTTATTATTCCTCCTCTTTTTATTAAGCGTTGTTGTTTTTGCTAATTCTTTGAGTATATGTTTATTTGTTTTTAGTCAGAAATAACAGGTAAACATCGAACAACACCTTTGTAAGTGGTTTCTGGTTTTCCTGTGGTTTAGCATGGTTTAACACGGTTTTTCAGGCTGATTACATCGGTTGTATCTATCGAACGTGTGTGTTCTAACAAAATAAATTATAAGAAAATGAAAACCGAAAGTTATGCATTGCTTATCTGATTTTTTTTTGTATTTTTTATTTTTAATTTAAAATTTATGAAGGGAAACTGTTCAGCTCTTCATCAGCCAGTTCCACAAGGGGAGGCTCCACTATTTCCTCCTCCTCTGTTAGGTCAATAACTTCCATGTCATCCAGAGGCTCCACGAAGCTGGGCCCCGTCATTTCCCCCTCCTCTGTAAGGTCAATAACATCGATGAAGCTTGGCACCATTATACCTCCATCCAAGGTGAGGTCGATTACCTCGATATCGTCATCCTGCATTTGCATCTTCTTGCTACGAAGATACTCCTCCCTGATATAGGGAATGGTGTCCTCCTCATCCTCTTCATCTTCCGAGCTGGGGTCTGGCTCAGAAAAGGGATTGTAGGAGCCGTCGTCACTGTACTCCTCTGGGCGGTAGTATGGGTCTGGCATGACCGCGGCATTCTCCCTCATCCGCTCCGCATTTTCGGCGACGAGTTCTCTCCAGCTGGGTAGTGGTGGGCCTCGTCTTGCCACCGGGGGGCTCCTAGGCTCCAGTACCTCTCCCTCGACCTCGATCTCCATCTCCGGGTTTGATGGTGATGGTGTTAGATGATGATGATGAAGATGTAACTATAGGACAGAAGTTTCCCCGCGTCAGGGAATGCCTGGACAAGATAATACAACCCAAGTACCACCGACGTTGTTTACTCAAGCAAGGTTTATTTGAGACTAAATCAGATGCTTAACATAAAGTATTGATTAACATAATTGTACTGCTTAACATAATGAGTAGTCATTTATGAGGGACTTAACATATGTAAGGATGCACGGTTGCATTGAATGTAAATTAACATAATTTCAACACCCTTCAACAATGCAAACATGCTTTCAAAAAATCATTTCAAATTTAACATATTCCTTATTTCATCATGTTTCCTTTTCGACAAGTTCTTAGTTAACACGTCTGCTATCATTACATTCGAAGGAACATATTTCAAAACAATGTGACCCTCATTTACAGCTTCACGAACAAAATGATATCTTATATCTATGTGCTTAGTTCTACCATGATGTACAGGATTCTTTGCCAATTGTTGTGCACTCAAGTTGTCTCCGTACAACAACGTCTGGGTAGTTTCAGTGCCACAACCAACTTCGATTATCAGCCTGCGCATGACGATATCTTCCTTGCACGCTGTCGATAAAGCGATATACTCAGCTTCTGTGCTGCTGAGTGCTACGCTGCGTTGTTTTTCCGATTTCCATGATATCGGTCCGCCAGCAAGAAAATATACATAGCCAGTATACGATTTACGATCAACCTGATCGCCAGCCCAATCGGCATCAGCAAAGCCCTCGAACGCCCTTCCACACTTTTTGTAGTGTATCTTTAGGTCCACTGTAGACGCTAAATACCGCAGGACATGCTTCACGCCTGCAAGGTGTTCGCTATGCGGATCCATGTTCCGCTGAGCCAATTTGCAACCGAGTGCAAAATATCCGGTCTCGTTGTCAGAGCCAGCCACATTAGCTCTCCCACTTGTGCTTGGTACGATGTCTTATCCACCTGTGACATTTGCTGCCGTTACAAGCCGTCTGGTACCCAGCATCCAATGGCGTAGCTGCTGGTCTGCAACTTTCCATGCCATGGTTACGCAAAAGATCCTTGATGTATTTTTTATGCTGACCAAGTCCGATTTCGATTGACAAGCTATAATGAGATCATCAACGTAAACTAGGATTAGTGCCAAATTACCTCCCTTTCGCTTGCGATGAAGCCAATTCCACACAAGACGCTGTCGAGCTTGGAGTTCCACTCCCTTCCAGATTGCTTCAATCCATATATCGCCTTCTTTAGCAGCAACACTTTGCCCGCCTGATTGCCGTCAGCATATCCTTGCGATTGCTTCATATAAACAGTATCTCTTAGATCGCTGTTCAGGTATGCAGTACAAACATCCATCTGGTGTAGGTACAACTGCAACTCTGCCGCTAATGCCAAAATAAATCGCACGCTCTCCAGCCTGCAAACCGGTGAAAACGTTTCGCAGTAGTTAACACCATACTGCTGTGCGCATCCTTTTGCCACCAGTCGTGCCTTAAACCGTTGTATTTGGCCGTGAGCATCCCGCTTCAAGGTGAGAGACGTTGCCTCCTCGTAGGTTGTTGGAATGGGTACATCACTTGTAACCATTGCGCTGAGTATATTAAATTGCTTCCTCGGGCGACCAGGTCTGCCCGTCCTTAGCAATTTTGGTCTTCAAGGTCCAATACGAGGGATCTGCTCTTCTTCCAGCTCTTCGTCATCTTTGTCACTTTCCAAAGATTCATCCGCACTACTTTGATCAGTTGCACCTGAGCGAGATGTGATGTCCTTGCCGGTGGAGTCAACCTCATCACCATCCTTATCGTCAACTTGCTCAACTGGATGCCCTACATCCGACATATCGATTGTTACTGCTTCGCCCTGTGCTTGCTGCAAACAGCTGGCCTCGTCAAAGAGAACATCTCGTTTGTCGACCACTGTGTTGGATTCTGCGTCGTAGTGCCGATAGCCTTTAGCCTGCATTGAGTAACCAATCATGCGATATTCTTTCCCCTTTGGCTGAAACTTGCCCTTATGGCGACCCTTTTCCAGTGCCACTGCAATGGAACCAAAAACTTTTAGATGACCTATCTGAGGTTTCTTACCAGTCCACGCTTCCATTGGAGTCATCCCGACCAGTGCCTTTGTGGCTGCACGATTACGTAAGTACACCGCTGTGTTTACTGCCTCTGCCCACATTGACTGATCAAATCCTGACTGCGCCAATAAGCATCTCGCCATCTCTACAAGCGTACGATTAGCTCGTTCTGCCACTCCATTTTGTTGAGGAGTGTACGCCACCGTCAGTTTCCGTGCAATTCCATTGGCTTTAAAAAAACCGTCGAAAGTTCGGTCAACATTTTCCATTCCTCGCACCAGCGTCTTGTTTGCCATTTCACGCAAACTGTCATAATTCAGGTGACCATATCTGTTATGCCACAACTCGCCGTCTGATTTAACAGCTGCATAACATCTGTTACGATGACTTTCAAATGTAAACAGATTCCCAACTCTTTTGGCCTTGAGTATACATTTGCCGCCTTTAAACACTCGTGCACTCGTTGTATCAAAATTTACAAGGCACTTCTTAGCTACGGTTTGTCCCACGGACATGAAATTGCCTGTCAGCTTTGGCACGTACAATAAGTTGTCTAGCACCAGTGTACACAAATCCGTTTTCAATTTAACTTCGCCTCTGCCTTCTGCTTGCAAGAAGCCGGCGTCCGCCAAAACGACCGTTTCGTTATGCGTCTCGAAAGTTGAAAACATTTGTTTATCGCAACACATATGACTTGTTGCTCCACAGTCCAAGCACCATACGAAAATCTTGGAATTGCTTGCATGCACTGCGTTCAGTTTGCTTTGATTCTGCTGTCCGCTTTTTATTTCACCGTTTTTTCTTTGCGACAATACGCCTTAAAATGCCCTATTTCACCACATTCGTAGCAAGCAGCATTTGTGCGTTTCTTCTTTGTGGTGACCTTCGCACTGACGCTATGTCTTTGTCTAACGGTAAAGACCTGCGCGCTATCGCTGTAGTTCTCTATCAACTATTGCTATTACAACTCCGGCAAGCTGATCCACAATTTCGTTAAATGTGATCAAATAGCTATCCATGCTTTGCCCCTCCATCATGCGAGACTTTACGCATCGGCCCGCTTGGCTGATGGACTTCGCGCAACTTAATCCATGCCTCCTGCGACTTTGTGCAATTCTTGATGTATCCCAACTGCGATGGCTTAACACTTAGCTTGATCGTTGCCAATGCCTTACGATCCAGCGCTTTCCAGTTTGTCGGAGGCAGCAGCAGCCAACAACCAATTAATTATAAGTATCGATAAGTAACGTAACTTTCAAACGTAATTTGCATGCCCATCCCTGGGTTTTGTCTTTGCATTCTTTTCATCTTCAACTTGCACATGCAAGTTCACCGCACACTCTCGATTTAGCTCGCGTCGACTGTGCATGTGCAAGTGGAATACGCGTAACAAATATATTAAACAAACATACAAACATAAATACATACACATGTAATTTGAAACACACAAAACATGTCAATAGAATAAATAGTGAATTTAATATGCGCAAATAGAGTGAACATTGTATAAATAGGAAATAAAGAAATAACGCAAAATTAATAAAACTCAACTCAAACATGGGTGAGCGTGAAAAAGGCGCTGTCCTCAAAACACAGTTATTATTTTCGCCAAAATCAGACTTCAGAAAATCCCCCGACGCAAACTCCCATAGATCTGCATGCTCCAAAACGCTTTGCATATGTATGCTCCAAGAATCATAATTCTTCGCTTCAAGCTTCTCAATTTGATATAACGCACTCATTTTTCTATATCTGCGACGCAATTTTCATTTGCACACACGTAACTGTTTCTGCGACGCAATTTACATTTGCACACACGTAATTGCCGCTATGTTCTTTTTGTACATCCGAGTTCGTAACTGCGGATATCGAGTCAATAAACCGATCTTATCAGGCCACGTATCCTGAGCCCATAACCTATTGGATAGAAGTTTCCCCGCGTCAGGGAATGCCTGGACAAGATAATACAACCCAAGTACCACCGACGTTGTGTACTCAAGCAAGGTTTATTTGAGACTAAATCAGATGCTTAACATAAAGTATTGATTAACATAATTGTACTGCTTAACATAATGAGTACTCATTTATGAGGGACTTAACATATGTAAGGATGCACGGTTGCATTGAATGTAAATTAACATAATTTCAACAGTAACCCATCATCACCTCCTCCATTAGAGATCGGCCTGGATATGGTTTCCTCCAAATGAAAGCCCTTCAGATTCTCTTCCTCAATCATGCTAAACAAGTCTTGAAGGTTCTGCGACATCTTTTTGTATGAGTCAGTTCTATTCAGGACACTCTTTTATATCCCATACTATACACCGAGTGCATTTGGTTCACACACAAATTATCACAAATTTTAGTGTTAATCATGTGGTTTTTCGCTGTTTAACATGTTGTTTTTCGTTGTTTTCTAGTGGTTTTTCGCTGTTTATTATGTGGTTTTTCACAGTTTTTCATGTGGTTTTTCGCTGTTTACATGTGGTTTTTCGCTGTTTTTCATCGTCTTTCCATAAACGACGTTGTTTAATAAATTTTGAAAAAGTCTTTTCAAAATTAATTTTGGTGAATGCTTTGAGAATTGTATTTGAGGCTATATACTTTAAAGCGAATGCGAGTGATTAAATTCCAAAATCATATGAATTTATTTTGTTAATTTTGGACCATTACTTAAACAATGTTATAGGTTTGTAGAATGGGTGGGATACTTTGTTTTCGACCATAGGTCAGCAATAAGCTTTTGAACTTTAACCTCTGGAGTAGACTTTTCATTACCTAGAATATGGGAGTTGATAAGACATAGCCTAATCATATAAATTAATAGCATTTAAGTACATCAAAAATTCTGATTCATAGTGCTAACATAATTAACTCTAAATAGGTGGTTGGCTTTCGAACAGCGTTTACAGCGCTGGACTAAGCCACCACGAATGTCCATTTGGATAAAGCTAAACATAATAATATCTGTATGCAATTCCAGTTCTATTTTTGTTGTCTTTAGCATTGCATCTAATGAATAAATTTTCTTGCAAATAGCTCGGAAATTTTGAAAAACATCGGCAAGTAGTAGAACATCAGTCTTAAGATACAACTCCATGTAATCTTTCTGATTTTCCCATTTCAAAAGGGGTATAGACCAAACTGGGCAACTGAAAATTTTTTATTTTTTGAATCTATATTGCTACTAAGTGCATCTAGACTTGATGTCATGAAACGGAATGTATCTAAGAATCTAATCTCAAGGTTTTTAACATTAGATGCGCAATGAATATATTTTGAAAGTGAAATGTATAACTCCGTATTGCGGTGAAGTACTTTTATTTCACCTTCAACTTTGTTTAATTCCCTTACGAAAAAATGGGAAACATATTTTGAGAAATTGAGAAAAAATAGTGGGATTAAAGGTGCGAATGAGAGCATTTCTAAAACTAAACTCTTCATCGATACTCCTGGCTATATGTTCTGTAACGAACCTTATTTGCTTGCCGGGCTAAAGCTCAGTCGAGCTGTGGGTTCGTGCAACAAATTTATGAAT
This sequence comes from Drosophila neutralis, assembly GCA_035044385.1. NCBI lineage: Eukaryota > Metazoa > Arthropoda > Insecta > Diptera > Drosophilidae > Drosophila > Drosophila neutralis. The sequence continues at coordinate 7,285 of JAWNME010000223.1, forward strand.
TTGGTCGCGAAGTGATAATTGATAACACAATTCTTTATATATATATAATGGTTTATTTAGTATAAATGGAATACACTAGCAATTCTGCTCGATGTTTGAATGGTGACACTTCACTGAGGCCTTCGTTGGTTTTCGGCAAGTGATCCTGTTCGGAAAAGCAGGTTCTAGGCACCCGTGAACCAGTTACAAGATTATGTGACTTCGCTTGCTCGAGCGGTTATCATACGACACTCCGTTAAGCCAAAGGATTCGTACGTATGCCGTCTGGACGCAGCTGAATTCGTGCGCGTTCACCTTGTAACTGTGCAGGCCTCACCCAGTGGCACGACTTAAACGTGGCAAGGATCACTGCTTTAACTATTGAAGGACCTCGGTGTCCTTGTTGATTGTGGGCTTGCCGGCGTCGAAGGACTCGATGTTCCCTGATGATGCGTCGTCCTGTTGATCTGCCCTCACTTGTATTTTTCACTCGCGTAGAGTTTTGCTCTATTTCCGCACTCGCGTATAATTTGACCAGAGCTTCCGCTTTGCGTGTCGGATCTCGTCGAACTGCCTCCAGTGCGTTGCGGCGCTCTTTTTATAGGCCCGGTCGCGGCCTTTTGTTGGGACTGTACCAGAAATCACGTGATCGGCTCGGTGGCGTGATTTCTGGTAATTTTCCACTGCCATTTCGCTGTTGTCAACCTATGTCTGCCGATAGTGTGAGTATGGATGGATATATTTTGCCATCCATACTCCTCACACTATAACGGCGCATGTCTCGGTGGACATGTGTGGCAGACACGCTCAAACGGCTGACAACCTGCGCATGAAAGGGAGAGGACGAAAGAGAGCGAATTCGCCGCAACTGCAATCAGAGCCGGACTTTGATCTGATGTGCAGCTGCTGTGAGGGGCGCATATAGCACAAACAAATATAAAAAAAACATATATTTATATGCGGTCGCTATATGGCTCCTCACACTCCCCTCTTTCTTCGGCAGTGGAAGACTTCCACTGTCCCAACGGCGACGGTTGTGTTGATGTGTAGATGGTGTTGTTGGCTTCGCCCACCCGACGGATGGGACTCGCCATGTTCCTTTCCGTCCTTGTGCCTCGGCTCTCCGCCGTTAGCAAGGCTGGTGTTTTCGGTGCTGGGGAAGATGGATTTTAGAATTAATGGCCCCATTCCCTTTTTCCCATTGATCAGTTCAAGATCATTTGTCATTTTTTCTTTTATTTACATATGTTTTTCTTATGTACTTTTTTTTTTTTTTTGGTTATTTGGTGTTTGATTCGGCGAACACCCGAGTACCGGACCGCATGTTGGTTTTAATGCGGTAGCGCCGTCCGGCGCTCCACACTAGTCGGGACGACCGACGATTGTAGCCTCAATGCTCGGCTACAGCGTCGATGACCGGAGTAGGCCACTCTGCGGCTGGTAGTTCGCGCCATCCCACGCTGGACTCCGGCATTGACCGTTGCCCCTGCAGCGTCGGTCTTGGGGCCCGGGGTGTCGTCGCTGGCCATGACGCTTGGCGGTGGAAGGCTGGCCGGAGGTGCACCGGCGGCGGGGGTGGTGGCGTTTCTGGCCGCGGGTATACTGGTGGCGGGGGTGGTGGCGTTTCTGGCCGCGGGCATACCGGCGGCGGGGTTGGTGGTGTTACTGGTCGCCGAGTAACTGGCCTTGGTACCGGTTGCCGCACGGCCTGGATGGTCGCTGGTTCCTCCTCCAGTTGCCACTCAGGTGGCGGTCGCACATCCTCCAGCCAGCTGTGCACCACGGTGTAAGTGTGGTGCCAGACACCGTGGGTGGCTGAGGTTTGGGGCCTGGTGGTGGACCGGCCCGTGGCTCCGCGTCGGGGATCGCCTCCTCCTCGTCGGAGGATATGGTGATGACTTCCTCTGTCCGTGCCCGCGGCACGTATGGCATCGTATCCTCTTCGTCCGGGTTCCTTGGTGGTGATGCCGAGCTGGAACTGGTGTCGCTGTCGGTGTCCGAGCTGGTGTTGGAGTTTCGTTCATCATCCTCGGTATCCGAGGAGAGGACTATGGTCTCCTCGGCATGAGACCGGGAGAGCATGGTGTCATCGTCATCGCCCGATGACTCGCCATGCTCCTCATCCTCGGTTTCTAAGTATGGACGATAGGGGCTGTCGCCTCTCCCCTGTTCGCGCGCCCATCTGGCTCCTCCGACGCCGTTGCCGTTGGCCACGTTGTTGACCTCGGCGGGTGGTTCCTCGATGGCGTCGCTGGAGTCCGCGCGTGGCCGCGGCCCGGGGAACCGCACCGTGGACTCATCCCGTTCGGGGGTCGGCGGTAATTCTGGAAAGAGGCGTCTTACCCACTCTGCATCGATATCGTCCATTTCGCTTGGATATCGACGCCGCTGTGGTGGTGCGTCCTCCTCCCTCGCTGGGCTCGAGGCATCTCGGTCCTCCTCGTCGACGTCCATCTCGAGGTCGGCGCGGCCGGGCTGTGCCCACCGCTCCAGTTCTGCATCGTCATACAAGTATGACGGCGGCCGTCGTGGTGTGTGCACACGCACCACACGCACTAGACGCCGCACCCGCAGCACGCGTACGACGCGAACCACGCGTCCGCGTGGTCGCCGAGATCGTCGTCCATCGGCCATACGTGCTGCTGGGCCGGCTGCTCTTCCGCGTTGGACTCCAGCTCCGCGGGGTTCATCGCTGGCACTTGACGCCGACCGGCGTTGGCCAGTGGAGGCTACGTTGAATTTTCTGATGTTCGCCATGTTTGCTGATTCTTGTCAAATTTGCTAATGAGTTTAGCGCATGCCTGCATCTTAGTTATGTAGTTTTGGCACTCGTGTCCCTAATCCATAACTCTCTCGGGTCGAGTTTGCGCTCATCTCTGTCGGTGATGCTCCTTGTGCTAGTGTGGGTGACTAACCAACGGTGCCCTGGTATCCGTGTACCTGCACTAGTGCTGGTGACTAACCAACGGTGCATGGTTTTTGTCACTCACGCATCTGCACTAGTGCCATTGTTGTTGGTTGTCATTTTTGCCCTTTGCGCACGTCTCCACACTAGTGCGTAAAACCGCTGTTGCTATGCACCGAGCACAGTGTTTTTGGCGGTCGTTGCACTTGTGGTCTTTCTAGTGTAAGCGTTGTTGTTGCCCGACTCGTCAGCAGCGGTGAGCGCACATTTTCGGTAATAGCGGCGCTTGCGCTCTCTTAGTGCAACCATTGTTGTTGCTTGATTCGTCTATCGTGGTGAGCGAACGTTTTCGCTAGTCGCGGCGCTTGCGCTCTCCCAGTGCAACCATTGTTGTTGCTTGATTCGTCTATCGTGGTGAGCGAACGTTTTCGCTAGTCGCGGCGCTTGCGCTCTCCCAGTGCAACCATTGTTCGTCAACAAAACGTTTTCGGTGATCGCTGCGCTTGCGCTCTTTGGCGTGTGAGCAGTGTTGTTGCAAATTTACGCCAAAGCGACGAGCAGACGTTTTCATTGCTTGGAGAGCAATTAATATGCTTTCGGCGGCCATCGTGCGTGCGCTCTTTGGCGTGTGCATGGTGCTGTTGCAAATTTACGCCAAAGCGACGAGCAGACGTTTTCATTGCTTGGAGAGCAGTTAATATGCTTTCGGCGGTCGTTGCACTTCTTCTCTCGAAGCGCAAGCGTTGTTGCCGTTTTGTTCTTTCCTTCTTGTCAGCGGTAAGCATAACGCTTTCGACGGCCGTTGCACTTTGCGCATGAACCTTAAGCGCAGGTCATGGCCATCCTCTCCCACTGCCATAGCTGTTGTCTACTCTTCGCAATAGCTGTGGCGTGCTAACTCTTCGCCGCGTTCAGGGGTGTTTACCTAGTTTGGACCGCCTTAGGGCTCCAATTATTGATTATATTTTGTAATTTGTAATTTGTAATTCTAAATGTTTTGTTTTATTTATGTGTATATATATATAAATATTGGTTTATTTATTAATATTTTTGTTATGTGTAGGTGTATACGACCTTTGTATACCCTTCTTTTTATTTTATTCTTACCCTTTCCTTTGGGCGTTTTATTTTAATTTCTCAGTTTTTACTTTATTATTTTATATATATATAGGTGTATACGACCTTTGTATACCCTTTCTTTTTTTTTTATTCTTACCCTTTCCTATTGGGCGTTTGTTTTATTATGTATATATATATATATTTCTTTTGTTGTTATACTAGGTGTATAAGTGTGAATCCACTTTTTAATTTGGAGACACACTTATCTTCCCCCCCCTTTTAATTTTGGGGATTTAGGGACTCACCTGCCTCCTTGCTATGCGGCTTCAAGTCGCTCACATTGGCCGTCCTTATTCGCTTGTCCGCTGGGCTCTTCAGCTTACATATCACCGGCGACGTGAAATCCACGATTTGATACGGGCCGCCGTATCTTGGTGCCAGTTTGGCTGCGAATCCCTCAGCCGCATTTGACAGGTGGTGAACCTTCACCCACACCCTGTCTCCAATTTTGGGATTCCATTGCCTGCGACGAAGCTTGTAGTGCCTCGCTTGGTCCTGAGACGCCTTTTCCAAGCTCCGCCGAACGATCTCGAAAATTTCTTTGATTCTAATTTCGTTTTCGGTCGGCGTTTGCGCTACTTGGCCCGTACCGATCGCCACTTCGTCGAACAACGCCTTTGGTAGCCTCGGCTCCCGTCCTTGTGTGATGAAGGCGGCGCTGTACCCTGTAGTGCTCGATACGCTGGTGTTGACTGCCAGTGTCAGCTCGGGTAGTGCCTCATCCCACATCCTCTGGTTGTTCCTCGCGAACTGCGCGATCATGGTTTTCACCGTGCGATTGGCTCGTTCCGTGGGGTTTTCTTGCGGCGTATAAGGCGCAGTAAATTGGTGTTTAACACCCATCTCCTCCAGGAACTTTTTGAACGCCCTGCTGGTGAACTGTGTGCTGTTGTCGGTTATTAACACCTTTGGTACACCGAACCGTGCCAGAATCCTCTCTCTGAAGGCCTTTTGCAGTGCTGCTGTTGTAGCGTGTAAGTGTAAGTGGTACCATTTCGGTCCACTTCGAGAAGCGGTCTATGAAGACCAACAGCATCGTGTTTCCATGTGTAGACCTTGGTAATGGTCCAACAAAGTCCGCACACACAGTGCTCCAGGGCTCTTCGGGTATCTGCGTCAGCATTTGTCCTGCCGCGGCCAATTGACTCGGCTTGTATTGTTGGCATATTTCGCACTGTTGAACATATGCTCGAACATCTCTGTACAAACCTGGCCAATAGTAGCGTGCTGCTACTCGGGCTATTGTTTTCCGGCTTCCCGTATGGCCTGCGGCGGCGGTGTTGTGGTTCTCGCTGAGAACCTTTGACCTTTTGCCAGTTGGCACACAATTTCCAGGCTGTCACATCCTCTGTCCCGGCTCTGTGAGGGATGTGCCTGTATAAATTTCCAGACTCCTCCATGTAGTCTGGAAATTTTCTTGGGTTTTTGGCGATGGTGGCTCGCATCTTGTGGATCCAACCGCAGTCTTTGTTTGCTTGATCCATTGCGTCTTCCACAGTTGTTATCCTGCGGCACGTATCTTTCAGGGGCTGTCGAGATAACGCGTCTGCAACAACGTTCAGGTTCCCCTTCCTGTACTTGACATCAAAGTCAAATTGTTGCAGCTCCAGTGCCCATCTCGCAATCCTGCCTGAGGGGCTCTCAATGGAATTGAGCCACTTCAGTGCCATATGGTCCGTGATGACGGTGAAGTGCTATCCTTCCAAGTAAGGTCGCAGCTTCCTTATGCCCCAGATTATTGCAAGGCACTCTTTTTCGGTCGCATTTAAAGATCTGCTTGCGTACGATATGACCCGTTCACCCTTCTCTGAGTTTTGGGTCAGTATCGCTCCCAAGCCATAGTTGCTAGCATCCGTCTGCAAGCAAAATGGCCTTGAGAAATCTGGGCATGCTAACACAGGGGATTGTGTTAGCCTTGACTTCACCGTCTCGAAGGCTTCCTGCCGTTCTTCGGTCCATTCCCATTTGGTTCCTTTTTTTAGCAGCGCGTTCAATGGGTGCACCGTTGTGGCGAAATCTGGCACAAAACGCCTGTACCACGATGCCACTCCCAAGTATTGCCGAAGCTCTTTTACGTTGCCAGGTGGTTTTAGCTCGGCGATTGCAGCTACCTTCTCTGGGTCGGTGCGGATTCCATCTTCCGTGACCTGATGACCGAGATATTTCAGCTCCTTCTTGAAGAAGTCGCACTTCTCCACGTTTATCTTGAGGTTTGCTGCCCTCAGCCGTCGGAACACTTCCCTCAGGTTGTCCATGTGTTCCTCACGTGTCTTCCCGATCACTATGATGTCATCCAAATAAGCGAATGCATGTGGCATCATTTCGGGGCCGATCACGCGATCCAAGGCTCTCTGGAACGTAGCCGGTGCCGAATGGAGTCCGAATGGCATAACTTTCCAATGGAACAGTCCTTTTCCCGGCACAGTGAATGCCGTCTTTTCTCGGCTCCCTTTTTCCATCGGGATCTGCCAGTAGCCGTTCTTGAGGTCCAAGCTCGAGATGTATCTCGCCTCTCTCAACTGATCCAGGATATGGTGGACTCTTGGCAGCGGGTGTGCATCCTTTATTGACTTGGCATTCAATTGCCTGAAGTCAACGCACAGGCGCCACTTACCCGTCTTCTTTTTCACCATCACAATTGGAGCACTGTGTGGGCTTTTCGATGGTTCGATGCATCCCTTGGCCAGCAGTTCGTCAACTTGCTCGTTGATTTCGGCCTGCATCTTGGGATTCTTCGGGAAGTATCGCTGCTTTATCGGACGATCGTCGCTCATGGTAATTCGATGCTCTGCTATGGGCGATGTTTCCTCAATAGCCTCGAATGCGGCTACTTCCCGTTGCAGAAAGTCGGCGATTTCTGCGTCTGGATCAGCCGGTGGCATGACCGTCTTTGCCACGTACAGCCTCTCCTCCTGGTGCTTTCTGGGTCCGTCTCCGGGTATCTTAATCTTCAGTCCGGCGCACTCCAAAAACGTGCCCATGCCAGACAGAAAATCCCATCCAAGAACTAAATCGTCTATTACTCCTGGGAGTATTAACAGTGCGATGTCCATATTGCTCCTTCCGAGCCAGATGTTCACCTCGACTTGTTCTTGGACTCCGCTGTTTCGGCCATCTGCCATGCGGACTCGCCGGTCGGTTGCGCATCTTCGGCCTACGTTGACCAGTCCACAAGCTAGTTCCTCGCTAACGAAACTACTCGTGGCACCTGTGTCTATTGTAGCCTTATACTGACAGTTGCCGATTTCCACGGTCGCTGTCAGCTGCGCTCCCTCGTCCTGCAGGCTGCCGATTAGCGCCTTGGGGCTGTCCTGTTCGGCTCCCGCTCGCCCCTCAGTGGCGGACGCCTTTGTCCGTTTCCCGACGGACACCACGATGGCGTGCGAACTCCAACACGTCCGCACACCCAGCAATAATCCAGCGTAGCGTTCGTGCACTCTATCGCTAGATGTCCTTCCTGGCCGCAGAGTTTGCAGGCCGTCGCAGGATTGTGTATGTGTGTTTGTGCGTTGTCGCGTCTCGTCCTCGGGGCTGGCCTGGGTCTCGCATCGGCTTCAGCTCTCAGTGTCTGGCCACTGTCCGCTAGCCGCATAAGCCGTGAGCCGTCTTGCCGCGGTGCCGGTTCTATTTGGCGGTAGCAACTTGTTTGTGGGGCCTCCATCTGACGTCGTGGTGGCTCCCTGAATCTCGTAGGTGGAAGTTGTACTTGCCTTTGCTGCGGGGCGTTGTACCTCGGCTGTTCTATGTGTCTCTGGTGGGCGTGTACCTGTCGCTGCTGCGGAGCGTTGTACCTCGACTGTTCCATGTGTCTTTCCAGTCTCAGTTTTGCTCTGTCCGCCTCGAGTTCCTCAAATACGACGGCCAAATACATCAATTCCTCCAAATCGCCGAATTGATCTGGCCGTGCGTACGCTCGCAGGTCTGGTAAGCTGTTGTTGTAAATTTTCTGCAAATGCTTGTCCGCCGCATACTGCAGCGGTCGCATGAGCGTCTGCATTTCCACCATGTATGCCTTGAATGGCTCGTTCATAGCCTGACGTCTGCGGTTGACTTCGTCCTTCAAGTTTTCGAAGTAGTCCCTTGGGAGGAAATACCTTTGGAAACTCTGAATGAACGTTTCCCAGCTCGTCCAGTGCTGGTTATTGGCTATGTACCACTTCAGAGCCATTCCCTGAAGGAGTTCGGGCATGGCTCTGGGAACCAGATCCAGATTCAGTCCGTAAGTGTCCGCTGACCACTCGACCTGCTCCAAGAATTCGAGCGGCTCCGTTGTGCCGTCGAAGCGAAAGTTCCACTCCAGAACTTGCTTCGCTACCCTTGGGTATTCTTGGGCCATGGTCGTCGTCGTGTGTTCGCGCAGAGATACCCTCCTGGAAGGCTGTGGTACCGGTGTTTCCACTGCTGGCTGGTATGCGTCTCGGGCACGTGCCGCTGCGCTGGTAGTCGGTACACTTAAATGGACGACATCAGCGTTTGTCGCCTTTTTTGTGTCCGCCGCCTGCACGCTTTCCCTCGCCGGTGACGCTCTGCTATGTATAGCCGCCAATTCTGCAATCCGTGTGGCGTATGCAGGTTTGGATTCGTGGATATCCACCCACTCTCCAAACTGTCGACGCATAACATCCAGAGTGCCACTCACTTCCACTTGGAACTCGTCTCCATATTTTATCACTTCCTCTTTTTTGAGGTTGTACACCCACGCGCGAACCATATTGTTTCTTTTATTTAATATATTTAATTATGTATCAAATTATCACAACCACCAGTGTTGGGCGCCAGTTGTAACGAACCTTATTTGCTTGCCGGGCTAAAGATCAGTCGAGCTGTGGGTTCGTGCAACAAATTTATGAATTTGGTCGCGAAGTGATAATTGATAACACAATTCTTTATATATATTAAATTAATTATATTGGTTTATTTCGTTTGAATTGAATACATTAATCATTGCACTAAATGTTTGAATAGTGACACTTCACTGAGGCCTTCGTTGGTTTTCGGCAAGTGATCCTGTTCGGAAAAGCAGGTTCTAGGCACCCGTGCACCAGTTACAAGATTTGTGACTTCGCTTGCTCGCTCGGTTATCATACGACACTCCTTTAAGCCAAAGGATTCGTGCGTATGCCGTCTGAACGCAGCTGAATTCGTGCGCGTTCACCTTGTAACCGTGCAGGCCTCACCCAGTGGCACGACTTAAACGTGGCGAGGATCACTGCTTTAACTATTGAAGGACCTCGGTGTCCTTGTTGATTGTGGGCTTGCCGGCGTCGAAGGACTCGATGTTCCCTGATGATGCGTCGTCCTGTTGATCTGCCCTCACTTGTATTTTTCACTTGCGTAGAGTTTTGCTCTATTTCCGCACTCGCGTATAATTTGACCAGAGCTTCCGCTTTGCGTGTCGGATCTCGTCGAACTGCCTCCAGTGCGTTGCGGCGCTCTTTTTATAGGCCCGGTCGCGGCCTTTTGTTGGGACTGTACCAGAAATCACGTGATCGGCTCGGTGGCGTGATTTCTGGTAATTTTCCACTGCCATTTCGCTGTTGTCAACCTATGTCTGCCGATAGTGTGAGTATGGATGGATATATTTTGCCATCCATACTCCTCACGCTATAACGGCGCATGTCTCGGTGGTCATGTGTGGCAGACACGCTCAAACGGCTGACAACCTGCGCACGAAAGGGAGAGGACGAAAGAGAGCGAATTCGCCGCAACTGCAATCAGAGCCGGACTTTGATCTGATGTGCAGCTGCTGTGAGGGGCGCATATAGCACAAACAAATATAAAAAAAACATATATTTATATGCGGTCGCTATATGGCTCCTCACAGTTTATATTAGCTAATTACCAGGTGTAAATATCACTTACATCTCTGATAAGAGACCTGACCAATTTTATATTCACATCTTCTCTAGGGCATTCGCAGACTGTAAACAGAATAAAACGTATATCTATACTATGCAACACGAGTTTCCTATACTGCTGGTGATGTTCAAGATGTATTCTGTCGATGTGTGGGAAATTTCGATATGTCTTACAGAAATAAAGTTGTGTGTTGTGAGATGAAAAGGTGGCGGAAAGTTAAAAATCGAAAAATTCAATTTGAGTGTTTCATTTATTTTAAAAAGTGAATTCTCAAATATCGCCAAATGTAAATGATGGGCAATTTGCAGGTGTAATGTTTAGAGGCTTTTTAAGGGCTGAGCTGGCCATTAAATCAAAATGTGACATTATTTTTGCATTTATAATAGGTTATTTATTTCACAGCCCTTATAGTGTTTTGATATAACTTAAAACTTAGCGGAGTATATTTGATAATATTTAACTCCAGCCTCAATATTTGAGTCATTGTCCAGCCGTTGACCTTCATCTAAGGAATTCAAAGAAAAAGCATCATTTGTTGATTTAGATCTAACACACCAGAATGAGAGTGTATAAAATGGACCGAATGATATCAGTGTTTCCATTGAGTTGGATAGTGCCAGTGTTAGAAACACTAAAGTATATTGCCTACATATAGACGATCGGTTAGTTGAGTATTCACCATTAACGGGATTAGTTCAGCACATCGTTCAAATAAATTTGATGGAGAATCAAGTTGTTGTCGACATCCAAGGATTTTATGGAAATAACAACCATTTTATATCAAAAGAAATTGCACTAGTTTTTAAAAATGATTATTACCAAGACGTTCATTATCTTATAAAACCACCATATGATTTTCTCAGATAAAATAAGAAGGCGCGTAAAACGGCAATATGGTTAACTAGAAATCAACACAATCTCTGTTGGAATGATGGAACTGATAGCTTTTTAAAAGTTAGAAATTATCTTCGTGATCTTGTTAATAATATGAGCATAATCACGAAGGGACATACAAAAATGAATAAAGAAAAACTTCAAATTTATAATTGAATGTGTTTATTATTTAGGAAAATGATGGTGTAAACAGAATTTAATTTCCATATATTTTAAAATTAGAACTTTCTAATATTATAAAGAGTTTAAATAAATTGTTCAGAGCACATTGGTTTGATATTTTCCTATGTATTCTGCAATTTGTGAAAAAGTTTTGAAAGTGAGTTAAGCTTTGATCTAGTTCTAAATCAATTGTTTGGTTACGCAGGTATCCGCGCAAAACAACAAGTAAAGCAGCTTCTCTCTTAATATTGTACTCTTTTAATAAGTTATGCTCTGCGCAGCATAAAGAGAAAATTAACGTAAAGATCATAACTGTTGTTTTGTACATGCTTATCGGCATTTCGTTTATTGCTTTTGTTCTCGCTTTGCTTGCCTTTTGCAATGCCAGCTGCAATTCGGCAGCTAGTCAGTTCTATTTCGTAATTCGAGAATTCAAGTCGCGACACGGTATTCGTCTTATTATTATTAATTAATTAATAAACAATTGTAGCTCAAATCGGAGTTTTGTAATAAACAATTGTAGCTCAAATCGGAGCTTTGTAATAAACAATTGTAGCTCAAATCGGAGCTTTGTAATAAACTTAATTTATAGAAAGGCAAGTTCTCGGTGCGTTTCTATTATTTTTTGTGACTTTAAAAATTCGATAGCTATTGAAAAAGCTCAATAGCTCAACAAAGGTATTGTTAGTTTTTGTATGTTCTCTTATGTAAGTTGATATTTTTATATATAACAATTTTTGTGAATCAATATTTAATTAAATTTGTTTATATTTATTCTCTTTTTCTTCTTAAATTTAGTTTTATAATGTACGATTTTTCTTTTGTCGTTTACCTTATTGATCTTCTTAATTTTATTTAACTGCGTACTGTATGCTGTATGTATATATTTTGTTAGTGGTGGGTCCTTATATTCTTCTTCCTTATTTTCGTTATTGTATTCTTCTTCTTATTTTCGTTTTTATATTCTTTTTTTTTTCTTATTTTCATTTTCATATTCTTTTTTCTTATTTTCATTTTCATATTCTTTTTTTCTTATTTTCATTAAAATATTCTTTTTTCTTATTTTCGTTTTCGTTTTCATATTCTTCTTTCTTATTTTCATTTTCATATTATTTATTCTTATTTTCATTAACATATTCTTTTTTCTTATGTTCGTTATTATTTTCTTCTACCTTATTTTAATTTTCATATTCTTTTTCCTTATTTTTTTTTTTATTGATAACGTGTTTTACAGTATTTGTGAAAGTCAAATTGTCACTCTCTTTATACTGAACATCGTTAATTTCCTATCCTTGTTTTCATATTCTTCCTTATTTTTGTTGTTATATTCTTCCTCCTTATTTTCATTTTCATTATTTTTCCTTATTTTTTGTTTTCATATTCCTCTACCTTATTTTTGTTATTATATTCTTCCTCCCTATTTTCATTCTTTTTCTTAAGTTTTTGTTTTCAAATTCCTCTACCTTATTTTTGTTTTCATATTTTGTTGTGTTGGCCTCTGTGGCAATTGAGGCACTGCTGATGCTGCGGACGAAGGCGTTGGACGCTTCGGACGTAGGCTCCCTAATTATGATTTCGTTGTTGATTTATTGTTGCTGCTGTTGTTGATCAGTACCAACCTCCAGATCATGGTCCAGTTCCTGTTCGGGAAAGACTATCGTAGCCACTGGTATGGGAACGGGCAAAGTTAGGTACTCCTCGCTGGCGATGGCATCGAACAGACGATCCACGAAACGAGTCGTTTCCTCGGATAGAAACACATTCAGTTGCTTGATCATGACGCTCTTTATTTATTTATTTATTTATTTATTGTCGACTAAAAGTCAGTCGACACCAAAAATATAGAAAGCTTAAAAAATTTAATTTAATTTAATTTAAATAATATAAAAATTATAAATATATTTAAAATAAGGAAGATTAAAAAGATTAAAATTATTATTTCTGGTGGTATTTAAAAGCAAATTGGTCCAACATTTGTTGCATGAATTGGGGAAAACCCAGAAAAACCCAATTAGACCAAAAATAATTTGAAAAAGTTAGTAAGAATTAGTCCGCCACCAGTGCATGCAAAAAAGTTATTCCCGAGATAGGGCATTTAAAATAGAGTTTTTAATTATAGAAATGGAGGACTCTGAATGGATTATATAGGATAATTTGTTATAATCATTACAGAGTACTCGAAACGGTTCATGCAAGGAATAATTAGTAGTACAGCGATTAAGGGAAAGTGGAAAGAAATTGCGAGAAGGTCTAAAGGGATCAGAAAAGTTTATTTGGCTAACCAACGCAGCTGAATCGATTTCTCCTTTGATTAATTTAACTACAAACATAACTCCTAGCATTACACGACGGTTAGTTAGGGAGGGAAGGTTAAGAAGCAGGAGCCTATTGGGGTATGGAGGATGAACACCCCAGTCAAAGCGGCGAAGAGCAAAGAGTAAGAAGCTCTTCTGTACAGATTCCAATCTGCTTTGATGAATATGATACTGTGGAGACCACACACAAGATCCATATTCCAGAATTGGACGTACTAGGGAAGTGAAAAGTATCTTGGTCGTATAAGGGTCATCAAATTCCTTTGACCAACGCTTTATAAAACCAAGAACTTGAAAAGCTTTGTTGACAGTCAATTTAATATGGTTATCGAACTTTAACCTGTGATCAAGAAGTAAACCTAAATCCTTTACTTCATTCAGTCTATCAAGTGGCACCCCATCGAGAGTGTAACTTACAACATGGGGAGTGATACGATAAAATGACATGACCTTACACTTAGAGCAGTTCATGTTAAGCAGATTCAGAGGACATATCATTATATGCCAGGCACAACTTGACATCATCAGCATACATTAGTATGTTAGAGTGCAAAATAACGGAAGGAAGGTCATTAATAAATAAGTTAAAAAGCACTGGACCAAGGTGACTACCCTGGGGTACACCAGAGGTGACTAGGATAGGTTTAGAGAGCACAGATTTGAAAACAATTTTTTGAGTTCTGTTACTCAGATACTCCGAAATCCAAGTCAGAAAGTTAGTTGGAAGTCCTATAAGGTCTAGTTTGCGAAGAAGGAGAGAATGGTTAACAGAATCAAAGGCCTTACTGAAGTCTGTGTAAACGACATCCGTTTGCATTTTATTCTGAAATCCTTTGATAACAAGGGAAGTAAATTCAAGAATGTTAGTGGTAGTAGACCTACATTTCACAAAACCATGCTGGAATGGTGAAATAATAGAGCTACATAAGTGTTGCAGTTGAGTCGTCAATATTTTTTCAAATGCCTTAGGTATTGCTGACAATTTGGAAATACCCCTATAGTTTTTTACATCAGACTTTGGGTCATTTTTATGGAGAGGAATAATAAAGGATTCCCTCCAAATATCAGGAAAACAACAAGTTTCAACAGACAAGGTAAATAATTTAAGTAAAGGTTGGCAAATAACCTCGGAACAGTACCTAAGTACACATCCCGGAACTCCATCAGGACCAGGCGAATATCCAGGCTCGATAGAGTGTAGGTCGTCAAGAAGTGACTCAAAAGTGATCACAGGAACAAAAATGCAATTAGCCCTTTGAACATGGTAAGGATATGGCACATTTTGTGAGAAGCTAGTTGAGGAATATGTGGATTGAAAATAATCAGCAAACAGATCTGCTGCATCCTGATCATCTTTTGCTTTCCTATCTTCAAAGAAAACGTAATTAGGTAAAAAAGACGATTTGCGTTTCATGTTCACAAAGTTGTAGAACTGCTTAGGATCTTGTGCAAATTGCAGCCTACAACGAAGAAGGTAACTTTGATAACAACGTGAGTTATGTGTAATAAAAGTTGCTCTAGCAACTAAATATCGAGAGTAATCAAAAGGATTACCTGTTCTCTTAAACTTCTTATAATACCTTGACTTCACATTTTTCAACCTATCTAACTCCCGCGAAAACCAGGGAGGCCTATTAGCCTTCCCTGGATTCGAACGGGGAACACAAGCATCCAAATGAGAGTCAATGGTAGTGTAAAATATTGAGACAGCATTGTCCAGACTAGAACAGGAGTAAAGTTCTGCCCAATCAGTGTCTAATAACAATTGGTTAAGTCTAATATAATCTGCTTTACGGAAGCAACGATTCTTACGTGCAGAATCTGATGCTACAAGAGGTACAAGAGTAGGAAACTCTATAATTACATCAAGCGTAGGATGATAAGGATCTTCGGGATTAACAAGTGGATCACAACGAGAGATAAAACTACAAGTAGGATCCGATACAAAAATTAAATCCAGTAAACGGTCATTACAGTTTCGAATATGGTTAACTTGAGACAGTGACAACTCATGAAACCCATCGATAAACTCATTTGAAGTAAGTGGCACCAAAGCATTTGATGGAGCGGACCATATAATTTCTGGAAGATTAAAGTCACCACAAACAATCAAATAGTCTCTATCCGAAAGCATAGAGGAAATATATTGGTTAGCGGATAGATGGTTCAGATATATTGAGACATCTGAATGAGGTGGAATATAAGAACAAGTTATAAACAATGAAAAAGTATTAAACTGAATTTTAATACTTATAAATTCAATGTCTAAAACAAAAGGAGGTAAGAAATAATCTGATGCAAGATCTGAATCAACAGCAATCAGACAACCACCACCGCGTGATACTCGATCACATCTATAAGGAGTGTATTTATTTGAAAATAAAGAATGATTTGAGATATCAGGTTTTAACCATGTTTCAGTGAATACCAGAATATCAAAATCAAAAGAAAGACTGTCAACAAATAGCTTAGAAAGTTTAGTATTAAGACCTCTAACATTCTGATATGCTAGAGAAAGAGAGGATTTTAGTTTTTTGGTGCGACGTTAGAAGGCGAAGCACCAGAAGAATTTTGAGGCAATGAAATAGGTTGCCGAACACGTTTTTTGTTTGTAAACTCCTTTATAACCAAGCCCTTCGGCCAGAAATTAGCACAACAAATTGTGCCGAATACTTCCGCCGAAACACTTATCTTAAATGAGGAGATTACCCTATCATAATTAAATACAAATTTTTCAATAGATATTCCCGTGAAAGACACTTTACCCTGTATGTAGGCTTGGACGTCTTCCACAGATATCTCGGGGGCAAGACGCGAAATAAAAATTTGTTTTCTTGGTATCACCGCAGCAAGAGTTCTAGGAACACTGCTAGAAAGCGGTGGGGAAAGAGGTGCGGAAATAGAAACGGGCACTGTGGCCTGAGACACGATTGGGCCACCACTGCTGACTAAAGCAGGTGCAGGAGAAAACTGCATCAACCGCTGACCATTATCAACAGTGGGTGTCAACGGTGCAGGGGTCACTAACAGAGCCGGGGCCAATAAGCCTGGTTCCCGGTGCAACTCGGGCTCGGCTGATTGCTTCTGCTGAAGAGACTCAATCAACAGTTTTACACTATTAAATTGGCTCTCCATATCATCAAAATCGGCACTGAGCTTTCTAAAAGCTAGACGGAGATTGTTAAAACCCCGTCTAGTTTGCCTCATAAAGCCCTGAACATCTAACTCTGTCTCGCGGCATCGCTCACAACACCACTTAAGACCCGACTTATTGCCGATTAAATCTTTTACCCGCTGCGTGAAACCAGCACACTTAGCATGCACCACGTTGTCACACAACCAGCAACAGATGAAATCCGCCTTTGGGTCTTGGCATTTGCAGCTTTTTAAATAGCACGCAGACATAGTGAATATAAAAATATATATACCCTAAAAGAAAAGAGAACTATATCAAAGGCACAGCAAAAAAATACGAGAACCAAACAGCACACAACAACAACAATATTTGGCGCTGTAAGAGTACCGACAAAAACTTAAAACCACAGAAAACAACAACACATGCAAACACAGTTAGGAGAGCACGAAAGTATAGAGAGTAATACAGCGTTGTGAGAGCACACGACAGTAGAGAGAGCAAGAGTAAAAAAGTACACACAAAAACCGCTATAGCAAAGCAAAACGAACTTGCATGCAATTTGAACAAAGAGAGCGAGAGCACCAAAACAAAAACAAAACACAGCTGTTAGGCGCGCACTTTATGATTACAAAGTTAATAATTTAAGTGAATTATAGCAAGAAATTACCGACAAAGCACCGAAAAATTATTTTTATATATATAATATAATATACATATACAAAAGCACACGATTATCGACCTCTCGACTAGAGCTTTCGAGCTTGTTTTTATTGCATTTGGAAGCAACTCTTTATTAAGTTTCAAGAAGCTTTATTAAAAATTCCATGAGATGGCAAAGTTTTGAACAAAATTTCGCTTATGTGAAGCATCTAAATCAATTAGACTTCAAATTATTCAAAATTTAAAACTTTGATTAGAAGTCAAAACCAGTTTTAAATTTCAATCCAATAAATGATTTCCGGCATTCATTCATCGATGCCAAAAACAGTGCTTGTTCAGTTGGTTTTCTCAGCTTTTTGTGCAGTTTTGTGGTAGTGTTTGTATGTAAGGGAAGTATTCAGCACATGAACTGACTACTAAGAGCGTCGCAACTAGCACTTGTAACTAGGTGGACTACGGAGAGTGAAATCCTTCTATGCGCAAAGTAAGTGCGATGGTAGAAATCAAAACAACGGAGTTGACGATTAGATTCGAACTCATTTGCTCTGATGAGCATGGCTTTATTTATACCAAATTCTTAACTCTAAAATACATTATTTGACAGTTTTTGTGTGGCGCGTGCAGGAAGTGCAGCGATCGCAATTCCCACGCTCCTACTCTCTAGTGTGGCCGGTGTTATGCTTCCGCTGAGGGCAATGATCGTAATATGTCATCGAGTGCAGCGACCTTAGTGTGAGGCAACCAAGTGGTGGTGTCCGCTGACGTAGGCACGTGCTGGTTGTGATATGAGCTTGTTGTCCCATGGTGGGCTTCTAGTGAAATATGCCGACGGTGGGCTTCTTGTATAATATGCTGACCAAAGGTAAGTGTGCCTTTGGTTCTGATCGCTGCTTGGCGTTGATTTTGTTGTTGACGAAATGTGCTGACGCATGTGCTGACGCGTTTGTTGCAGTTGTTGCGAGGGCTGTCTATAGCATATGTGGTAGTTGTTGCGAGGGGCGCATATAGCATATGTCAAAGCTATATGGCTCCTCACAAATGAGGCAACCGCTGAAGTCAGCGTTTGCAATATGAGGCGGCCGCTGACCCACTGCGGTTGAGTGCAGTGTTTGCAATATTATTTGTTGATATTTACTTATTTAGCTGTGTGTCTGCGCAAACTGCAGCGCACTAGCTTATTATTTAATTATATGAGCCTAAACAGGTAGTATCTAAGTAATCAGATTTAAGTCAACGTATTCTCAAATAGAATAATAAATAATACAACCTAAAATTTTTTAAAACGAGTACTAATAGCTTCATAGCGAGTATACACTGGCTCGAAGCTAATTCTGATCAGTGCCAAAGAATAAATGGAATTGCCTGCCATAAACTAACCATTCATTATTTTTCAAAAATTCCAAAGACCGATGGTAGGTATATTTATTAACCACCAAAATTAATATATGACCCCAATACACTGGGGTTTCCCCACCCGCTACGTAGAGTTATGTAAAAAAGTACCCTATTTTTAGGGGAAATTTAATTTGGATCAGTATAAATAAAATAATATATTTGCATTATAAAAACTTAAATAAGGATGTTAATACTTAGTATGATATCCATTAGCCTTAACCACTTCCCTTAACCTATTATTCATGGAAGATACCACCTTCCTGGTAGCTTCTGCTCCACTCATCCCGCAGAGCATTTTTGAGGTCTTCTTTGCTGGATATGCTGTGCTTCCGGATGTTATTTTCCAGCAGAGCCCACAAATTCTCAAAAACATTTAAATCTTGAGACTGGGCCTGTGGAATTATCATGTGGGGGCAGTTCCTGATGAGCCAGGACTGTACTATCTTGGCCTTATGCTTGGGATCGTGGTCCTGGTTGAACCGGAAAGTACGTCGGATTCCTACCTTCTCGGTACTTTGGACTAAATTTTCCTTTAGCATGTTGAAGTACACATTCTTGTCCATTGTTGTTTCAAAAATCACAAAATTCCGGAATCCGGCTGACGAGATACATACCCATGAAATGTCACTTCCTCCACAATGGTTGACTGTTGCCTTTACGTGTTTGGGATTCAGGTCAGTATTGGACTGTCGCCACACACAATTCCGTTCGTCTGAGTGAAAAATGTTGAATTTGGACTCATATGCAAATATGACTGTGTTCCAGAACTCCAAATCCTTGTCCAAGTGGTTTTTGGCGAACGTCATCCAAGTCCCTTTATTTTTCACGCTTATAAAACGCTTCTTCCGTGGTACTCGGGCATTAAAGTCAAGATTGCGCAGAAACATGCACACAGTTTCCACACAGCACTTTTTCCCCATTTCATCCTCCACCTGTTGAGCCACTTTTGGAACCGATAGCTTGGGATTTCCCCTTATTTTCCTGATGATCCTTCGCTCCTCCTCTTTGGTGAAAATCTTGTTTGGTGCCTTTCTGCCCTTGCCCTCAATCCGATTTGCGTCGACGAAGCACCGAATGATGTTATTCACAGTTGAGTTGCTCAGACTGACCATTTCAGCTATTTTGCGATGTGCATATCCGTTTTTGAGGTGTTCCAGGATGAGTTTTCGTAGTTCGATGATAGTCTGTTTGTCCATACTCCTTGTTGGCTTATTGCATCCGAGATGCAGGATAAAACTATACTGACTATGAAGGATTGGTCTACTTATACCGAAAATACTCAACTTTAGGTAAAAAATCCGGGTTTTATGGCACTCAGGTGTCCACAATGTACTTGCTCCAAATGAAAAATATGCCTAAAAGTATGCTACATTTTTATAATCCCACCTAGCAGGTGGGGAAACCCCAGTGTATTGGGGTCATATATTAATTTTGGTGGTTAATATATATACCTACCATCGGTCTTTGGAATTTCTGAAAAATAATGAATGGTTAGCTTATGGCAGGCAATTCCATTTATTCTTTGGCACTGATCAGAATTAGCTTCGAGCCAGTGTATATAACATAATTATTCATATTTCATTTACCAGAGCCCAAATGGATGCTTTTTTGGCACTTGTTCTGCAACGAAAGTCGAAGAACTGTCCATTCATGCATTCTTGCTTGATTACGCATCCGCTGAGTTTATTGTTGTTGTTATTTATTGTGCTTGCTGCAGTAAGTAAGCTAGAGAAAAAGATTGTTTGTATGACGATAAAATGAGCCACCGGGTTGTGAATAAAATTTTACTTTAGAGCATTTCTGTAGCGCACATGGGCGCCCAAATTACAAATAAGTGACATACGTTGTTTTGACCAGAAGAATATATGTATTTGCATAGGGTACCAAACAGTGTAATGTATATTCTTGATTAAAACGAAATGTGTATGTATTACGGCCAAGATTCATCATAATCTTTCTATAATCAAAATTGCGTTAACGGCACTTAGTATGGAACTTTGGGTTTGTTTTAAACTTTTGCAATTAAAAAATTGCTATAGGTCAGTTCTATCTTTTTCTACCAATAGCTTTTTTATTGCGGCTGTAATTGCCTAGATTTTGCGTCTTCATCGACGAACTGAATGCTGCCGACGTTTTCCCCTCTTGTTACGTTGCAGCACAATGCGACGACGAGTTGTTGAAAAGCGGGAGATTCTTGCCAAGATGCGCTAAAACGTCGGTGAAATGATCAGCAAAATTAATAATGAGTGCAATAACTTACCCGCTTCTGAAAAAGATTTTTCCTTCCAGTGGTCAGCATGTTCCATTGCGCGGCAACCTCCTGAAGAAGGCGACGCAGTCCAAAACGTGAATGTTTGCGCTTTAGGTAGCGAAGAAAATTTATATAGGATAAGGGTGCAACGAAGCGGGGTTCGTCCAAAATGTCGCAGGCTCTGGGAGGATGGTTCATTTGTATTAATACAAATACTAATAGAGCAGAGGCAGCAAACAATTATAACAATTTGGTTTCGAAACGATAACGGAAATTAAGTATTAAATTAAATTGTTGCATTTTCAGGCACACGTACGTTCCATATTCAGGCTCTCAGGTGTGGACAAGGGGTCGGCGAGCAGTCTGCGTCAATTCAGTGACAGTATTAATTCACATCTGCGCGCGTTGCAAGCAGTGGCATCTGCTGACGCCATTGCAGATGGTTTGCTGATTCACCTGATCACATCCAAATTGGATCAAGCCACGCAGGAGAAGTGGGAGGAAACATTGCCTCTGAAAGGGCACCAAAATAGACCGACATGTCTACAGTTTGGAAAGGAGATGCCGCATGATGGAAAATTTAGAATTTGCCGTGGCAACGCACACACCTGGCATGCATGCAAGCATGTGGGAAAATCGTATGTACAAAACCGCAATACACTAATTGTTAACACCGCTCAATCTTGTGTCTTTTGCGAATCTTCTGATCATAATCTGTTAAAATGTACACGATTTATAAATTTAACTCCCACCATTCGCTATAGAGAAGCTAAAAGGCTGCACCTCTACTTTAACTGCCTTCGCAAAGGGCATAATCTACAGCAATGCAAATCTGGTCACTGCAAACATTGCCAGCAGAAGCACCACTCATATGGACACAAGTTCTTCTGCATCTCAGCTGCTCCCTATCCACATCGCCACCTAGATCCCTGAAACACCACGAGCACGATTACGAGCTGCTCGCAACGGCCATCATTCTTGTCAGAAATCGATCTGGCACCTTCGTACCTTGCAGAGCTCTGCTGAACTCAGCATCGCAGCTCAACTTCGTCACCACTCGTCTCGTCAACCAGCTTCAGTTGGAACCACGCCGCTCGAATATGTTGGTATCAGGCATGGGCGAATCTTCTCTCTCGCTCAACAAAGCAGCTGACATTGTGGCACAATCAGCTACTGGCTCATATCAGGGATCATTTTCTGCAGTCGTAACGCAAAAGATAATTGATTATCAGCCTCACTTTGATATAAATACCACAGGATGGAAAATACCAAACAACTGCCACCTCGCTGACCCGCTCTTTTACAAAGGTCAGAGGATCGATATGGAAGACCAAATTAAGCTGGATAGAGCAGTGCTCACTCATCTCTAGCTGCTCCGATCAAGCATTTGGAATCGGAACCGTTGTTCGATTCAATTACTGGAGGCGACACCATTGAAGAAGTTGCTGAAATTCGTCAGCAGGTCAAGGAGCCGCTCCAAAGAGGAGAGCTTATATCCTTAAATCCGACTATGGACAGCTTCGGATTAATGCGCGTTGGCGGACGTCTTCAGAATTCGTTTTTGGATTACGAGTTCCTACACACTGGACCACTGGTCAACGTCAAGTCCAGAGACGTCAACGGCACAGTTGCTCGGCAAGGATGACAACAATCGGGTGGCGCCGCCAGAACATTCACCAGCTGCCGCCGCCTCCGATAACACCTTCTCCCTGCCGGTGGTCATGCGCCCCCGAAAGCTGAGCACGGGCAGCACCAACTCAGAGCGTAGCTCCTTCAGCCAGGATCCGGATTGGCCGCGTATAGCCATCGATGAGCGTTATGGTTCCTATGCGGCTGGTTCGTATACATCGCCAATTGTGCGTCTCCGATCGGCTCCTCACCCATTATGGTGTCGCCGAAGCCGAACGATGATATGGGCAAGCCAGCCTCACCATATACCCTTACGGTGCCATTAAGGTTGGCTTCTATCAAGAGTTGCATTGAGTGGAGTTGAGCTGAGTGGAACTTCGCCATATGGTGGTGGGAATAGCTATAATGCCTCCGGCTCGGAGGCGTCCAAGACGCCAGCGTATTCCTCCACCTCGCCACTGCCCAGGAATCCGAAAACAACTCCTCGATGGGTCCGAGTACGCCGAATCCACACAACGCCTACCAGCAACAATCGCAGCTGAATCACAACTATTCGCCAGTAGCTGTTCCAAGCGTGCAGCCGACGGCAGGCAAACCGACTGCAACACAAGCGCAACCAGTTCTAGCCAACAGCAACGACAACAGCAACAACATGCTGCAACATCTGCCAGCGAGCTCTCATCAGCATCATCTCAGCCAGACACATCAGTTGGCTGCATACAACAAATCAACACCACATCTATCCCGACGTTGGAAAATCTGTTTTCACATTTCACGAGCTTCGTACTCCTGTATGCGAAATTTCTGCAATGTTGAACTCACGACCTCTTTGTCCCATTTCAGAAAATCCAAGCGATCTAGAAGTTCTCACTCCTGAGCATTTCCTGATTGGAGCTCCATACGCCACAATCGAAGAACCCGACAAAACGTATGTCGGCATCAATCGCCTAAGTCGCTGGCTGCGCGTATGTCAAATACAGCAGCCATTTTGGCGCAAATGGAGCACCAGCTACTTATCATTGCTGCAAGAACGCTCAAAATGGCGCTCATCGACGCCTAACCTGAAGGACGACAACGTTCCACCCCTGCAATGGCGTCCTGGCCGGGTCGAGAGCACTATTTCTGGAAAGGACGGCGTCTCGCGAGCTGCAATAATCAAAACTGCAGCTGGCACCGTCAAACGAGCCGTTGGCAGGATCGCTGTTCTGCCCCCTGAGACCTATCTATCACACTCTCGATTTAGCACTCGTCGGTTGTACATGGGCAAACCAAACACGCGCATCAAATCAAACATACAAACATACATACAAACATACATACGATACCTAACGTATACATAAATACATACATATGTAACTTGGAACACATAAAACAAGCAACAATACTGTAAATAAAACCTATACATAGAATAAATAGTGAACTAAATATGCGCATATGGAGAGAAAATTGTATAAATAGGAAATAAATAATCACACAACATTTAGAACTCAATTCGAACATAGGTGAGCGCAAAAAAGCGCCTCCTCTAAACAATTTGTATCCTTGTTTTTTGTAACGCCGCTCGCTGGACTTTGGGACGGTGACTCTTTTTGCTTAATTACTCTCATCCGAATATTTTGGGTCGATGAATTGTGGTTTGTTTGATTTGTGCCGGGATGCAAACTGATTGCGTTGTTTTGTAAATGACTGTTCATAGATCCGTTTGTACTTTGGTTAACATTCGATCCACGATTTGTTTCGTGCAATAGCATACGTCCACCCTCTGAGAGTACCAGCTGTCGACCATTTCGCAAAGCAGTGTTCAGCATCTTTTTCGAAGCTTCGTCATCTGCAATTTCGACTAATTTATTGAGACACATCATTTCTTAGAAAGGAAAGCATAATACCTATTTGATTGTTATGCATCATGTCTGCAATACCGTGTGTATTCAAAGCAGAATTTTCCAACACGTTGGTATTGTAACGAGCCTTTCAGTTCGGTTAGATTTAGCTAGGCTAAAACTCAGTCGAGCTGTGGGATCGTGCAACAAATTTAGTTTAGTTGCGTTTACGATAAATTAATAACACGTATCCTTTATATGTTAACTAAAGGTTTTATTCATACGTTACTTAAGGCTAGGTATAAATGGTTTTATCAATTTTCACTTATTATTATGGCGTTTCTGATTTCGAGACTTCGCACTGGCTTATAGATTTTTGCACTCTGTTCGAACTGTTTCCCACTCCATTCGTAATAGTTCGCACTGACTTGACTTGCTGTCCGGTTTTTCACTCACTGCCCTTGGTGGTCTGCGACGCCCGCTTTTATAGGTCAGATTGCGTCGGCGGCTTGGACTTTCAGATGGCTCAGGCAGATGGCGACCGCCTGTTCTAATCAGCCTTACCCGGGTATCGCAGATCTCTGCCCGGGCGGACTTTATTTTCTCTGCAATTCGTGGGAATAATATGAACAGCAATTTTGATATAAAAATTCCGCAGGATCTCCCTGCAAATGAAGTCGCAAGACTGATGGAGGACCGAGCCCTGGATGGAGGGAAGTCCTCCCATGTGGTAGTACATCCTCCACAACCCACTCCAACACCAAGGAGAGTGCAGGAGAAGTCAGCAGGCACTTGCCTTGATGAAAGAAGGTGGGGTCGGAGCAACTCGACCACTACACCCAACAGTGAGAGCTGGTGGACAAGCGGCATATAGACCGAAAAAGAAGGGGGACTTCCTCCCACAAAGGGGCCAACCTGGAGGGCTGGACGACCCGAACCGTAGAAATCTAAGCGGATCACGGGTCGAATGGTACCTAGGGTACCTCCGGCAATTGATGGCCCCGGATGACGCCCTCAAAAAGGCAAAAGAGTCGAGGGACACCGCCGACGACCACCCCAAAAGGTGGTGCTCGACGGTCAAGAGCGCCGCTCATGGTCCAACGGGGGCAAGAGCGCCGATTAGGAGGGATCAGAAGGAACTGGACATGTGCCCGAGCACATCACGTGCAACGGCTAGGCTGGAACAGACGGGCCCCGCATTTCATATGCGGCGGCAGCCAAAAAGGTCAGGGTGGCGGTATTGCCTGTGGACTACCCCCAGGTACTCAGCTACGAAGACTTGTCCACGCTGGAGGAGGTCATCATAGATGACCTCATTGTAGAATACGGGGGTGGGGACACCGAGATTTCATTCACGTGCATTCATTTCAGAATCGGCTGTCTGATGATCGAATGCTCCAATGAATGCTCAGCCAAATGGCTAGAAGATATGGTACCACGGCTACGGTCTTAGAAGGGAGTGCCCCTAGAATGCAAGGTGGGAGATGAGATACCGTCGCCACACTGCGTTACATTATACTGCCCGAGGAGTAAAGATCGGTCTACCGAGTCCCTGT
Source organism: Drosophila neutralis (assembly GCA_035044385.1). Taxonomy (NCBI): domain Eukaryota; kingdom Metazoa; phylum Arthropoda; class Insecta; order Diptera; family Drosophilidae; genus Drosophila; species Drosophila neutralis. The sequence continues at coordinate 32,965 of JAWNME010000223.1, forward strand.
TGCCCCTTATCGGGGTTCAAAACGGGATGGACATTTCATCATGGAATATGATTACTATGAGGAATGAGGGGGAAGGAGCCCTACTAGTAATTGGAATTGACGATATGTCCAAGAGGAGGATCGTCGATAAAGGATATCCGATAAACTTCCGATACGGGAATATCCCCGTAAGTGGTCTGAAAAAGAAGGCTGGGTGGAATACGCAGCCCGCCCCAACACAGGAGAAAGACACGAAGGTGCACCCATCGAACGGATCGAGCAACCATCCGTCAGTCATCATCGATCTGTCGAAGACATGGCGGAAGATGAGGACTTGGCGGATATGACGCTCGGCTCCGATGAAGCTACCAAATATGTCAATGTTTATACACAAAAATGTACTCGCTGCTTGTACCAGCGCTGTGTTGTCAATAAGGCTTCAATGCCAACCGGACCGTTAACAGAGGCGTCTTGACCCGGTGCAGTGCCATCGCTGTCAGGCGTTTGGACACACAACGAACTACTGCCGTAGGCCGTTTGTCTGCCTCAAGTGTTCAGGTAGTCACGCAACCACCGCGTGTAATAAGGGTAAAGAAGCTGAGGCCACCTGCGCTAACTGCAAGGGATCTCACGTGGCCAGCTACAAGGGTTGCCCTATTTTTAAGGCTGCTCGCGACAGGCTCCTCTTTAGTCGTGCGGCTGTGCGTGATATGAAGGCGAAGCCAGTTCAGAAATCAGTGGTCAACGCACTCTTCGCCGTTTCTGTGGCAGCTACAGCAAAAGAGCGGTAACATCTTCAAAGATAATAAGATGGCTATACCTAATGGTAGTAAGGCCCATGCTAACCTATGGAGCAAAAGCATAGGGGGATAGGGTGCGGCTAACAACCGTGCTAAAACAGTTACAAAAACTGCAAAGAATGGCCTGCGTTAGTATGACAGGGGCAATGCGCACCTGCCCTACAATGGCCTTGGAAGCCTTAATGGACCACTCCACCATACCATAAGGCTCCAACAGAAAGCAACGCTTCTTAGGATGTCAGCTGAAGGAGTTGGGGGCAATCACATCCTAAGCCACAAAGATGCCCAACTCCTAGCAGATGAACTTCCCTTGATTATGCAACCTAGGGACGAAATGACGGCCGAATATGTATTCGAGCGAAATTTCAAGGTTAATATGAGTAGCAAAGGGAATGGACAACGCTGAACGAAGTCCACCCTATGCAACCGCACGCCATAAAATGGTGCACCGATGGATCACTCACCACACAGGGAACAGGCCTTGGAGTGGTGGGTCCTCGTGTATCATACCATGAGTCCCTTGGAAAGCACACCAGTATATTTCAAGCAGAGGTGTGTGCGATAGGGAGGGAACCTAAGATGGTTCCGTGTCACAGGGACATAGCGGGGAATGAAGAAACCGATAAGCAGGCAAGAATGGAGGCGGAGAGTCCCATGATAGGCTCTGAACCGCATTGTGGTGTAGGAAGACACACAGTACGGCTATATATCAGGGATGAAGAAAGACTGATGCGGGAACGGAGCTGGGCTGAGTCACCAGGACTCCGACAAGCCAGAAGTCTCCTAGGTGGCTATAATCAAAAGCGATTTAAGCAAATGATATCCATGGGAAAGAATAGACTCAGAATACTTACAGGTCTATTGACTGGACACCAAATTAGGCATTTACAGCAGCAACATATGCAGATTCTGCGGACACTAGGAGGAATCCTCGACGCACATCCTAACAGAATGCGTCGCCTTAACCAGGAAAAGATGCAACATCGTAGGGCAGCATATCATGAGGCCCAAGGACATAGAAACCCTCAACCCAACAAAGATTCTAGCATTCGTGCAGGAGTTGGGATTGATGGAAAAGCTGTAGGCTCAGTAAGGAGGCACAATAGACCTTATAGGTCGCAGTGCTAACTATCCCCAATTATAATAATAATACTGATGTTCTGCAATATGCAATCCAGCAATTGTCTGCGTGTATCTGACAACCGTAGTCCGCCTTACATGAGACCGCTGATGCGTAGAGTTGCAAAATATTCAAGGTTCAACCCAAAAATGCCAAAAAAGGAAAATTAAAATCTTTTAAATTTGGCGCTTGTATACTGAATAGCTATTAGATGCGCATTGCTATTGAAAAGTTATTTAACATATAAATATCAGCTCTCCAGCGACTCTGATTAACCTTCGTATTGTATAACGACCCTAGATGTAACGTGGAATTTCACGTTGCCTCTCTCTAACTGCGAATGTGTATGTCTTTTGTACGATATTTTATCGTTTTGTTTGCGGTTGGCTTATAAGCCACAACTGTCGAAATATAATAGTAATTGCTAAGATTTGCTGTCCAGGCTAAAATAGAAAACGCCTGTATCTTATTGAAATATAGTTATATTGTTACGCTATTGCTTACTTTCTAACTTAATCAAATATCTGTAGACATCCGCATGAAAAAACTAACTAACCTTGTTAACTCACTTAGCTTCTGTGTGACAGTCATATTCACATTCAGATATTGGATAAGGGCTCTGTCACTTATCATATAAACATATAAAGTCGACTTTTAATATAAATAGGCAAACAATTTTTACCAGTTTCGTATAATAAAAGTTACTCTTAATTAAAAGCTTGCAGTTTCACTTTAAGGCGGCTTCAAACGTTACTGCTAGTACTATCTTAATAAATAATGATGTTTTTTCTTTGAGTATAATATGTTGTTTTTCCATTTTCAATCTAGTGATAACCTGCTTAAAAAGTCGACTCACTCCAAACCCCTCACCACCCCATTTTTACAAAAACTCTGGTTTTAAGCTAATAAAAGACTGAAAACAATCTTATCAGCCGAAAGCCTTTGATTGTTCTTACTTTTTAATGCTTAATTCACTGTATGAGAACACAGTTTTTCGCTCTTATGCTTCAAGCATAAAGTTAGTGGTAGAACTCAACATCACTATTATTGTAGTTGCAGCGGCAAAATACAGAAAATGCAGACACCCAAGCTTACTCTTTCCACACTTTTACCAGAACTATGTTGAATATATCGCCGACATTTTACATCGATCTTTGATTTTGCAACCTCATCTTCAAAAACATTTACGATTCATTAGCTGAATTAAAATTAATTTTTCCAATCGAAGTTGGTGAACCTAAATTTTATTTTTATTTGTCGCATTACGGTCAGAGTTCGTTAACCACATGCAGCAGTGTTGTGAGAATACTGTTTTGTTTTAGTGAATTGAATATTTATCAAACACTAACTTTATATTTTCATTTCATATTCATTTGCTCATGAGCCAGATGTTTTTTGCAAATACAAATAATACAAAAAAGTGACGTTGCTGTCGGGCATAACCGACAACGAATTACTTTGATTCCAGTGTAATACCATCTAATAACAGGTGGTGGTGGGGTTGCGGCGGCAATGGATGGGTGTGCCTCGACCATTAAGTGTGTCTCCAGTAAAAAAATAACGGCAAATAAAAAAAAGTTTCCTACCTGACTTTTTGAGGGCTTTATCTTTTTATCGATTTGTAAAGAAACATATCTTCAAAGTTGGCCCTTGCTCAAAACTGTGAAATATGGGCGTGGACGATGCTGATCTTTGAACATCGCCAGCATCAAATATATGATTCAAGCTTTCAATAAAGTAGGCTAAAAGCAGAGCACCGAATCTATAGAGTTATCTGTATGTGGAACTGTTGTAGTAAAAACACGCATAAGACAAATAGAAATAGGTAGGTACTCTAAAAAAATGACTCAATTGCAAATGACTTTTTGCATATTGTGGCACACCTCAATATATTCTTAAATTTGCTGAATAACACAAATCACTTTTGTATTTTACAGTGTGCTGAATATTCCGAATGCAAGTTACCATTCAAAACATTGAGCATAAACATGCTGGAAACACGCTCCAACTCGAAGTAAGTGAGAATGACCTAAATGTACAACATTCGTGTGATTTATATCTAAAGTTTTTCAATTCATGTTAAACAAATATCAGCAGCAACAGCTAGCATTGGAGCAAAAGGCGGACTCAAATCAAACTAACTAAAGTAACTGCACTTCATTAAAGATCATAAGGCTGAAACAAACTCTCTCTAATTCAGCTTTAAAACTCAAAATTCTTCAATACATAATAAAAAAATGAACTCCGTTATCTGAGCATTTAAAACCAAAAAGAACAACCCGGCTAGTCCAACAACAGTGGCTGCTACGTCCAATGTTGCAACATCGGATGGCGGTGGCCTAGTTGGCATTAGCATATCCAGCGTTGGCGGCGTAAATAGAAAGAAGCCAGTAGTCCAAGATAATGGCTATCAATACTTGCGACAAATTCGCGAAATAGAGACTGCCAACAAGCTACCTTTTACCTGTTGTTCCAGCTGCCGCCGACGATCTGCAAGTGCGCGGCCATTCGTTTTTGTACCGCGCAGATATGTTGCACATCCGTCCAGCACTTAATGCAGCTGACGCCAGCACAGATGTGATGGATCGCTGTGCTTCTCCAATGGTGAATCTGTCAAGTGCGGATGCACATACTGATTATAATATGAACGGCAAGTCGAACAGTTTGATCAGCAGCGCCAATGTGACGGTTGCCGATAATGGCAACATGGATATTTACACGTTTCCCTGCGGCAGGCACAGTCCAGCGGCGCCAGATGACGATGATAATTCGGATCATTCGACGGCAGAGCAGCTCGAATGAACATAGCAACAACACTGTGGTGCACAGTTCAACGGTGGCGGACTCCACTCCAGGCAAGAATTCCAGCTTTTTGAGCAGCGCTTCGTCAGCAAATTCCCAATTGTTAATCGCAACCGTCTGTGAGCCGCACTCAACATCGAGCACCACGCTCTCTTCACTAAATTCAGAGGAACCACTCGTTGAGTGCAACCCAAATGGCGACAGCAGCCACAATACGCCGCTTTCCTCGCTTGTGATGACAAACGGGCATGATGATTATGTGCCTGCGTTTCTAAAAGTACCGCCCGTAACATTGTCCTTAAGCTCACCAACCTACAACTGTAGCCGATCTACGACTTCTACGCCAACAATCAATTCCGCCGCAAGCACCCCTAAACATGTTCGCTACTCAAAACCTCCAGCAAAGCGTATTTCAACGCACCAAAGGAATTTGAGTTTAGATTTCAGGTGAGTAAGTTTATTTATTAAATTAAACTTAAATTCAAGGTGCTCCGGAAACTTGACGATGGTATATTTATTTTATAAATATCGAGTGTAATGAAATTCGGACATGAAATGTCGGGTTTCTTTTTCTTCATTAAGAGCAACTAGTAACTAACAAAAAAAAAACACACTTAGACATAAGCACCTTCTTGAAGCGGTCTTGTATTTACCTTGTGTTTATACCACCCGAATATATTATTGTGGATTGTTAATTATATTTTGATTTAAAATTTCATCAAACACACATTTAATTTTTTATATTTTTGAAAACAACAAAATGTTTAATTAAAATGATAAACTTATTTTTCAAATTGAAAATTAGCATAACATAAAGGAGTCAGGGATACATAGCAACGCGACAACTCTCCAGTTGCACTTTTAGTGTCCTGAGTTAAAATTTTGACGAATACAGAATTGGACGTCAAGAGTATAAATTAAGTCTGCCATATCAAACAAGGGAATATTTAACATTGTCTTACAGTTGTAACTCAGAAATAAAGTTGAGCATTTTTAGTTGTTCGCTTACGGTATCCTGTTGCTGCTAGATTCGTTTTAGTGCCACACCCTGCGCAGCATCAATTGGTGCGCGCATGCCTGTTATCTAGAGGTGGGTGGTATCGAAACTGTCTGTTAGTGGCCCATGGTGTCACATCTTGGCATAGGTGGAAAAAATTCGACTATTTTATTGCCTTGCCTGAAGTTACAGTTTATGCATCTTCGATTCAACATAT
>JAWNME010000233.1:0-45056 GCA_035044385.1 Drosophila neutralis
AGCCCAATAAAGGGAATGGAATATTTTACGTTCTCAGAAAATGAAAGTGTTCTAGCATCAAGTAAAGCTAAAAAAAAACTCTATAATGATCTTTGATGATGTAGCATGTGAAAAACAAAATAATATACGTACATACTTCTGAATGGGACGGCATAATAATATTGATGCGTTTTATTTATGTCAAACGTATACACGCATCCCTAAACATCTTATTCGTGATAATGCAAACCTAATAATAATGTTCAAGCAAGATGAACTAAATATGAAACATGTATATCAAGATCATGTGGGTGTAGATATGAAATTTGATGAATTTAAGAACATTTGTCAATTTTGTTGGAAGGAAAATTATGGTTACGTACTCATAAGTAAAGATGATCCTCTAGAAAATGGACGCTATATAGACGGGGATTCGCTGATTTTATTAGAATTTGAGATATAATATGGGGGGAAATGTAATTATTATTTCACTTGAAAATAATCGATCGAAATGACAACAACTTTTACTTTATCGGGCAACAGCTCAATTTTAATGGCATCCACCCATTGAATTGCAGGGAAAGTCCTACACGAAGTCCTATTTTTTAATTGGGGCCAATTCGGGAGCAATTAAAAATATTTGAAGCTCAAAACCAAAACATCAGACGGGTGCTGTCAACGGCCCATTATATGCGACAACGGTGGAAAAGGAAATCCACATTAGTCTGATGTTGCTGGAGGGTGAAGACCGTGCACATTTTGTATGGATTAAAAATTTGTCAAGGCAATATTTTTTAATAAATATTCTTTATTAAAAACAACATTTCTCATATACATATACATATACAGTGACGGACAGCTCAAGCCAAGCAGGGTCAAAGAAAAAACGTAATTGCCTGCCAAAAGCTAACCATTCATTATTTTTCAAAAATTCCAAAGACCGATGGTAGGTTCATGTATTAACCACCAAAATGAATATATGACCCCAATAAACTGGGGTTTCCCCACCTGCTAGAATTGTGTCCATTTTAGTACATCCCCATCAAATTTGGGGATGGTTATGCGAGGCAAGTTTATGTCATTGGTGCACTGGCTATTGTTTCTTGAAGCTAGTGCCCTTTGTACATCTTCTTCTGCCTGTAGATACTCCTTTGTATCATATCCATTTTCTTCTGGGCTGTCCACTTCTTCATATAGTCGAAAATGGACTTCTTGGATTTGAGCCCATAGATTCTTTATGAGCTCTAGTGATGTGTGCTCAATAGGGGTGCCTTGGTGCAATGTGCGATGCAGTGATGCGATCATTGCCCTTTGTCGCCGGCACAATGCAATCACCTTGACTTCTAAGGTGGATTGCTGACGCTGTCCAGACGAGGGCCCCAGGGATTGGTCATCAAGCAACTCTTCGATGGTTGCTTTTTCTGATGCCATTTTTACTGATGTTTGTCGCTTGTTGGACTTTTACAAATATATATAGGTATATCTGTTTCTTATTTTTGTCGCTTGGTGGACTTTGTTGTTAGTGGTCGTTTATCTAAACGAGAGCACACTGTTGATTCTGATATGTCGCCTAGTTGACAACTTCAGATGTTCTCACTAACACAGATATAGTGAACTGTGTAAGGAGATTGCAGGTATTAGTAGTGCCGTGATTGCGGGCACACTTTTATCCTGATATGCCTACTGCAGGTATCCTTAGTGCCGTGATCGCGGGCACATTTTTATCCTGATATGTCGCCTGGTTGACAACTTCAGTTGGTCTCACTAACACAGATATAGTGAGCTGAGTTAGGAGATTGTAGGTATCCTTTGATTGTCTAGTTGACAACTTCAGATTCCAAACGTCGGGATCACCACACTGTATGACCATCCGCGTTGGGATCAGCAAAGTATCCTTTGGTCGCCTAGTTGACCACTTCAGATTCCAAACGTCGGGATCATCACACTGTATGACCATCCGCGTTGGGATCAGCAAAGTATCCTTTGGTCGCCTAGTTGACCACTTCAGATTCCAAACGTCGGGATCATCACACTGTATGACCATCCGCGTTGGGATCAGCAAAATATCCTTTGATTGTCGCCTTGTTGGCAACCTCAAATATGGATTTTTGGAGGTTGAGTGTCCTTGTCGCCTCGTTGACAACTTCAGGACTCACTCACGTTACCCTTGGTACTGACAATTTCAGTATGGGTTTTTTGGAGGTTGGTTATCCTTTTGTCGCCTGGTTGACAACTTCAGGATCCAACCGTCGGGGTTCATCAGAATGATTACCATCAAAATGATTAACCATCACGTCGGGGTCACCAAAATGTTTGTGTGTAAGGGTAGTATTCAGCACATGAACTGACTACTAAGAGCGTCGCAACTAGCACTTGTAACTAGGTGGACTACGGAGAGTGAAATCCTTCGATGCGCACAGTAAGTGCGATGGTAGAAATCAAAACAACGGAGTTGACGATTAGATTCGAACTGAACTTTTGCTCTGATGAGCATGGCTTTATTTATACCAAATTCTTAACTCTAAAATACATTATTTGACAGTTTTTGTGTGGCGCGTGCAGGAAGTGCAGCGATCGCAATTCCCACGCTCCTACTCTCTAGTGTGGCAGTTGTTATGCTTCCGCTGAGGGCAGCAATCGTAATATGGGTCAACCAAGTGGTGGAGTTCGCTGACGTAGGCACGTGCTGGTTGTGATATGAGCTTATTGTCCCACGGTGGGCTTCTTCTATAATATGCTGACCAAAGGTAAGTGTGCCTTTGGTTCTGATCGCTGCTTGGCGTTGATTTTGTTGTTGACGAAATGCTAGTCAGCGTTTGCAATATGGGGCGGCCGCTGACCCACTGCGGTTGAGTGCAGCGTTTTGCAATATGAGGCGGCCGCTGACCTACTGCGGTTGACGAAATGTGTTGATGCATGTGCTGACGCGTTCGTTGCAGTTGTTGCGAGGGCTGTCTATAGCATATGTGGTAGTTGTTGCGAGGGGTGCATATATCATATGTTAAAGCTATATGGCTCCTCACAAATGAGGCAACCGCTGAAGTCAGCGTTTGCAATATTATTTGTTGATATTTACTTATTTAGCTGTGTGTCTGCGCAAACTGCAGCGCACGTACAAATGGCTTATTATTTAATTATATGAGCCTAAACAATATGATTGTAGACGGTATTTAATAAATTTTTCTCATTTGAAGAATTTACTTCAATTGGAGCCATTTGAATTGTTCTATGATGTTTTCTATTATACTCATTAATCAATAGTTTATAAATTTTAATTCAACAATATGTTTTATTATAACTAAACTCTCTTCACATCATCTCCTTGAGTGTTCTATTAAGACGTTCAACAATTGATGCCTTAAGACAACTATAAGTTGAGTAATGATTTATATCATGTTTTTTACACAAGCTCTTAAAGTCTGAATTAAAAAACTCTTTTCCATCATCAGTCTGCAAATTCTTAGGGATTCGATTTTCCTTAAGAATACACCAGAATGCATGTTTAACTTCTTTCGCTATTTTTGTTTTCAATGCTTGACCACATACATATTAAGAAAATGTATCAATAACTGTCAATTGAAATCTATATCTTTTATTCGATGAGGAGTAATTTTGCATGTCCACTAAAATTCCTCCTACTCATGATTCACATATTAATTAATGATGTTTATATTTCCTTAATTTTATTTCATTGTATTTATTTATTTATTTTTATTTTTTCTCTTATAAGTGGGAACAAGGCCTGCTTCCTTTGGAGAAGTGCTGAGTACAGAGCATTTTCAATAAGTTTGTATTTAGTACCAATACTTTAACCATTTTCCACATCCACTTCCACCAAGATAAAATTACTTTTCTTTTAATTCCGCTCATTTGAGCAATGTCCGAACTTGCTAACGGTCATATAGATTATAACTCTAAGCATACACATCTCACACTATTTATGTATTTTATTATCAAACCTTATAGAATCGATATTTATCTTCATATTTTGACTGTCACCATTAATTAAACTTCGTATTAACTCTTTGTGCGAATTAAAATTCGCTTGTAAAGAACTTTCCGATATTTTCAAGAGTTCTTCCACTTCAATTTTATAAGTGTTAAGCTCATGAAGAATTGTAAATGATATTTCACTTATTGTTTTTTGATTCGACTGATCTTTTTCTTTTAAATTTTTTTCAAAGTTCTTGATCAGGTTTTCAACTTTTCTTTCTAAAAAGGCTTTATTAACTGCATCATTATCTTCCAAGGGATCACCCACATTTTTAAGACGTTTGTTTAAAAAAATAATATTCTGATCAACATCAATTATAATCCCATTTATTTGTATTTTTCCATCGCTAGCCGAGAAGAAGTGACCAATCTTGTCAAGAGGCATTATTAATAAATTATTGTACATCACAGATTCATTTATTCAATAAATAATATTTGCTTCACGAAGCTCTTCAATTATCGAAACGATTTCATTATTATGATTAGAGTTTCCAGCTGCCTGTGAGGCAAATAAAAGTTTAAGTCTATCTACAATCTCATTTGGATCATCCCAATAAACATAGTTCGGCTTAGTTGAAGTGACTGTCATAAAACTTCCACCCTGATGTATCGATTTCTTGTTTAAAGGTGTAGACATTGCACTTGGTTCGCCATTTTTTGAGAAAAGTTTTTTTTTATTATTTGTGTGTACTTGAAAGAACGATTTCCCTTGAGCGAACCATGAGCATTTTTTCTATGCTCATTGGTGTTTGTTAAGATTTTCTGATATACATCCAAATCCGTAACATTATAACCTTTAGGCTTATTCAAGCATATTAAAGAATATAATCCTGGAGTTAGATTCCATTTTTCACAAGTTTTCAACTCAATTTTATTGTTGTAAACACTAATTTTAGAATTACCCAACATAATTTGCACACTTTTTTTAGAAAGTCCAAATGCTTTATAAAGCTTATTCTGACGTTCTAATTCATTTACACTAAGATTAAAGATCTCATCAGTTATTGTACTCGTTTGAGTCTGATCTTCATTACTAATTGTACCAGCTTTATTATAACTCTCTTCGCTTGGTGCAAACGTTTTTCGCTGTTTATCATCTGGTTTTTCGCAGGGTTTCATGTGGTTTCCGATGTAAGCAATACACTCACTCTATTCAAACTAAAGATAGTGTCGGAGGCAGCAGCAGCTAACATCCAATTAATTATAAGTATCGATCAATAAGTAACGCAACTTTGTAACGTCATTGCTTGCCCATCACTAATCTTTGTCTTTGCCTTCTTTTGTCTTCGCCTTGCACATGCAAGTTCATCTATCACACTCTCGATTTAGCACTCGTCGTGTGCATGGGCAAACGAAACACGCGCATCAAATCAAACACACAAACATACATACATACAAACATACATACGATACCTAACGTATACATAAATACATACATATATAATTTGAAACACATAAAACACACTCCACTGTAAATAAAACCTATACATGTTAATAGAAAAAATAGTGAATTAAATATACGCATATGGAGAGAAAATTGTATAAATAAGAAATAAATAATCACACAAAATTCAGAACTCAATTCGAACATAGGTGACCGCAAAAAAGCGCCTCCTCTAAACGGATAGTAAGACTAAATATAGCTTTTATATACTTAAATTAAATATTATCTGGTTTTCCTTTTCTTTTATTTTTTTATTTTTGTTAATTTTATAATTTGAATTCAAGTTAATTTAAATCAACGCCTTTTTGCTCCATTAATAGAAATCTTAAACATAAATGACCACAGTTAAAAGAACCAAATCGTTGAATTTGATTATAATTGTATTGTAACGAACCTGTTTGCTTTGCCGGGCTAACGGGTTCGTAGCTCCCGCTTACGAACTTTGATTTTGAATTATTGGGCAGCGTTTCCCCTTTTCACTTTGGTATCTCTCAACTCGAACTGAACTCCGTCAGAGGTTCCGCTTTGCGTATCGGATCTCGCTCAACTGCCCTCAGTGTGTTTCAGCGATCTTTATATAGCCCGGGTCGTAGCCCTTTTCCACTGCCATCTGCTGGCGCCAGCCTATGTCTGCCGTTAGTGTGAGTATGGATGGAGATATTGCACTCGCAATACTCCTCACACATAACGGCACATGTCCTGGTGGACATGTGTGTCAGACACGCTCATATAGCGAATTGAGCTTAACTCTGATCACATCCCTTTGATCGTTGAGTATAGAATAGCTGTTACTCTAAATGGTCCCAAGGCACGTCTTCTGCCGCGCAAGGCAAACATCACCCGATTCCGGCAGAGGTTGGAGCAGCTTGTCAACTTGAACATGGAGCTGCGTTCACCGGCTGATATAGACGTCGCAGCGGAGTTATTCCTGCGTAATATTAACGCGGCGGCGGAATACTCCATGATTGGCCAACTTCCTTGTTCGCCTCGCAGTCCAGTTAAGCCTTTTTTAAAAACTGAGATTTTGGATCTGGTAAGGCACAAGAGAGCACTGCGTCGCCAATATATGCGCTCTCGCAATCCTTTGGATCTAAGGGACTTTAGGCGGGCTGCGTACTAGCTGCGAAAGTTGCTTTTCGACACTAAGAGCCAGTACTTCCAGGATTCAATTTGTGGAAGGCAACGCGTTGTGTCAAGCGGCAGCCACTCAGGCGGATCCCCATCATGCGACCGGACAACACTTGGTGTCGATCGGACGCAGAGATTGCATCGGCATTTGCGGATGAGCTCCAAGGCCGGCTCACGTTTTTTGCGCTTGCGTCACCCAGCCAGGTACTGGAAACTGAGGAATTTTTAAGTGCAGATCTCGATCCTGTCCAACCGATCACATCTATCGCACCTAATGAGGTCCGCTTGCAGATTCGCAGGCTAAAGACCACGAAAGCCCCTGGCTATGATGGCGTCGACGGTAGAGTTACTAAGGCCCTTTCCGAGAAGGGAGTGATGTTCTTGGTGCTACTCTTTAACTCAATGGTTCGCATCCACCACTTCCCCACTCCATGGAAGTGTGCTGTGATTGCGATGATTCCGAAACCTGGCAAGCCGGATAATCTTGTCTCGTCATATCGACCGATAAGTTTGCTGTCCACTTTCTCCAAGATATTTGAAAAAATATTTCTTGGAAGATTGTCGGCAGTAAGTGGCTTCCAGAGTGCCATTCTTAATCATCAGCTTGGCTTTAGGCAACACCATGGTACACCAGAGCAAGTTCATCGAGTAGTTCAGCATGTTCTCGAGGCCTTGGAAAATAAGCAGTACAGCTCTGCTGTCTTCCTGGATATCCAGCAGGCGTTTGATCGCGTATGGCATGATGGCCTGCTTTTTAAGCTTAAGTCCTTACTACCATCGGCGCTGTATTTACTGCTGAGGTCCTACCTGCTTGGCCGTTCTTTTATGGTTGAAGTTAGGGGCGAGCGATCAAACATCCGCCGCATCGGAGCGGGTGTACCGCAGGGTAGTGTCCTCGGACCTGCCTTGTACACATTGTACACCGCGGACTTGCCGATTCCGGTAGCCAGAAACACGCTGCTTGCCACATACGCGGATGACACTGTGTTCCTTGCTAACTCCTCTTCTGCCTGGAGCAGCAGCGATTACGCAAAGGTTCTTGGATGGTTTTAGTAGATGGGCCAACCGGTGGAACATCTGCATCAATGAGAACAAGTCTCAGCACTGTACGTTTGCGCTCAGGAGTGGTAACTGTCCAACCGTCCGACTCAACAACACGACCATACCTCAGGCGAACCATGTTCGCTACCTGGGTATGTATCTGGAGAGGAAACTTACCTGGCGCAAACACATACAGATCACGGCAGCAGTGTGTAGATCCAAAAGGGCGAAACTCAACTGGTTGCTGAAGCCATCCAAGCAAACTCAGCTTGAGCAACAAGCTGCTGGTGTATAGGAGCATCATCGTGCCCACATGGACATATGGGATTCCATTTTGGGGCACAGCGGCAAAATCTTGGGTTAACCAAATTCCAGTCTTGCAGAACAAGGTGCTAAGAGATATCTCAGGAGCTCCACCTTATGTGCGCAATATGACGCTGCACAACGACTTCTGTGTTCCGACAGTTTTCAGCCAAATAAACCGACACACAAGTCGTTATAATGACCGGTTACATAACCATGTTAACCCATTGGCTTCGACACTAGGGTCGAATACAACCCGCAGACGCTTAAAGCGGCTCCACACCAGCGACCTCTGGACTGTTGGGCGTTAATATTTTTTCGTTAATGTTAGCAAAAATGTTATATTTAATCTTACATTTGATGTTACGTAATATTGTAATACGTTAAAACCAATTATTTGTTTATGTTATTAATTTAAATTCTCTGTTATTATGTATTCAATCTTCAAAACAATATTTTATAACTGTTTTGAGGACAGCGCCTTTTTCACGCTCACCTATATTCGAACCAGCCGCTGAGCAGCTGTTTGAGTTGAGTTTTAATTTTTTATTATTATTTATTTCTTATTTCATTTCAATTTTCACTCTATTCGCTAATATTAAATTCACAATATATTTCGTTTAAAGCGATGCGCGTGTTTCGCTTGTATGTATGTATTTATGTATGTTTGTATGTTTTTATGTTTGCTTTGATGCGCGTAATTCACTTGCACATGCACAGTCGACGCGACCTAAATCGAGAGTGCGCGGTGAACTTGCATGTGCAAGGTGAAGATGAAAAGAATGCAAAGACAAAACCCAGGGATGGGCATGCAAATTACGTTAGAAAGCTACGTTACTTATCGATACTTATGATTAATTGGTTGTTGGCTGCTGCTGCCTCCGACATACTCCCCCCGTTGAAAGCGCAAGGGTTTCAACCGACTTGGTCTAAGGGGGCAGAACAGCGATCCTGCCAACGGCTCCTTTGACGGTGCCAGCTGCAGGTTTGATTATTGCAGCTCGCGAGACGCCGTCCTTTCCAGTGATATGTTATGTCGGGTTCTTCGATTGTGGCTATTATGATTGTGGCTCTTATGATTGTGGCTCTGGCTGTGGCTACGATTATGATTTTGATTCAGGTGCTGTTGCTGTTGTTGATGATGGTGATGATGATGACTTCGCGTACTGCGAATTATTGTGGAGCCACCCAGCGCCGACGTTGAGGCAATTGGCATCGGCACACCAGTCGCCTTGGACACCAGCATGGTGAAGGAACATGATGTGGATGACGCTGGCCATTGACATCGGTACACCCGTCGCCATGGACACCAGCATGGTGAAGGAACATGATGTGGATGACGCTGGCCAGCGCTGAGCTAAGCGTTCCCGTTGAGTGTATGATTGGCGTATGGAGTTCCAATCAGGAAATGCCCAAGAGTGAGAGCTTCTAGGTCGCTTGCATTTTCTGAAATGGGACAAAGAGGTCGTGAGCTCAACATTGCAGAAATTTCGCATACAAGGGTTCGAAGCTCGTGAAATGTAAGGACAGAATTTCCAACTACGGTCGCTGGCGCTAGAGATGAGTGTTTGGGAATAGCACTTCCTATCCTAACCATCCAGCCTAATTTGGTCTTCTGAAGCGTGGGTAAATGATTTGCCAGACGAATTTGCCCAACGCAAAGCAAGTCGAAAAATATGCCAGCGCCAATCAGCATATCGATCCTTTGACCTTTGTAGAAGAGTGGGTCGGCAAGATGGCAGTTGCTGGGTATTTTCCATCCGGTGGTATTTATATCGAAGGGAGGCTGATAATCAATTATCTTTTGCGTTACGACTGCAGAAAATGATCCTTTATATGAGCCAGTAGCTGATTGTGCAACAATGTCAGCTGCTTTGTTGAGCGAGAGAGAAGATTCGCCTATGCCTGAAACCAACATATTCGAGCGGCGTGGTTCCAACTGAAGCTGGTTGACGAGACGAGTGGTGACTAAGTTGAGCTGCGATGCTGAGTCCAGCAGAGCTCTGCAAGGTACGAAGGTGCCAGATCGATTTCTGACGAGTATGATGGCCGTTGCGAGCAGCACGTAGTCGTTCTCGTGATGTTTCAGGGCTCTAGGTGGCGATGTGGACAAGGAAACAAGTGATGCGCCTTGAGCACGCGTTGTGTCGGGCAGCTGAGATGCGGCAGAACTTGTGCCCCAATGTAGCAATGAGTGGTGCTTCTGCTGGCAATGTCTGCAGTGACCAGATTTGCATTGCTGTGGACTATGACCTTTGCGAAGGCAGTTAAAGCAGAGGTGCAGCCTTTTAGCTTCTGTATAGCGAATGGTGGGAGTTAAATTTGTGAATCGTGTACATTTTAATAAATCATGATCAGCAGATTCGCAAAAGACACAAGATTGAGCGCTGTTGACAACTAGTGTATTGCGGTTCTGTACATACGATTTTCCCACATGCTTGCCAGGTGTGTGCGTTGCCGTGGCAAATTCTAAATTTTCCATCATGCGGCATCTTCTTTCCAAGAATGTGGACATGTCGGTCCATTTTGGTAGCCCTTTCAGGGGTAGTGCTTCTTCCCACTTCTCCTGCGTGGCGTGATCCAATTTGGATGTGATCAGGTGAATCAGCAACCCATCTGCAACGGCGTCAGCAGATGCCACTGCGTGCAACGCGCGCAGATGTGAATTGATGCTGCTAGGCATGATCGCAGATGTTGAAACTTCTCCACTTTCGTTATTTCCTCATTCTGGCCGACGACAGTGTTATACATGGCGAAGAAATCGGGCCAGTCGATGTACGCACCGCCGAAACGTGGAAGCTCAAATTGTGGTAATCTGGAGAGACGCGCCACGCTTCTTGAGCTACCATTTGGCTCGTTCGTATTACTCTGGACTGGTGTGGAATGGAGTATCGAAGCCTTGCGCATGCTGGTGAGTTCACCAGTGAGCTTGGATGTCACCTCGCAGCTGACTTGGTCAAATTGCCATCTTGCGTCCGTGGACAGCTCCGTAAGATCAAGCTTCTCCAGACTGGATTGCGCAGCATCAAAGCTAAGGCGCATTTCGCTGCTTAAATCCAGTCTGGCCTGCAACTCAGCTTCATTGAAGCGCATCAGATGCTCACTGGTTAAAAACTCATTAAATGCTTTGAGTTGCCGAAATACTGAATCTGACTTTGCCTTGTAGAAGTCAAAGTCAGAGGGCAGAGCCGCATTAGAATTTGATTCGCTGGCCATTTCAATTGATAGTCCCGATTGACTCACTCGATCAGCACTGTCAAATATGTGCGTAGATTTAAATGTATGTTGTTGTTATGCGAACAGCGGAAGAACGAAACGCAAACAAAGTTAACGGCAAGTACCGGTTGACCGCTGATTGCCCGCTGCGTTAACGAGAGTTCTTGCACAGCGCAACTAATGATTTGTTGGTCAACTGTACCACTTACGAGCATATGCGAATGCAAGAATGTGAGCGGGCAACGGATACAAAAAAAGGTACACGCGCGCAATGAAAACGAGAGCGAAAATGTGCGAATGTGTGTATGTGTGCGAGCGTATTTGATGGTCTTTGCATCGAATTATGCAGAAGACGCTTAGATTGATTATTAAGCACGATGGTTAATAATCTTTCACTTGCACTTCACCAACAAGAGCGAAAATTATGTATGTATGTGTGTGTGCGTGCGGGAGTGTTTGTTGGTCTTTGCATAGGATTATGCAGAAGACGCTTAGATTGGTTGTTAGCACGATAGTTAATAACCTTTCACTTGCACATGACACAACACATGAACGAAATTATGTATGTATGTGTGTGTGCGCGCGGGAGTGTATGTTGGTCTTTGCATCGAATTATGCAGAAGACGCTTAGATTTATTATTAACCGAATTGTTAATTATCTTTCACTTGCACATGACACAACACATGAACAATATTATGTATGTATGTGTGTGTGCGCGCGGGAGTGTAGTTTTTAGCACGATAGTTAATAACCTTTCACTTGCACATGACACAACACATGAACGAAATCAAATAAAAAATAAAAAATAATCACGTCGGGGTCAACAAATGTTTTGAGGACAGCGCCTTTTTCACGCTCACCTATATTCGAACCAGCCGCTGAGCAGCTGTTTGAGTTGAGTTTTAATTTTGTATTATTATTTATTTCTTATTTCATTTCAATTTTCACTCTATTCGCTAATATTAAATTCACAATATATTTCGTTTAAAGCGATGCGCGTGTTTCGCTTGTATGTTTGAATGTATGTATGTTTGTATGTTTTTATGTTTGCTTTGATGCGCGTAATTCACTTGCACATGCACAGTCGACGCGATCTAAATCGAGAGTGCGCGGTGAACTTGCATGTGCAAGGTGAAGATGAAAAGAATGCAAAGACAAAACCCAGGGATGGGCATGCAAATTACGTTAGAAAGCTACGTTACTTATCGATACTTATGATTAATTGGTTGTTGGCTGCTGCTGCCTCCGACAATAACCTTTAAGTAGGTTGATCAATATTAAATTAAATTGCTACATAAAAAAAAAAAAAAAAAAAAAGGTTTTCAAGTTTTCTTTCTAAAAAGGCTTTATTAACTGCATTATTATCTTCCTAGGGATCACCCACATTTTTAAGACGTTTGTTTAAAAAAATAATATTCTGATCAACATCAACTAGAACACCAATTATTTGTTTTTTTATACTTGATTTTTCTTTTCCATCGCTAGTCGAGAAGAAGTGACCAAACTTGTCAAGAGGTATTTTGATATTAATAAATTATTGTACAATACAGATTCATTTATTCAATAAATAATGTTTGCTTCACGAAGCTCTTCAATTATCGAAACGATTTCATTATTATGATTAGAGTTTCCAGCTGCCTGTGAGGCAAATATAAGTTTAAGTCTATCTACAATCTCATTTGGCTCATATGGCTGACAACCTGCGTGCGAAAGGGAGAGGACGAAAGAGAGCGAATTCGCCGCAACTGCAATCAGAGCCGGACTTCGGTCTGATGTGCAGTTACTGTGAGGGGCGCATATGGCACACATAAATATATAAACCTATATATTTATTTGCCGTCGCTATATGGCTCCTCACACTCCCCTCTTTCTTCGGCAGTGGAAGAGTTCCACTGTCCCAACGGCGGCGCTTGTGTGGATGTGCTCGTTGGTGTTGTTTGTGCTGGGGAAGACGGATTTTGGAAGCATTAATGGTCCCCTTCCCTATTTCCCCAGTGATAATTTCTAGATCTTCATTTTTTTCTTTATTCTTATATTTTTTTAATTTTTTTTGTTTTACTATCCTTGAGTCTGTTCTTGGAACACCTGGGTTCCATGGCCAACCGTCCTCTTAACGCGTTAGCGTCGTCCCGCGTACCACACTAGTCGTGATGTCCGACGATTATAGCACGGGTGGCCGGCTATGGCCTCGACGACCTGCGTAGTCCACTCTGTGGTTGAAAGTTCTCGCCATTCCACGCCGGGCTCCGGCGCGGACCGTTGCCACTGCAGCGTCACGGGTTGTTACACGGGTCGGACCGTCGGTGCCTCCTCCTCAAGTTGCCACTCGGGTGGCGGCCGCACATCCTCCTGCCAACTGTGCACCACGGTATAGGTATGATGCCAGTGTCCGGGGGCATAGGTCCGTTTACATTCGCGGGACACTTTGGGTGACCGGGGTTGAGGACCTTGTTGTGGTTCGGCCTGTGGTCCGGCGTCGTGTGTCGCCTCCTCTTCGAGCCGACGTCGGATCTCACCGACCCGAGACCGGGAGAGCATGATTTCGTCGTCATCGTTCGATGACTCGCCATGCTCCTCTCGGCCCTCGTGTATCGGCTCTCCCTCGCTGACTCCGCCGTCAGACGTGCTGCTGTCCTCATGATATTGAGGCCTGGGGGCCACGGTGTCGTCGTTATCCTCCGATGACTCGCCGTGTTCCCCTTCGTCAACGTCAGAAAATGGATGGTAGGGGCTGTCGCGTCCCTCGGTCGCGGCCCCATCC
This sequence comes from Drosophila neutralis, assembly GCA_035044385.1. Lineage (NCBI taxonomy): Eukaryota > Metazoa > Arthropoda > Insecta > Diptera > Drosophilidae > Drosophila > Drosophila neutralis. The sequence continues at coordinate 13,867 of JAWNME010000233.1, forward strand.
GCCTTCCTCGATGCCGTCGCCGTTAACCTCGTCGTCGACCTCTGATGGTGGTCGTTCAACGGAGTCGATCGAGTGCGCGCGTGGCCGCGGCCCTGGGAATCGCACCGCGGATTCCTCCTGTTCGGGGTTCGGTGGTAGCTCTGGGAATAGCCTCCTCACCCACTCTGGGTCGATATCATCCAGCTCTCTGGGATACCGACGCCGCCGCAGCTGCTCGTCCTCTTCCATTGCAGTGTTCGGGGGTTCCCGCGCCTCTCCATCGATGCTCATCTCGAGGTCGCTCTCGCCGTGACCTGGCGACGCCCACAACTCCAGTTCTCTCGGGTTGAGCTTGTGCTCTTTGCTAACGGTGATGCTCCTTACACTAGTGTGGGTGGCTAACCAACGGTGCCCTGGTATCCATGTACCTGCACTAGTGCTGGTGACTAACCAACGGTGCATGATTTCGTCACTCACGCATCCGCACTAGTGCTATTGTTGTTGGTTGCAATTTCGCCTTTTGAGCACGTTTCCACACTAGTGCGTAAATCCGCTGTTGCTAAGCACGGAGCTCAATGGTTTTGGCGGTCGTTGCACTTGTGCTCTTCATAGTGAAAGCATTGTTGTTGTCCGATTCGTCAACAGCGGTGAGCGATACGTTTCCGGTGGTTGCGGCGCTTGCGCTCTCATAGTGCAACCATTGTTGTTGTCCGATTCGCCTACAGCGGTGCGCGAAACGTTTTCGGTGGTCGCTATGCTTGCGCTCTTTGGCGTGTGAGGAGTGTTGTTGTAAATTCCCGCCAAAGCGACGAGCGTACGTTTTCGTTGCTTGGAGCGCTTACGCTCTCTAGCGTGTGAGCGGTGTTGTTGTAAATTTCCGCCAAAGCGACGAGCGAACGTTTTCGTTGCTTGGAGCGCTTACGCTCTCTAGCGTGTGAGCGGTTAATATGCTTTCGGCGGTCGTTGCACTTATTCTCTTGAAGCGCAAGCGTTGTTGCCGTTGTTTGTCAGCGGTAAGCATAACGCTTTCGACGGCCGTTGCACTTCGTCCGAGTGAACTCTAAAGCAGGTCATGGCCATTCTCTCCCTCCGCAATAGCTGTTGTCCACTCTTCGCAATAGCTGTGGCGTATTAACTATTCGCCGCGTTCAGGGCTGTTCACCTAGTTTGGACCCGCCTTAGGGCTCCAATTACTATTTATATTTATTTTTGTTATGCTTGATGTTTTATTTTATTTATGTATAAATATATATATGTTTATTTATTATTATTCCTGTTATATGTAGGTGTATACGACCTTTGTTTACCCTTCATTTTATTTTATTCTTACCCTTTCCTTTGGGCGTTTTCATTTAATTTCTCAATAGTTATTTTATTATTTTATATATATAGGTGTATACGACCTTTGTATACACTTTTTTTTTTTTATTCTTACCCTTTCCTATTGGGCGTTTGTTTTACTATATATATATATATATATTTATTTTGTTGTTATTCTAGGTGCATAAGTGTGAGTCCAATTTTTGTCTTGGAGTTACACTTATCTTTCCCCCCTTTTAATTTTGGGGATTTAGGGACTCACCTGCCTCCTTGCTATGCGGCTTCACGTCGCTCACATGGGCCGTCGTCCTTATCCGCTTATCCGCCGAGCTCTTCAGCTTACATATTACCGGCGACGTGAAATCCACGATTTGATACGGGCCGCCGTATCTTGGTGCCCGTTTGGCTGCGAATCCCTCCGCCGCATTTGACAGGTGGTGTACTTTCACCCACACCCCGTCTCCAAATTTGGGGCTCCATTGCCTGCGACGAAGGTTGTAGTGCCTTACTTGGTCCTGAGATGCCTTCTCCAAGCTCCGCCGAACGATCTCGAAAATTTCTGTGAGCTTATTTTTATTTTCGGTCGGTGTTTGCGCTAGTTGGCCCGTACCAATCGCCACTTCGTCGAACAACGCCTTCGGTAGCCTCGGCTCCCGACCTTGTGTGATGAAGGCGGCGCTGTACCCTGTAGTGCTTGATACGCTGGTGTTGACTGCCAGTGTCAGCTCGGGTAGCGCCTCATCCCACCTTCTCTGGTTGTTCCTCGCGAACTGCGCGATCATCGTTTTTACTGTGCGATTGGCTCGTTCCGCTCTTGCGGAGTATATGATGCAGTAAATTGGTGCTTAACACCCTTATCCTCCAGGAAATTCAGTTATCTGCGTCAGTCCTGTCCTGTCGCGGCCAGTTGACTCGGCTTATACTGTTGGCATATATCGCACTGTTGAACATATGCTCGAACATCCCTGTATAAGCCTGGCCAATAGTAGCGTGCTGCTACTCGGGCTATTGTTTTCCGGCTTCCCGTATGGCCTGCGGCTGCGGTGTTGTGGTTCTCGCTTAGAACTTTTGACCGTTTGCCGGTTGGCACACACAATTTCCAGGCTGTCACATCCTCTGTTCCGGCTCTGTGAGGGATGTGCCTTTATAAATTTCCAGACTCCTCCATGTAGTCCGGGAATTTTCTTGGGTTCTTGGCGATGGTGGTTCGCATCTTCCGGATCCAGTGGCAGGTTTTATTTGCTTGGTTCATCGCGTCTTCCACCGTTGATATTCTGCGGCACGTATCCTTCAGGGGCTGTCGAGATAGCGCATCTGCAACAACGTTCAGGTTCCCCCCCTTCCTGTATTTGATATCAAAGTCGAATTGTTGCAGCTCCAGTGCCCATCTCGCAATCCTGCCTGAGGGGCTCTCGATGGAATTGAGCCACTTCAGTGCCATATGGTCCGTGATGACGGTGAAGTGGTATCCTTCCAAGTAAGGTCGCAGCTTCCTTATGCCCCAGATTATTGCAAGGCACTCTTTTTCGGTCGCAGAGTAGTTGCGCTCCGCACCATTTAAAGATCTGCTTGCATACGATATGACCCGTTCACCCTCCTCTGAGTTTTGGGTTAGTATCGCTCCCAAGCCATAGTTGCTAGCATCCGTCTCCAAGCAAAATGGCCTTGAGAAATCTGGGCATGCTAACACAGGGGATTGTGTTAGCTTTGACTTCACGGTCTCGAAAGCTTCCTGCCGTTCTTCGGTCCATTCCTATTTGGTCCCATTTTTGATCAGTGCGTTCAGTGGGTGCACTGTTGTGGCGAAATCTGGTACAAAACGCCACGATGCCACTCCCAAGTATTGCCGAAGCTCTTTCACGTTTCCAGGCAGTTTTAGTTCGGCGGTAGCAGCTACCTTCTCTGGATCAGTGCGGATTCCATCTTCCGTGACCTGAGGACCGAGATATTTCAGCTCCTTCTTGAAGAAGTCGCACTTGCCCACGTTTATGTTTAGGTTTGCCGACATCAGCGGTCGGAACACTTCCCTCAGGTTGTCCATGTATTCCTCGCGTGTCTTCCCGATCACGATGATGTCATCCAAATATGCGAATGCATGTGGGGCTCTCTGGAACGTAGCAGTGCCGAATGGAGTCCAAATGGCATCACTTTCCATTGGAGCAGTCCTTTTCCAGGGACTGTGAATGCCGTCTTCTCTCGACTCTCTTTTTCCATCGGGATCTGCCAGAAGCCGTTCTTGAGGTCCAGGCTCGAGATGTATCTCGCCTCTCGAAGCTGGTCCAGGATATGGTGGACTCTTGGCAGCGGGTATGCATCCTTTATTGACTTGGCATTCAATTGCCTGAAGTCTACGCAGAGGCGCCATTTACCAGTCTTCTTTTTCACCATCACTATTGTAGCACTGTGTGGACTTTTTGATGGCTCGATGCATCCATTTCGGCCTGCATCTTGGGATCCTTACGGAAGTATCGCTGTTTTCTCGGCCGATCGTCACTCATGACAATTCGATGCTCCGCTATGGGCGATGTTCCCTCAATGGCCTCGAATGTGGCGAATTCCCGTTGCAGAAAGTTTTCGATTTCTGCGTCCGGATCTGCTGGTGGTATGCCCGTCTTTGCAACGGACAGTCTCTCCTCCTGGTGCTCTCGTGGTCTTTATCTTCAGCCCGGCGCACTCCAAATACGTGCCCATGCTCGACAGAAAATCCCATCCAAGAACTAAGTCATCCTTTACTCCTGGAAGTATTAGTAGTGCGATGTCCATATTGCTCCGACCGAGCCTAATGTTCACCTCGACTTGTTCTTGGACTCCGCTGTTTCGGCCATCTGCCATGCGGACTCGCCGGTCGGTTGCGCATCGCCGGCCAACGTTGGCCAGTCCACGAGCTAGTTCCTCGCTAACAAAACTACTCGTGGCCCCTGTATCGATCGTAGCCTTTTACTGGCAGTTGCCAATCTCTACGACCGCCTATTAGCGTCTTGGGGCTGCCCTTGTTCGGCTGCCGCTCGCCTCTCGGTGGTGGACGCCGGTGTCCTTCTCCCGACGGACAACATACCGACGTACGAACTCCGATACTTCCACATATCGAACAATAATCTAGCGTAGCGTTGGTACACTCTACCGCCAGGTGTCCTTCCTGGCCGCATAGTCTACAGGCGCTGGATTGTGTATGTGCGTTTGTGTGTTGTCGCGTCTCGTCCTCGGGGCTGGCCTGGGACTCGCGTCGGTTTCAGCTCTCTTTGTCCGGCCACTGTCCGCTAACCGCATAAGCCGTGAGCCGTCTTGCTTCGGCGCTGGTTCTATCTGGCGGTAGCGACTCATTTGTGGAGCCTCCATATGTCGTCGTGGTGGCTCCCTGCGTCTCTGTTGAGGTTGTACTTGCCTTTGCTGCGGGGCGTTGTATCTCGAGTGTTCCATGTGTCTCTGATGGGGCTGTACCTGCCTCTGCTGCGGAGCGTTGTACCTCGGCTGCTCCGTGTGGCTTTGCTGTCTCAATTTTTCTCTGTCAGCCTCGAGCTCCTCAAACACGACGGCCAAATACATAATTTCCTCTAAATCGCTGAATTGATCTGGCCGTGCGAATGCTCGCAGGTCTGGTAGGCTGTTATTGTAGATTTTGAGCAGCTGTTTGTCTGCCGGATATTGCAGTGACCGCATGAGCGTCTGCATGTCCACCATGTACGCTTTGAATGGCTCGTTCATTGCATGCCGTCGGTGATTCACTTCCTCCTTTAAGTTTTCAAAATAGTCTCTTGCGAGGAAATACCTTTGAAAACTCTGTATGAAAGTTTCCCAGCTTGTCCAGTGCTGGTTATTGGCGACGTACCATTTCAGAGCCATTCCTTGAAGGAGTTCAGGCATGGCCCTGGAAACCAGATCCAAATTGAGCCCATAGGTATACGCTGACCACACGACCTGCTCCAAGAATTCGAGCGGTTCCATTGTGCCGTCGAATCGAAAATTCCATTTACGAACTTGTTTCGCTACCCTTGGGTATTCTTGGGCCATAGTCGTCGCGATCGCCTTGGTGGCGTGATTTCTGGTCATTTTCCACTGCCATCTGCTGGCGCCAGCCTATGTCTGCCGTTAGTGTGAGAATGAATGGAGATATTGCACTCGCAATATTCCTCACACATAACGGCACATGTCCTGGTGGACATGTGTGTCAGACACGCTCATATGGCTGACAACCTGCGTGCGAAAGGGAGAGGACGAAGGAGGGCGAATCCGCCGCCAGTCAGAGCCGGACTTCGGTCTGATGTGCAGTTACTGAATATAAACCTATATATTTATTTGCCGTCGCTTTATGGCTTCTCACAGTATTTTATATTCTCTCCTAAATATCTAATAAGCTCTAAAGGTGGTGGTAAATTTCCCTGCTTTATAGTAAGCTACCCAATATGTTCCAGCTCCACTGGAAAGGTCTAAGTTAACAATACCACATTCCCTTCTACGCGCTCGTTTTTGTTGAGTTTCTCATAAAAACACCTGTGAAAAAGGGGATATGTTTGTGGGCAAAATGCATAATCTCAATGTTAGAGTTTTTTAGGTTTGTTAGGTAGCAGAGTACTATCAGATGCGTTTACACGCTCCCACGCTCTCTCAGCTATAATTGAATCAGGTCATCTTCCGTTACGGGAATACACAGCCCGCCCCAACAAAGAAGGAAGGAGAAGGCTATGACATCGGATGAGCTGCGCCCAACGGACGGACCGATCAGTCCGCAATCATTTGTCGGACGACCTAGCGGAAGAGGAGGAGTTGGCGGACCTGACGCTCGGCACTGAAGAACAGGGGAAAGCGGAGGACGGTGACAAGACTATGTCCTCACATTAGCTAAAAGATGAGCTGCGAGAGGAGGCGGCAGAATCTGGCTGGGCAGCTCCGGGCCCCACTTAGCGTGGCAGCTGGAGCCCCTCAATTAGAGCCTTAATTGTTGAACTAATTATTGTCTAATTGTGGGAAAACGAACGTCATGATTAGTTTGATTGAAAGCCTGACTTTACTAATGTTTTTGAAAATATTAATTTATATTCAAAGTCTTTACAACAACCGAAATAAGAATATTTGAAAACACTCGTGAGCCCAATAAAGGGAATGGAATATTTTACGTTCTCAGAAAATGAAAGTGTTCTAGCATCAAGTAAAGCTAAAAAAAAACTCTATAATGATCTTTGATGATGTAGCATGTGAAAAACAAAATAATATACGTACATACTTCTGAATGGGACGGCATAATAATATTGATGCGTTTTATTTATGTCAAACGTATACACGCATCCCTAAACATCTTATTCGTGATAATGCAAACCTAATAATAATGTTCAAGCAAGATGAACTAAATATGAAACATGTATATCAAGATCATGTGGGTGTAGATATGAAATTTGATGAATTTAAGAACATTTGTCAATTTTGTTGGAAGGAAAATTATGGTTAAGTACTCATAAGTAAAGATGATCCTCTAGAAAATGGACGCTATAGACGGGGATTCGCTGATTTTATTAGAATTTGAGATATAATATGGGGGGAAATGTAATTATTATTTCACTTGAAAATAATCGATCGAAATGACAACAACTTTTACTTTATCGGGCAACAGCTCAATTTTAATGGCATCCACCCATTGAATTGCAGGGAAAGTCCTACACGAAGTCCTATTTTTTAATTGGGGCCAATTCGGGAGCAATTAAAAATATTTGAAGCTCAAAACCAAAACATCAGACGGGTGCTGTCAACGGCCCATTATATGCGACAACGGTGGAAAAGGAAATCCACATTAGTCTGATGTTGCTGGAGGGTGAAGACCGTGCACATTTTGTATGGATTAAAAATTTGTCAAGGCAATATTTTTTAATAAATATTCTTTATTAAAAACAATATTTCTCATATACATATACATATACAGTGACGGACAGCTCAAGCCAAGCAGGGTCAAAGAAAAAACGTAATTGCCTGCCAAAACCTAACCATTCATTATTTTTCAAAAATTCCAAAGACCGATGGTAGGTTCATGTATTAACCACCAAAATGAATATATGACCCCAATAAACTGGGGTTTCCCCACCTGCTAGAATTGTGTCCATTTTAGTATATCCCCATCAAATTTGGGGATGGTTATGCGAGGCAAGTTTATGTCATTGGTGCACTGGCTATTGTTTCTTGAAGCTAGTGCCCTTTGTACATCTTCTTCTGCCTGTAGATACTCCTTTGTATCATATCCATTTTCTTCTGGGCTGTCCACTTCTTCATATAGTCGAAAATGGACTTCTTGGATTTTAGCCCATAGATTCTTTATGAGCTCTAGTGATGTGTGCTCAATAGGGGTGCCTTGGTGCAATGAGCGATGCAGTGATGCGATCATTGCCCTTTGTCGCCGGCACAATGCAATCACCTTGACTTCTAAGGTGGATTGCTGACGCTGTGCAGACGAGGTCCCCAGGGATTGGTCATCAAGCAACTCTTCGATGGTTGCTTTTTCTGATGCCATTTTTACTGATGTTTGTCGCTTGTTGGACTTTTACAAATATATATAGGTATCTGTTTCTTATTTTTGTCGCTTGGTGGACTTTGTTGTTAGTGGTCGTTTATCTAACGAGAGCACACTGTTGATTCTGATATGTCGCCTAGTTGACAACTTCAGATGTTCTCACTAACACATATATAGTGAACTGTGTAAGGATATTGCAGGTATTAGTAGTGCCGTGATTGCGGGCACACTTTTATCCTGATAACCCTACTGCAGGTATCCTTAGTGCCGTGATCGCGGGCACATTTTTATCCTGATATGTCGCCTGGTTGACAACTTCAGTTGGTCTCACTAACACAGATATAGTGAGCTGAGTTAGGAGATTGTAGGTATCCTTTGATTGTCTAGTTGACAACTTCAGATTCCAAACGTCGGGATCACCACACTGTATGACCATCCGCGTTGGGATCAGCAAAGTATCCTTTGGTCGCCTAGTTGACCACTTCAGATTCCAAACGTCGGCATCATCACACTGTATGACCATCCGCGTTGGGATCAGCAAAGTATCCTTTGGTCGCCTAGTTGACCACTTCAGATTCCAAACGTCGGGATCATCACACTGTATGACCATCCGCGTTGGGATCAGCAAAATGATTGTCGCCTTGTTGGCAACCTCAAATATGGATTTTTGGAGGTTGAGTGTCCTTTGTCGCCTCGTTGACAACTTCAGGACTCACTCACGTTACCCTTGGTACTGACAATTTCAGTATGGGTTTTTTGGAGGTTGGTTATCCTTTTGTCGCCTTGTTGACAACTTCGGGATCCAACCGTCGGGGGTCAGCAGAATGATTACCATCAAAATGATTAACCTTCACGTCGGTGTCACCAAAATGTTTGTGTGTAAGGAAAGTATTCAGCACATGAACTGACTACTAAGAGCGTCGCAACTCGCACTTGTAACTAGGTGGACTACGGAGAGTGAAATCCTTCGATGCGCACAGTAAGTGCGATGGTAGAAATCAAAACAACGGAGTTGACGATTAGATTCGAGCTCATTTGCTCTGATGAGCATGGCTTTATTTATACCAAATTCTTAACTCTAAAATACATTATTTGACAGTTTTTGTGTGGCGCGTGCAGGAAGTGCAGCGATCGCAATTCCCACGCTCCTACTCTCTAGTGTGGCCGGTGTTATGCTTCCGCTGAGGGCAATGATCGTAATAATCGTCATCGAGTGCAGCGACCTTAGTGTGAGGCAACCAAGTGGTGGTGTCGGCTGACGTAGGCACGTGCTGGTTGTGATATGAGCTTGTTGGCCCACGGTGGGCTTCTAGTGAAATATGCCGACGGTGGGCTTCTTGTATAATATGCTGACCAAAGGTAAGTGTGCCTTTGGTTCTGATCGCTGCTTGGCGTTGGTTTTGTTGTTGACGAAATGTGCTACCGCGTATGCTGACGCGTTCGTTGCAGTTGTTGCGAGGGCTGCCTATAGCATATGTGGTAGTTGTTGCGAGGGGTGCATATATCATATGTCAAAGCTATATGGCTCCTCACAAATGAGGCAACCGTCAGCGTTTGCAATATTATTTGTTGATATTTACTTATTTAGCTGTGTGTCTGCGCAAACTGCAGCGCACGTGCAAATAGCTTATTATTTAATTATATGAGCCTAAACAATATGATTGTAGACGGTATTTAATAAATTTTTCTCATTTGAAGAATTTACTTCAATTGGAGCCATTTGAATTGTTCTATGATGTTTTTTATTATACTCATTAATCAATAGTTTATAAATTTTAATCCAACAATATGTTCCATTATAAAGAAACTCTCTTCACATCATCTCCTTGAGTGTTCTATTAAGACGTTCAACAATTGATGCCTTAAGACAACTATAAGTTGAGTAATGATTTATATCATGTTTTTTACACAAGCTCTTAAAGTCTGAATTAAAAAACTCTTTTCCATCATCAGTCTGCAAATTCTTAGGGATTCGATTTTCCTTAAGAATACACCAGAATGCATGTTTAACTTCTTTCGCTATTTTTGTTTTCAATGCTTGACCCCATGCATATTATGAAAATGTATCAATAACTGTCAATTGAAATCTATATCTTTTATTCGATGAGGAGTAATTTTGCATGTCCACTAAAATTCCTCCTACTCATGATTCACATATTAATTAATGATGTTTATATTTCCTTAATTTTATTTCATTGTATTTATTTATTTATTTTTATTTTTTCTCTTATAAGTGGGAACAAGGCCTGCTTCCTTTGGAGAAGTGCTGAGTACAGAGCATTTTCAATAAGTTTGTATTTAGTACCAATACTTTAACCATTTTCCACATCCACTTCCACCAAGATAAAATTACTTTTCTTTTAATTCCGCTCATTTGAGTAATGTCCGAACTTGCTAACGGTCATATAGATTATAACTCTAAGCATACACATCTCACATTATTTACGTATTTTATTATCAAACCTTATAGAATCGATATTTATCTTCATATTTTGACTGTCACCATTAATTAAACTTCTTATAACTCTATGTGCGAATTAAAATTCGCTTGTAAAGAACTTTTCGATTTTTTCAAGAGTTCTTCCACTTCAATTTTATAAGTGTTAAGCTCATGAAGAATTGTAAATGATATTTCACTTATTGTTTTTTGATTCGACTGATCTTTTTCTTTTAAATTTTTTTAAAGTTCTTGATCAGGTTTTCAACTTTTCTTTCTAAAAAGGCTTTATTAACTGCATCATTATCTTCCAAGGGATCACCCACATTTTTAAGACGTTTGTTTAAAAAAATAATATTCTGATCAACATCAATTATAATCCCATTTATTTGTATTTTTCCATCGCTAGCCGAGAAGAAGTGACCAATCTTGTCAAGAGGCATTATTAATAAATTATTGTACATCACAGATTCATTTATTCAATAAATAATATTTGCTTCACGAAGCTCTTCAATTATCGAAACGATTTCATTATTATGATTAGAGTTTCCAGCTGCCTGTGAGGCAAATAAAAGTTTAAGTCTATCTACAATCTCATTTGGATCATCCCAATAAACATAGTTCGGCTTAGTTGAAGTGACTGTCATAAAACTTCCACCCTGATGTATCGATTTCTTGTTTAAAGGTGTAGACATTGCACTTGGTTCGCCATTTTTTGAGAAAAGTTTTTTTTTATTATTTGTGTGTACTTGAAAGAACGATTTCCCTTGAGCGAACCATGAGCATTTTTTCTATGCTCATTGGTGTTTGTTAAGATTTTCTGATATACATCCAAATCCGTAACATTATAACCTTTAGGCTTATTCAAGCATATTAAAGAATATAATCCTGGAGTTAGATTCCATTTTTCACAAGTTTTCAACTCAATTTTATTGTTGAAAACACTAATTTTAGAATTACCCAACATAATTTGCACACTTTTTTTAGAAAGTCCAAATGCTTTATAAAGCTTATTCTGACGTTCTAATTCATTTACACTAAGATTAAAGATCTCATCAGTTATTGTACTCGTTTGAGTCTGATCTTCATTACTAATTGTACCAGCTTTATTATAACTCTCTTCGCTTTGTGCAAACGTTTTTCGCTGTTTATCATCTGGTTTTTCGCAGGGTTTCATGTGGTTTCCGATGTAAGCAATACACTCACTCTATTCAAACTAAAGATAGTGTCGGAGGCAGCAGCAGCTAACAACCAATTAATTATAAGTATCGATCAATAAGTAACGCAACTTTGTAACGTCATTGCTTGCCCATCACTAATCTTTGTCTTTGCCTTCTTTTGTCTTCGCCTTGCACATGCAAGTTCATCTATCACACTCTCGATTTAGCACTCGTCGTGTGCATGAGCAAACGAAACACGCGCATCAAATCAAACACACAAACATACATACATACAAACATACATACGATACCTAACGTATACATAAATACATACATATATAATTTGAAACACATAAAACACACTCCACTGTAAATAAAACCTATACATGTTAATAGAAAAAATAGTGAATTAAATATACGCATATGGAGAGAAAATTGTATAAATAAGAAATAAATAATCACACAAAATTCAGAACTCAATTCGAACATAGGTGACCGCAAAAAAGCGCCTCCTCTAAACAGATAGTAAGACTAAATATAGCTTTTATATACTTAATTTAAATATTATCTGGTTTTCCTTTTCTTTTATTTTTTTATTTTTGTTAATTTTATAATTTGAATTCAAGTTAATTTAAATCAACGCCTTTTTGCTCCATTAATAGAAATCTTAAACATAAATGACCACAGTTAAAAGAACCAAATCGTTGAATTTGATTATAATTGTATTGTAACGAACCTGTTTGCTTTGCCGGGCTAACGGGTTCGTAGCTCCCGCTTACGAACTTTGATTTTGAATTATTGGGCAGCGTTTCCCCTTTTCACTTTGGTATCTCTCAACTCGAACTGAACTCCGTCAGAGGTTCCGCTTTGCGTATCGGATCTCGCTCAACTGCCCTCAGTGTGTTTCAGCGATCTTTATATAGCCCGGGTCGTAGCCCTTTTCCACTGCCATCTGCTGGCGCCAGCCTATGTCTGCCGTTAGTGTGAGTATGGATGGAGATATTGCACTCGCAATACTCCTCACACATAACGGCACATGTCCTGGTGGACATGTGTGTCAGACACGCTCATATAGCGAATTGAGCTTAACTCTGATCACATCCCTTTGATCGTTGAGTATAGAATAGCTGTTACTCTAAATGGTCCCAAGGCACGTCTTCTGCCGCGCAAGGCAAACATCACCCGATTCCGGCAGAGGTTGGAGCAGCTTGTCAACTTGAACATGGAGCTGCGTTCACCGGCTGATATAGACGTCGCAGCGGAGTTATTCCTGCGTAATATTAACGCGGCGGCGGAATACTCCATGATTGGCCAACTTCCTTGTTCGCCTCGCAGTCCAGTTAAGCCTTTTTTAAAAACTGAGATTTTGGATCTGGTAAGGCACAAGAGAGCACTGCGTCGCCAATATATGCGCTCTCGCAATCCTTTGGATCTAAGGGACTTTAGGCGGGCTGCGTACTAGCTGCGAAAGTTGCTTTTCGACACTAAGAGCCAGCACTTCCAGGATTCAATTTGTGGAAGGCAACGCGTTGTGTCAAGCGGCAGCCACTCAGGCGGATCCCCATCATGCGACCGGACAACACTTGGTGTCGATCTGTGATTGCGATGATTCCGAAACCTGGCAAGCCGGATAATCTTGTCTCGTCATATCGACCGATAAGCTTGCTGTCCACTTTCTCCAAGATATTTGGAAAAATATTTCTTGGAAGATTGTCGGCAGAGATTGGTTTCCAGAGTGCCATTCTTGATCATTAGTTCGGCTTTAGGCATCACCATGGTACACCAGAGCAAGTTCATCGAGTAGTTCAGCATGTTCTCGAGGCCTTGGAAAATAAGCAGTACAGCTCTGCTGTCTTCCTGGATATCCAGCAGGCGTTTGATCGCGTATGGCATGATGGCCTGCTTTTTAAGCTTAAGTCCTTACTACCATCGGCGCTGTATTTACTGCTGAGGTCCTACCTGCTTGGCCGTTCTTTTATGGTTGAAGTTAGGGGCGAGCGATCAAACATCCGCCGCATCGGAGCGGGTGTACCGCAGGGTAGTGTCCTCGGACCTGCCTTGTACACATTGTACACCGCGGACTTGCCGATTCCGGTAGCCAGAAACACGCTGCTTGCCACATACGCGGATGACACTGTGTTCCTTGCTAACTCCTCTTCTGCCTGGAGCAGCAGCGATTACGCAAAGGTTCTTGGATGGTTTTAGTACATGGGCCAACCGGTGGAACATCTGCATCAATGAGAACAAGTCTCAGCACTGTACGTTTGCGCTCAGGAGTGGTAACTGTCCAACCGTCCGACTCAACAACACGACCATACCTCAGGGGAACCATGTTCGCTACCTGGGTATGTATCTGGACAGGAAACTTACCTGGCGCAAACACATACAGATCACGGCAGCAGTGTGTAGATCCAAAAGGGCGAAACTCAACTGGTTGCTGAAGCCATCCAAGCAAACTCAGCTTGAGCAACAAGCTGCTGGTGTATAGGAGCATCATCGTGCCCACATGGACATATGGGATTCCATTTTGGGGCACAGCGGCAAAATCTTGGGTTAACCAAATTCCAGTCTTGCAGAACAAGGTGTTAAGAGATATCTCAGGAGCTCCACCTTATGTGCGCAATATGACGCTGCACAACGACTTCTGTGTTCCGACAGTTTTCAGCCAAATAAACCGACACACAAGTCGTTATAATGACCGGTTACATAACCATGTTAACCCATTGGCTTCGACACTAGGGTCGAATACAACCCGCAGACGCTTAAAGCGGCTCCACACCAGCGACCTCTGGACTGTTGGGCGTTAATATTTTTTCGTTAATGTTAGCAAAAATGTTATATTTAATCTTACATTTGATGTTACGTAATATTGTAATACGTTAAAACCAATTATTTGTTTATGTTATTAATTTAAATTCTCTGTTATTATGTATTCAATCTTCAAAACAATATTTTATAACTGTTTTGAGGACAGCGCCTTTTTCACGCTCACCTATATTCGAACCAGCCGCTGAGCAGCTGTTTGAGTTGAGTTTTAATTTTGTATTATTATTTATTTCTTATTTCATTTCAATTTTCACTCTATTCGCTAATATTAAATTCACAATATATTTCGTTTAAAGCGAAATATGTATGTTTGTATTTATGTATGTTTGTATGTTTTTATGTTTGCTTTGATGCGCGTAATTCACTTGCACATGCACAGTCGACGCGAGCTAAATCGAGAGTGCGCGATGAACTTGCATGTGCAAGGTGAAGATGAAAAGAATGCAAAGACAAAACCCAGGGATGGGCATGCAAATTACGTTAGAAAGCTACGTTACTTATCGATACTTATGATTAATTGGTTGTTGGCTGCTTCTGCCTCCGACATACTCCCCCCGTTGAAAGCGCAAGGGTTTCAACCGACTTGGTCTAAGGGGGCAGAACAGCGATCCTGCCAACGGCTCCTTTGACGGTGCCAGCTGCAGGTTTGATTATTGCAGCTCGCGAGACGCCGTCCTTTCCAGTGATATGTTATGTCGGGTTCTTCGATTGTGGCTATTATGATTGTGGCTCTTATGATTGTGGCTCTGGCTGTGGCTACGATTATGATTTTGATTCAGGTGCTGTTGCTGTTGTTGATGATGGTGATGATGATGACTTCGCGTACTGCGAATTATTGTGGAGCCACCCAGCGCCGACGATGAGGCAATTGACATCGGCACACCAGTCGCCTTGGACACCAGCATGGTGAAGGAACATGATGTGGATGACGCTGGCCATTGACATCGGTACACCCGTCGCCATGGACACCAGCATGGTGAAGGAACATGATGTGGATGACGCTGGCCAGCGCTGAGCTAAGCGTTCCCGTTGAGTGTATGATTGGCGTATGGAGTTCCAATCAGGAAATGCCCAAGAGTGAGAGCTTCTGAAATGGGACAAAGAGGTCGTGAGTTCAACATTGCAGAAATTTCGCATACAAGGGTTCGAAGCTCGTGAAATGTAAGGACAGAATTTCCAACTACGCTCGCTGCCGCTAGAGATGAGTGTTTGGGAATAGCACTTCCTATCCTAACTATCCAGACTAATTTGGTCTTCTGAAGCGTGGGTAAATGATTTGCCAGATGAATTTGCCCAACGCAAAGCAAGTCGAAAAGTATGCCAGCGCCAATCAGCATATCGATCCTTTGACCTTTGTAGAAGAGTGGGTCGGCAAGATGGCAGTTGCTGGGTATTTTCCATCCGCTGGTATTTATATCGAAGGGAGGCTGATAATCAATTATCTTTTGCGTTACGACTGCAGAAAATGATCCTTTATATGAGCCAGTAGCTGATTGTGCAACAATGTCAGCTGCTTTGTTGAGCGAGAGAGAAGATTCGCCTATGCCTGAAACCAACATATTCGAGCGGCGTGGTTCCAACTGAAGCTGGTTGACGAGACGAGTGGTGACTAAGTTGAGCTGCGATGCTGAGTCCAGCAGAGCTCTGCAAGGTACGAAGGTGCCAGATCGATTTCTGACGAGTATGATGGCCGTTGCGAGCAGCACGTAGTCGTTCTCGTGATGTTTCAGGGCTCTAGGTGGCGATGTGGACAAGGAAACAAGTGATGCGCCTTGAGCACGCGTTGTGTCGGGCAGCTGAGATGCGGCAGAACTTGTGCCCCAATGTAGCAATGAGTGGTGCTTCTGCTGGCAATGTCTGCAGTGACCAGATTTGCATTGCTGTGGACTATGACCTTTGCGAAGGCAGTTAAAGCAGAGGTGCAGCCTTTTAGCTTCTGTATAGCGAATGGTGGGAGTTAAATTTGTGAATCGTGTACATTTTAATAAATCATGATCAGCAGATTCGCAAAAGACACAAGATTGAGCGCTGTTGACAACTAGTGTATTGCGGTTCTGTACATACGATTTTCCCACATGCTTGCCAGGTGTGTGCGTTGCCGTGGCAAATTCTAAATTTTCCATCATGCGGCATCTTCTTTCCAAGAATGTGGACATGTCGGTCCATTTTGGTAGCCCTTTCAGGGGTAGTGCTTCTTCCCACTTCTCCTGCGTGGCGTGATCCAATTTGGATGTGATCAGGTGAATCAGCAACCCATCTGCAACGGCGTCAGCAGATGCCACTGCGTGCAACGCGCGCAGATGTGAATTGATGCTGCTAGGCATGATCGCAGATGTTGAAACTTCTCCACTTTCGTTATTTCCTCATTCTGGCCGACGACAGTGTTATACATGGCGAAGAAATCGGGCCAGTCGATGTACGCACCGCCGAAACGTGGAAGCTCAAATTGTGGTAATCTGGAGAGACGCGCCACGCTTCTTGAGCTACCATTTGGCTCGTTCGTATTACTCTGGACTGGTGTGGAATGGAGTATCGAAGCCTTGCGCATGCTGGTGAGTTCACCAGTGAGCTTGGATGTCACCTCGCAGCTGACTTGGTCAAATTGCCATCTTGCGTCCGTGGACAGCTCCGTAAGATCAAGCTTCTCCAGACTGGATTGCGCAGCATCAAAGCTAAGGCGCATTTCGCTGCTTAAATCCAGTCTGGCCTGCAACTCAGCTTCATTGAAGCGCATCAGCTGCTCACTGGTTAAAAACTCATTAAATGCTTTGAGTTGCCGAAATACTGAATTTGCCTTTGCTTTGTAGAAGTCAAAGTCAGAGGGCAGAGCCGCATTAGAATTTGATTCGCTGGCCATTTCAATTGATTGTCCCGATTGACTCACTCGATCAGCACTGTCAAATATGTGCGTAGATTTAAATGTATGTTGTTGTTATGCGAACAACGGAAGAACGAAACGCAAACAAAGTTAACGGCAAGTACCGGTTGACCGCTGATTGCCCGCTGCGTTAACGAGAGTTCTTGCACAGCGCAACTAATGATTTGTTGGTCAACTGTACCACTTACGAGCATATGCGAATGCAAGAATGTGAGCGGGCAACGGATACAAAAAAAAGGTACACGCGCGCAATGAAAACGAGAGCGAAAATGTGCGAATGTGTGTATGTTGTAACGAACCTCGTTGGCTTAGCCGGGCTAAAGCTCAGTCGAGCTGTGGGTTCGTGCAACAAATTTGTATAATTGGTCGCGAGGTGATAATTGATGACACACTTGTTTTATATATTGAAGTAGTTTGTATGGTTTATTTAATGAATTAATTCGAACACAATTTATAAGTTAGCAATGTCTGGATTTGTTCCTTGCTGAAGCCTTGGTTTGCGTCAGTGAGTAGTCCTGTTCGGGGAAGTTGGTTCAAGGCACCCCGTACACCAGTTACGCCAGTCAGCGGCTTCGCACTGGTTCAACAGCTTTTATACGGCTCCGTTTGACCAAACGGATTTCGCGCGTATGCTGTCAAACTTCAGGCAGGATTATCGCACGCTTGGCTTGTCACTGTGTAGGCCTAGCCTCGTGGCACAACTTGAACGTAGCAAGGATCTACTACTTTCACTTCCAAGGATCTCAGTGTCCTGGATTCCAACAGTCTTTTCTCGCTGTTGGTTTTATTTGCAGCTCGCGCTGACGAAAGATGATTTTCTGGTTGGGCAGCGTGTCCCCGTTACACTTGGTTAACTTTGTTCTGTCGTCCGACAGAGGTTCCGCTCGCGTCTCTGATTTCACTCGAATTCGAACTGCCCTCTAGTGGGCTGCGGCGTTCCTTATATAGGCCGGGTCGTGGCCTTTTGTCGGGACTGTACCAGAAATCACGTGATCGGCTCGGTGGCGTGATTTCTGGTAATTTTCCACTGCCATTTCGCTGTTGCCAACCTATGTCTGCCGATAGTGTGAGTATGGATGGATATATTGCACCATCCATACTCCTCACACTATAACGGCACATGTCTCGGTGGACATGTGTGGCAGACACGCTCAAATGGCTGACAACCTGCGCACGAAAGAGAGAGGACGAAAGAGAGCGAATTCGCCGCAACTGCAACCAGAGCCGGGCTTCGGTCTGATGTGCAGCTGCTGTGAGGGGCGCATATAGCTCAAATAAATATATAAACATATATATTTATATGCGGTCGCTATATGGCTCCTCACACTCCCCTCTTTCTTCGGCAGTGGAAGACTTCCACTGTCCCGACGGCGGCGGTTGTGTTGATGTGTAGCTCTCCGCCGTTAGCAGGGCTGGTGCCCTCTGTCATCTCGAGGTCTGGGGGGGGGCATGGTGTCGTCGTCATCGTCCGATGACTCGCCATGTTCCCCTTCGTCGACCTCGGAGACAGGATTGTATGGGCTTTCGCGTCCCTCGTTGCGACCGTCATGATGCGTGGCTCTGTTCGCACCAGTGTCGCATGCCGGCGGCACTTGGCCTCAGATTACTCGATGTATATCGCGTATCTCCAAATAGCCCCGATAGCCAAAATAGCTGGCAATGGCCAGGCACACTCACCCAACCAGTGTCTTCCACTTGTCCAGCATCAGACTCGAGGACAGATCCCAATTAGGGTGGCTCCTGTTGCTGCTCGAGTTGTGCTGCTTGCTTTTGCATCGGCTGCTGTCGCTGTCGTTTTGATTTGATTTAATTGCATTGTTGTTGGTGTCGCTTGCATTGCGCGTCATCCTTGCCAACTTATAACACAATTTTATTTGATTCCTTTTTATTTCGTGTACCCACACGTACACACACGCACGTACACGTACACGTACGCCTTACGCGTATCACGCGCACTATACAAGTCCCCGGTCGCCTGGACGCAGCGATCGTACTGACTTGTGTGCTTGATTGAAGCTTCCTTTTTACCTCATTATTACCCTCTCTCTCGGGTTGTTCTATTAACCGGTGCCTGTCTCAACACTAGTGTGCGTGATTAACCAACGGAATTTTGGTTTTGCGCACGCCTCTACACTAGTGTTTAAATCCGCTGTTGCTAAGCGCCAAACGAAACGTTTTCGGTGGCCGCGGCGCCTGCGCTCTTCTAGGGCCAGCCATTGTTGTTGTACGATTCGTCAGTCCCGGTGGACGAACGTTTTCCAGTGGTCGCGGCGCTTGCGCTCTCCTAGAACACGCCATTGTTGTTGTCTGATTTGTCAACAACGGTGAGCGAATTTTTTCAGTAGTCGCTGTGCATGCGCTCTTCGGCGTGTGAGCGGTGTTGTTGCAAATTTCCGCCAAAGCGGCGGTCGAACGTTGTTGCTATGATTTGCTCTCAGCGTGCGAGCGGTGAATATATTTTTCGTCGGTCAGTGTGCGTGCGCTCTCTGGCGTGTGCACGGTGTTGTTGCAAATTTACGCCAAAGCGACGAGCAGACGTTTTCGTTGCTTAGAGAGCGCTTGCACTTGCTAGCGTGCGAGCGGTTTTGTTCTTTCGGCGGTCGTTGCACTTATTCCCTTGAAGTGCAAGCGTTGTTGCCGTTGTTTGTCAGCGGTAAGCATAACGCTTTCGACGGCCGTTGCACTTTGCGCGTGAACTTTAAGCGCAGGTCATGGCCATCCTCTCCCACTGCCATAGCTGTTGTTTACTCTCGGCAATAGCTGTGGCGTGTTGACTTTTCGCCGCGATCAGGGCTGTCTACCTAGTTTGGACCCGCCTTAGGGCTCCAATTATTGTTTATAGTTATTTTTTTGTTATGCTTGGTGTTTTATTTTATTTATGTGTATATATATATATATATATTGGTTTAGTTATTACTATTTTTGTTATAAGTAGGTGTATACGACCTTTGTATACCCTTCCTTTTATTTTATTCTTACCCTTTCCTTTGGGCGTTTTCATTTAATTTCTCCGTATTTATTTTATTATTTTATGTATATAGGTGTATACGACCTTTGTATACCCTTTCTTTTTTTTATTCTTACCCTTTCCTATTGGGCGTTTGTTTTATTATATATATATATATATTTATTTTGTTGTTATACTAGGTGTATAAGTGTGAATCCAAATTTTGTCTTGGAGACACACTTATCTTCCCCCCCCTTTTAATTTTGGGGATTTAGGGACTCACCCGCCTCCTTGCTATGCGGCTTCAAGTTGCTCACATGGGCCGTCCTTATCCGCTTATCCGCTGGACTTGACAGGTGGTGTACTTTCACCCACACCCTGTCTCCAATTTGGTGGTTCCATTGCCTGCGCCGAAGCTTGCAATGCCTTGCCTGGTCCTGAGAGTCCTCGACCGCGGCCAATTGACTTGCCTTATATTGCCGGACATATGCTCTTACGTCTCTATATAATCCTGGCCAATAGTAGCGCTCTGCTACCCGGGCTATTGTCTTTCGACTCCCCGTATGTCCTGCGGCGGCGGTGTTGTGGTCCTCCTCTAGGACTTGTGTCCTCTTGCCGGTTGGCACACACAATTTCCAGGCTTTCACATCCTCTGTTCCGTCTCTGTGAGGGATGTGCCTGTATAAGTTTCCGGATCTCTCCATGTAGTCTGGAAACTTTCTGGGATTCTTGGCGATGGTGGTTCGCATCTTCTGGATCCAGTGGCACTTATTCGCTTGGTCCATCGCGTCTTCCACCGTTGAGACTCTCCGGCATGTCTCCTTCCGGGGCTGTCGAGATTTTGCATCTGCAACACTCCTGGCTGGTTTGACTGTCTTTGCCATATACAGTCTCTCCTCCTGCTGCTCTCGAATTCCCTTTCGCGGTATATTTATCCTCAGGCCTGCGCACTCCAAAACCGTTCCCATGCCTGACAGAAAATCCCATCCGAGAACTAAGCCATCGATGACTCCAGGGAGTATCAGTAGAGCAATATCCATACTGCTCCTGCCGAGTCTGATATTCACCTCGACTTGTTCTCGGACTCCGCTGTTCCGACCATCTGCCATGCGGACTCGCAGTTCGGTTGCGCGTCGTCGGCCTACGTCGAACAGTCCACGAGCTAGCTTCTCGCTAATGAAACTACTCGTGGCCCCTGTATCGATCGTAGCCTTGTACTGGCAGTTGCCGATCTCTACGACCGCTGTCAGCTGCGCTCCCTCGTCCTGCAGGCTGCCGATTAGCGTCTTGGGGCTGCCTTTCTTCGGCTGCCGCTCGCTTCTCGGTGGTGGACGCCGGTGTCCTTCTCCCGACGGACAACATACCGACGTACGAACTCCGATACGTCCACATATCCAACAATAATCCAGCATGGGATTTGTGCACTCTATCGCACGGTGTCCCTCCTGGCCGCAACATCTGCAGGCCACCGCTGTATTATTTATATGTGTTTGTATATTGTCGCGTCTCGTCCTCGGGGCTGGTCTGGGGCCCGTGTCGGCTTCGGTTCTCTGTGTCTGCCACTGTCCGCTATCCGCATAAGCCGTGGGCCGTCGTGCCTTGGCGCTGGCTCTATTTGGCGGTAGTGGCGCAACTGTGGTGACTCCATATGCCGTCGTGGTGGCTCCCCGTGTCTCTGTTGAGGTTGCCTTTGCTGCGGGGCGTTGTACCTCGAGTGCTCCACGCGTCTCTGATGAGGCTGTCCCTGCCTCTGCTGCGGAGCGTTGTACCTCTGCTCCGTGTGGCTTTGCTGTCTCAATCTTTCTCTATCAGCCTCGAGTTCCTCAAATACGACGGCCAAATACATCAATTCCTCCAAATCGCTGAATTGATCTGGCCGTGCGTATGCTCGCAGGTCCGGTAGGCTGTTATTGTATATTCTGAGCAGTTGTGTGTCTGCCGAATATTTCAGTGGCCGCATGAGCGTCTGCATTTCCACCATGTACACTTTAAATGGCTCGTTCATAGCCTGACGTCTGTGGTTGACTTCGTCCTTCAAGTTTTCGAAGTAGCCTCTCGGCAGAAAGTACTCTTGAAAACTTTGGATGAATGTTGCCCAACTCGTCCAGTGCCGGTTATTGGCAACGTACCACTTCAGAGCCATTCCCTGAAGGAGTTCGGGCATGGCCCTGGGAACCAGATCCAGGTCGAGCCCATAGGTATCCGCTGACCACTCGACTTGCTCCAAGAATTCGAGCGGCTCCGTTGTGCCGTCGAAGCGAAAGTTCCACTCCCGAACCTGTTTCGCTACCCTTGGGTATTCTTGGGCCATAGTCGTCTCCGTGTGCTCGCGTCTTGATACCCTCTTTGATGGCTGTGGTGCCGATGTTTCCCAAACTGTGTGGTGGTTGTCTCTCGCGCGCGCTGCTGTGCTGGTTGTCGGTATGCTCAAATGCGCGAAATCCATTTTCGTCGCTTCTCTTGCATCCGCAACTTGTCCGCTTTCCCTCGCCGGTGACGCTCTGCTATGCATCGCCGCCAATTCCGCAATCCGCGTGGCGTGTGGAAGTTTGGATTCGTGGGTATCCACCCACTCTCCGAACTGTCGACGCATAACGTCCAGTGTGCCACTCAGCTCCACTTGGAACTCGTCTCCATACTTTACAACTTCCTCCTTTTTGAGGTTGTACACCCACGCGCGAACCATATTTTTCATTTAATATATTTAACTATGTATCAATTATCACCACCACCAGCGTTGGGCGCCAGTTGTAACGAACCTCGTTGGCTTAGCCGGGCTAAAGCTCAGTCGAGCTGTGAGTTCGTGCAACAAATTTGTATAATTGGTCGCGAGGTGATAATTGATGACACACTTGTTTTATATATTGAAGTAGTTTGTATGGTTTATTTAATGAATTAATTCGAACACAATTTATAAGTTAGCAATGTCTGGATTTGTTCCTTGCTGAAGCCTTGGTTTGCGTCAGTGAGTAGTCCTGTTCGGGGAAGTTGGTTCAAGGCACCCCGTACACCAGTTACGCCAGTCAGCGGCTTCGCACTGGTTCAACAGCTTTTATACGGCTCCGTTTGACCAAACGGATTTCGCGCGTATGCTGTCAAACTTCAGGCAGGATTATCGCACGCTTGGCTTATCACTGTGTGGGCCTCGCCTAGTGGCACAACTTGAACGTAGCAAGGATCCACTACGTTAACCTTCAAGGACCTCAGTGTCCTGGATTCGAAAAGCCTTTTCTGGCTGTTGGTTTTATTTGTCGCACTCGCGTTAATCTTCTTTGTAGCTTATGCTGCCGAAAGATGGTTTTCTTGTTGGGCAGCGTGTCCCCGTTGCACTTGGTATTTAAAGTTGCTCTGTCGTTCGACAGAGGTTCTGCTCCGCGTCTCGGGTTTCACTCGAACTTGAACTGTCTCCAGTGCGATGCGGCGCTCTTTATATAGGCCGGGTCGTGGCCTTTTGTCGGGACTGTACCAGAAATCACGCGATCGCCTCGGTGGCGTGATTTCTGGTAATTTTCCACTGTCATCTGCCGGCGCCAGCCTATGTCCGCCGTTAGTGCGAGTATGGACGGAGATGTTGCACTCGCAACACTCCTCACACATAACGGCACATGTCCTGGTGGACATGTGTGTCAGACACGCTCATATGGCTGACAACCTGCGTGCGAAAGGGAGAGGACGAAAGAGAGCGAATTCGCCGCAACTGCAATAAGAGCCGGACTTCGGTCTGATGTGCAGCTACTGTGAGGGGCGCATATAGCACACATAAATATATAAACCTATATATTTATTTGTCGTCGCTATATGGCTCCTCACAGTTTAAAAAAATAATATTCTGATCAACATCAACTAGAACACCAATTATTTGTTTTTTTATACTTGATTTTTCTTTTCCATCGCTAGTCGAGAAGAAGTGACCAAACTTGTCAAGAGGTATTTTGATATTAATAAATTATTGTACAATACAGATTCATTTATTCAATAAATAATGTTTGCTTCTCGAAGCTCTTCAATTATCGAAACGATTTCATTATTATGATTAGAGTTTCCAGCTGCCTGTGAGGCAAATATAAGTTTAAGTCTATCTACAATCTCATTTGGCTCATATGGCTGACAACCTGCGTGCGAAAGGGAGAGGACGAAAGAGAGCGAATTCGCCGCAACTGCAATCAGAGCCGGACTTCGGTCTGATGTGCAGTTGCTGTGAAGGGCGCATATGGCACACATAAATATATAAACCTATATATTTATTTGCCGTCGCTATATGGCTCCTCACACTCCCCTCTTTCTTCGGCAGTGGAAGAGTTCCACTGTCCCAACGGCGGCGCTTGTGTGGATGTGCTCGTTGGTGTTGTTTGTGCTGGGGAAGACGGATTTTGGAAGCATTAATGGTCCCCTTCCCTATTTCCTCAGTGATAATTTCTAGATCTTCATTTTTTTCTATATTCTTATATTTTTTTAATTTTTTTTGTTTTACTATCCTTGGGTCTGTTCTTGGAACACCTGGGTTCCATGGCCAACCGTCCTCTTAACGCGTTAGCGTCGTCCCGCGTACCACACTAGTCGTGATGTCCGACGATTATAGCACGGGTGGCCGGCTATGGCCTCGACGACCTGGGTAGTCCACTCTGTGGTTGAAAGTTCTCGCCATTCCACGCCGGGCTCCGGCGCGGACCGTTGCCACTGCAGCGTCGGTCTCGGTGGCCGGGGCGTCGTCTCCGGGTGTGATGCTTGTTACACGGGTCGGACCGTCGGTGCCTCCTCCTCAAGTTGCCACTCGGGTGGCGGCCGCACATCCTCCTGCCAACTGTGCACCACGGTATAGGTATGATGCCAGTGTCCGGGGGCATAGGTCCGTTTACATTCGCGGGACACTTTGGGTGACCGGGGTTGAGGACCTTGTTGTGGTTCGGCCTGTGGTCCGGCGTCGTGTGTCGCCTCCTCTTCGAGCCGACGTCGGAGTCACCACGATCGTCCTCGTCGTCGGTGGAGATTGTGACGATCTCACCGACCCGAGACCGGGAGAGCATGATTTCGTCGTCATCGTTCGATGACTCGCCATGCTCCTCTCGGCCCTCGTGTATCGGCTCTCCCTCGCTGACTCCGCCGTCAGACGTGCTGCTGTCCTCATGATATTGAGGCCTGGGGGCCACGGTGTCGTCGTTATCCTCCGATGACTCGCCGTGTTCCCCTTCGTCAACGTCAGAAAATGGATGGTAGGGGCTGTCGCGTCCCTCGGTCGCGGCCCCATCCGCCTTCCTCGATGCCGTCGCCGTTAACCTCGTCGTCGACCTCTGATGGTGGTCGTTCAACGGAGTCGATCGAGTGCGCGCGTGGCCGCGGCCCTGGGAATCGCACCGCGGATTCCTCCTGTCGTTGCACTTGTGCTCTTCATAGTGCAAGCATTGTTGTTGTCCGATTCGTCAACAGCGGTGAGCGAAACGTTTCCGGTGGTTGCGGCGCTTGCGCTCTCATAGTGCAACCATTGTTGTTGTCCGATTCGCCTACAGCGGTGCGCGAAACGTTTTCGGTGGTCGCTATGCTTGCGCTCTTTGGCGTGTGAGGAGTGTTATTGTAAATTCCCGCCAAAGCGACGAGCGTACGTTTTCGTTGCTTGGAGCGCTTACGCTCTCTAGCGTGTGAGCGGTGTTGTTGTAAATTTCCGCCAAAGCGACGAGCGAACGTTTTCGTTGCTTGGAGCGCTTACGCTCTGTAGCGTGTGAGCGGTTAATATGCTTTCGGCGGTCGTTGCACTTATTCTCTTGAAGCGCAAGCGTTGTTGCCGTTGTTTGCCAGCGGTAAGCATAACGCTTTCGACGGCCGTTGCACTTCGTCCGAGTGAACTCTAAAGCAGGTCATGGCCATTCTCTCCCTCTGCAATAGCTGTTGTCCACTCTTCGCAATAGCTGTGGCGTATTAACTATTCGCCGCGTTCAGGGCTGTTCACCTAGTTTGGACCCGCCTTAGGGCTCCAATTACTATTTATATTTATTTTTGTTATGCTTGATGTTTTATTTTATTTATGTATAAATATATATATGTTTATTTATTATTATTCCTGTTATATGTAGGTGTATACGACCTTTGTTTACCCTTCATTTTATTTTATTCTTACCCTTTCCTTTGGGCGTTTTCATTTAATTTCTCGATAGTTATTTTATTATTTTATATATATAGGTGTATACGACCTTTGTATACACTTTTTTTTTTTTATTCTTACCCTTTCCTATTGGGCGTTTGTTTTACTATATATATATATATATATTTATTTTGTTGTTATTCTAGGTGCATAAGTGTGAGTCCAATTTTTGTCTTGGAGTTACACTTATCTTTCCCCCCTTTTAATTTTGGGGATTTAGGGACTCACCTGCCTCCTTGCTATGCGGCTTCACGTCGCTCACATGGGCCGTCGTCCTTATCCGCTTATCCGCCGAGCTCTTCTGCTTACATATTACCGGCGACGTGAAATCCACGATTTGATACGGGCCGCCGTATCTTGGTGCCCGTTTGGCTGCGAATCCCTCCGCCGCATTTGACAGGTGGTGTACTTTCACCCACACCCCGTCTCCAAATTTGGGGCTCCATTGCCTGCGACGAAGGTTGTAGTGCCTTACTTGGTCCTGAGATGCCTTCTCCAAAGCTCCGCCGAACGATCTCGAAAATTTCTGTGAGCTTATTTTTATTTTCGGTCGGTGTTTGCGCTAGTTGGCCCGTACCAATCGCCACTTCGTCGAACAACGCCTTCGGTAGCCTCGGCTCCCGACCTTGTGTGATGAAGGCGGCGCTGTACCCTCTAGTGCTTGATACGCTGGTGTTGACTGCCAGTGTCAGCTCGGGTAGCGCCTCATCCCACCTTCTCTGGTTGTTGCTCGCGAACTGCGCGATCATCGTTTTTACTGTGCGATTGGCTCGTTCCGCTCTTGCGGAGTATATGATGCAGTAAATTGGTGCTTAACACCCTTATCCTCCAGGAAATTCAGGTATCTGCGTCAGTCCTGTCCTGTCGCGGCCAGTTGACTCGGCTTATACTGTTGGCATATATCGCACTGTTGAACATATGCTCGAACATCCCTGTATAAGCCTGGCCAATAGTAGAGTGCTGCTACTCGGGCTATTGTTTTCCGGCTTCCCGTATGGCCTGCGGCTGCGGTGTTGTGGTTCTCGCTTAGAACTTTTGACCGTTTGCCGGTTGGCACACACAATTTCCAGGCTGTCACATCCTCTGTTCCGGCTCTGTGAGGGATGTGCCTTTATAAATTTCCAGACTCCTCCATGTAGTCCGGGAATTTTCTTGGGTTCTTGGCGATGGTGGTTCGCATCTTCCGGATCCAGTGGCAGGTTTTATTTGCTTGGTTCATCGCGTCTTCCACCGTTGATATTCTGCGGCACGTATCCTTCAGGGGCTGTCGAGATAGCGCATCTGCAACAACGTTCAGGTTCCCCTTCCTGTATTTGACATCAAAATCGAATTGCTGCAGCTCCAGTGCCCATCTCGCAATCCTGCCTGAGGGGCTTTCGATGGAATTGAGCCACTTCAGTGCCATATGGTCCATGATGACGGTGAAGTGGTAACCTTCCAAGTAAGGTCGCAGCTTCCTTATGCCCCAGATTATTGCAAGACACCATTTTAAGATCTGCTTGCATACGATATGACCCGTTCACCCTCCTCTGAGTTTTGGGTTAGTATCGCTCCCAAGCCATAGTTGCTAGCATCCGTCTGCAAGCAAAATGGCCTTGAGAAATCTGGGCATGCTAACACAGGGGATTGTGTTAGCTTTGACTTCACGGTCTCGAAAGCTTCCTGCCGTTCTCCGGTCCATTCCCATTTGGTCCCATTTTTGATCAGTGCGTTCAGTGGGTGCACTGTTGTGGCGAAATCTGGTACAAAACGCCACGATGCCACTCCCAAGTATTGCCGAAGCTCTTTCACGTTTCCAGGCAGTTTTAGTTCGGCGGTAGCAGCTACCTTCTCTGGATCAGTGCGGATTCCATCTTCCGTGACCTGAGGACCGAGACATTTCAGCTCCTTCTTGAAGAAGTCGCACTTGCCCACGTTTATGTTTAGGTTTGCCGACATCAGCGGTCGGAACACTTCCCTCAGGTTGTCCATGTATTCCTCGCGTGTCTTCCCGATCACGATGATGTCATCCAAATATGCGAATGCATGTGGGGCTCTCTGGAACGTAGCAGTGCCGAATGGAGTCCAAATGGCATCACTTTCCATTGGAGCAGTCCTTTTCCAGGGACTGTGAATGCCGTCTTCTCTCGACTCTCTTTTTCCATCGGGATCTGCCAGAAGCCGTTCTTGAGGTCCAGGCTCGAGATGTATCTCGCCTCTCGCAGCTGGTCCAGGATATGGTGGACTCTTGGCAGCGGGTATGCATCCTTTATTGACTTGGCATTCAATTGCCTGAAGTCTACGCAGAGGCGCCATTTACCAGTCTTCTTTTTCACCATCACTATTGTAGCACTGTGTGGACTTTTTGATGGCTCGATGCATCCATTTCGGCCTGCATCTTGGGATCCTTACGGAAGTATCGCTGTTTTATCGGCCGATCGTCACTCATGACAATTCGATGCTCCGCTATGGGCGATGTTCCCTCAATGGCCTCGAATGTGGCGAATTCCCGTTGCAGAAAGTTTTCGATTTCTGCGTCCGGATCTTCTGCCCGTCTTTGCCACGGACAGTCTCTCCTCCTGGTGCTCTCGTGGTCTTTATCTTCAGCCCGGCGCACTCCAAATACGTGCCCATGCTAGACAGAAAATCCCATCCAAGAACTAAGTCATCCTTTACTCCTGGAAGTATTAGTAGTGCGATGTCCATATTGCTCCGACCGAGCCTAATGTTCACCTCGACTTGTTCTTGGACTCCGCTGTTTCGGCCATCTGCCATGCGGACTCGCCGGTCGGTTGCGCATCGTCGGCCTACGTTGGCCAGTCCACGAGCTAGTTCCTCGCTAACAAAACTACTCGTGGCCCCTGTATCGATCGTAGCCTTTTACTGGCAGTTGCCAATCTCTACGACCGCCTATTAGCGTCTTGGGGCTGCCCTTGTTCGGCTGCCGCTCGCCTCTCGGTGGTGGACGCCGGTGTCCTTCTCCCGACGGACAACATACCGACGTACGAACTCCGATACTTCCACATATCGAACAATAATCTAGCGTAGCGTTGGTACACTCTACCGCCAGGTGTCCTTCCTGGCCGCATAGTCTACAGGCGCTGGATTGTGTATGTGCGTTTGTGTGTTGTCGCGTCTCGTCCTCGGGGCTGGCCTGGGACTCGCGTCGGTTTCAGCTCTCTGTGTCCGGCCACTGTCCGCTAACCGCATAAGCCGTGAGCCGTCTTGCTTCGGCGCTGGTTCTATCTGGCGGTAGCGACTCATTTGTGGAGCCTCCATATGTCGTCGTGGTGGCTCCCTGCGTCTCTGTTGAGGTTGTACTTGCCTTTGCTGCGGGGCGTTGTATCTCGAGTGTTCCATGTGTCTCTGATGGGGCTGTACCTGCCTCTGCTGCGGAGCGTTGTACCTCGGCTGCTCCGTGTGGCTTTGCTGTCTCAATTTTTCTCTGTCAGCCTCGAGCTCCTCAAACACGACGGCCAAATACATAATTTCCTCTAAATCGCTGAATTGATCTGTCCGTGCGAATGCTCGCAGGTCTGGTAGGCTGTTATTGTAGATTTTGAGCAGCTGTTTGTCTGCCGGATATTGCAGTGACCGCATGAGCGTCTGCATGTCCACCATGTACGCTTTGGATGGCTCGTTCATTGCCTGCCGTCGGTGATTCACTTCCTCCTTTAAGTTTTCAAAATAGTCTCTTGCGAGGAAATACCTTTGAAAACTCTGTATGAAAGTTTCCCAGCTTGTCCAGTGCTGGTTATTGGCGACGTACCATTTCAGAGCCATTCCTTGAAGGAGTTCAGGCATGGCCCTGGAAACCAGATCCAAATTGAGCCCATAGGTATACGCTGACCACACGACCTGCTCCAAGAATTCGAGCGGTTCCATTGTGCCGTCGAATCGAAAATTCCATTTACGAACTTGTTTCGCTACCCGTGGGTATTCTTGGGCCATAGTCGTCGCGATCGCCTTGGTGGCGTGATTTCTGGTCATTTTCCACTGCCATCTGCTGGCGCCAGCCTATGTCTGCCGTTAGTGTGAGAATGAATGGAGATATTGCACTCGCAATATTCCTCACACATAACGGCACATGTCCTGGTGGACATGTGTGTCAGACACGCTCATATGGCTGACAACCTGCGTGCGAAAGGGAGAGGACGAAGGAGGGCGAATCCGCCGCCAGTCAGAGCCGGACTTCGGGTCTGATGTGCAGTTACTGAATATAAACCTACATATTTATTTGCCGTCGCTTTATGGCTTCTCACAGTATTTTATATTCTCTCCTAAATATCTAATAAGCTCTAAAGGTGGTGGTAAATTTTCATAACTATCAAAATATCTAATTTGCTTAGCTGCTTTATAGTAAGCTACCCAATATGTTCCAGCTCCACTGGAAAGGTCTAAGGTCCCTTCTACGCGCTCGTTTTTGTTGAGTTTCTCATAAAAACACCTGTGAAAAAGGGGATATGTTTGTGGGCAAAATGCATAATCTCAATGTTAGAGTTTTTTAGGTTTGTTAGGTAGCAGAGTACTATCAGATGCGTTTACACGCTCCCACGCTCTCTCAGCTATAATTGAATCAGGTCATCTTCCGTTACGGGAATACACAGCCCGCCCCAACAAAGAAGGAAGGAGAAGGCTATGACATCGGATGAGCTGCGCCCAACGGACGGACCGATCAGTCCGCAATCATTTGTCGGACGACCTAGCGGAAGACGAGGAGTTGGCGGACCTGACGCTCGGCACTGAAGAACAGGGGAAAGCGGAGGACGGTGACAAGACTATGTCCTCACATTAGCTAAAAGGTGAGCTGCGAGAGGAGGCGGCAGAATCTGGCTGGGCAGCTCCGGGCCCCACTCAGCGTGGCAGCTGGAGCCCCTCAATTAGAGCCTTAATTGTTGAACTAATTATTGTCTAATTGTGGGAAAACGAATGTCATGATTAGTTTGATTGAAAGCCTGACTTTATTAATGTTTTTGAAAATATTAATTTATATTCAAAGTCTTTACAACAACCGAAATAAGAATATTTGAAAACACTCGTG
>JAWNME010000234.1:0-46327 GCA_035044385.1 Drosophila neutralis
ATATATACTTTCCGTAATTACTCTCGTACAGAGTCAATCTAATGAAAGTATTCCTGAGAGGAGTTACACAACATCCATGAGCGATAAATTAGAGCTCTTCAAACTCAACGTTGACCTCATCGAGAACCTCAACAATTATGTGAAGCAAATGCAGCAGAAGATTGACAAACTGAGCAGGTAATCGAAGATCGGATTTACAATATAATTTGTAAACTAATTTCAAATCTGATCTCAACTCACGCAGACTGAGTCAGCAGCTGGCAAAGCCACTGAAATCTGCCGTGGGCCGTGAGGAAGAATTCCTCTCAAATCCACTCAACATTTATTCACTCATCCGTCATATGTCCAAAGACTGGACACAACTGAGAGACTGAGGCAACGAGAGCCATGCATCGCATACAGATAACCTTTAGACTAGATCCAATGGAAATGGCCAGTGGTTGGCTGGATGGCACACAATACGAGTGGGTATTCATACGAATGAATGAATGAATGAATGAATATGAATATTATTCAAATCGCTTACACATAGTGCAAGGCTTTCGTATCTCGACTGCTTTGAGCTGGGCAAACACTCTTTCCATGTGGATGACATGGGGAATGCAACTAAATGGCTATTAACGGCAAGTCAGTTGATTGACAATGAATCCCCCAATGGATCTGAATCTGAATCTGATCTGAACTATATACTGAACGTAACAAGCAGTGATAAAGCCTGGTATTTAGCCCGCTCACTGGCAGCAGACGGTAAGCCAACAAAAAATCGCAATAAATTGTGGTAAATCAGGGAAGAAGAAGATATTTATATATGTTGAGGAGAAGATACTTAGAAGATATTGTGCTGTAAATTCCCATTCAAAACTCGTACATTTAGGCAAACTGAATGAGGCAGAAGATGTTTTGTTAAAGTTAAATGAACCCAGACTAAATTCTCGAAATAAAGAGTTGCTTGCCGAATCGATGAAATATGAGAAACCAGAATATCCGTACGATTCAGAGATGCAAGAGGCAGATGAAAAATACACTCAACTGTGTGGCGCCTCGCACAAGCCAAAACCAAATCGACTATTTTGTTATCCATGGATCCATATGTGGTTGTCTTTCACGAGGCGATCTACGATTCCGAAATTGACGAACTGAGGCGATTATGTGAACCAGAGCTAAGGCGCACAGAAGTCGAGAAACTGGGTGGAAATAAATCAATCCGCTCCTCAAGCGGTGTTTGGATATTTGACTTGGTTTTAAGAAAAGGACGAAATAAACATCCTTCGTACAGATAACACTATCGTGTATGCACAATAGTCGAAGACGTCGCTTTTAACTGTATAACATTATATTTCGTTGCACGACCCCACAGCTCGAACTAGAGTTTTGAGCCAAGCTAAGAACAGAGATCAACAACAAGGTTCGTTACAACTGGCGCCCATACGTTGGTGCGTAAATACGAATATATTGATACTACACTAGTACAAACGAAAATTTTGGTCCGTTTCCTGGAAAATACGTACCTCAATAAAGTGTCGGACTTTCCTGCGATGCAGCTGAAGAAGTACTCTCGAATTGTCGTGAGCGCACCGGAACAAATGTCGACGCACTGACGCCCACAGCTCGGAGACTGAGGTGTAGCACCAGCGAGTCCACACGACCACACAGCAAGGTTCGTTACAACTGGCGCCCAACGTTGGCGGTTCCGATAATTGATACACATAGTACAGACGAAAATGGTCACCTACCTGGACAGACGACCTCAGAGAAGGAGGACTGGCGGAAACAATAAAAGTGCCGAACATAGATCTCGCCCAGTTCAGCATACCAGCAATGAACGCAGCAGCACGCGCTCGAGACGACAGCCGTACACTATGGGGAACACCAACACCGCTGCCATCAAGGAGAGCACCCATAAACGACAACACAGCGCCGGAAACACCCCCAGAATACCCAAGGATAGCGAAGCAAGTCCGGGAATGGAACATTCGCTTCGACGGCACCACAAAGCCTTTGGAGTTCTTGGAACAAATCGAGTGGTCAGCAGAAACATATGGACTCAACCTAAATCTGATTCCAAGGACCATGCCTGAACTACTCCAGGGAGTGGCTCTGAAGTGGTATGTGGCCAATAACCAACACTGGACGAGATGGGGAACATTTGTCCAGAGTTTCCAGGAGTTCTTACCCACAGATTACTTCCTTACCCACAGATTACTTCGAAATGCATTTGGCAGCCGCATTTGAGGAACTCGAGGCCGACAGGGAAAAGTTGAGACAACAGAACCGCACAAAGCAACCAAGTTACAACACGCCACAGCGAATACAAATGGAGCCGCAACAGAGACGCATGGAACAGCCGAGATACAATCCTCAACAACAAAGACAAGCACAGCCGCAACAGAGATACGGGGAACCACCACGACGCAACATGGAACATCAACAGGTACGTAACTATCACAACACCGAACAAGTACCAAGGCAGAACAGACCACGATTCATGGCCATGACTGATAGTGGAGGAACGCACAGTCAAGCGTACAGCAGGAGAGATGAGACCGACAAGAGACCCAGACTAGCCACAAAGACAAAAAGAGACAACAGGCAAACACACATAAATAATCCAGCGATGGCCTGCAGATGTTGCGGCCAAGACGGACACCGTGCGAGAGAATGCACAAATCCGATGCTGGATTACTGTTGGATGTGTGGGATGTGTGGGCGTATCGGAGTCCGAACGCCGGCCTGTTGTCCGTCGGGAAACGGCCACCGGCATCCGTCACCAAGGGGCGAACGGAGGCCAAACGGGCCAGCCCCAAGACACTAATCGGCAGCCTGCGGTGCGAGGGAGCGCAGCTGACAGCGGTCGTAGAGATCGGCAACTGACAGCATAAGGCTACGATCGACACAGGAGCCACGAGTAGTTTCATTAGTGAGAAACTAGCTCGCGGACTGTTCAACGTAGGCCGACGATGCGCAACCAAACGGCGAGTCCGCATGGCAGATGGCCGAAACAGCGGAGTCCGAGAACAAGTCAAGGTAAACATCAGACTCGGAAACAGTAGCATGGACATAAGTCTACTGGTACTCCCAGGTGTAATAGACGACCTTGTTCTCGGATGGGACTTTTTGTCTGGCATGGGCACAGTTCTGGAGTGCGCCGGACTTAAAATACGCGTACCAAAACACCAAGCACAAAAGCAGAAGGAAGAAAGACTGTCCGTAGCAAAGACAGCCATACAACAAGTGGACCCGGACGCAGAAGTTGATGCGTTCCTGAAACGAGAATTAGCCGCATTCGAAAACATAAAGGGAACATCGCCCATAACTGAGCATCGCATCGTCATGAGTGACGATCGGCCAATAAAACAGCGATATTTCCCTAAGAATCCTAAGATGCAGGCCGAGATCAACAAACAAGTTGACGAACTACTGGCCAAGGGATGCATCGTGCCATCAGAAAGCCCACACAGCGCACCAATAGTGATGGTCAAGAAAAAGACTGTTAAATGGCGCCTCTGCGTGGACTTCAGACAATTGAATGCCAGGTCCATAAAAGATGCATATCCACTGCCGAGAGTCCACCATATCCTGGACCAGCTTAGAGAAGCGCGATTCATCACGAGTTTGGATCTCAAGGATGGCTACTGGCAGATCCCAATGGAGAAGGAAAGCCTAGAGAAGACAGCATTCACAGTCCCAGGGAAAGGACTGTTCCAATGGAAAGTAATGCCATTCGGTCTCCATTCGGCACCAGCTACGTTCCAGCGCGCCCTCGATCGCGTGATTGGACCCGAAATGATGCCACATGCATTCGCATATTTGGATGACATCATAGTGATCGGGAAGACACGCGAAGAACACATGGACAACTTGAGAGAAGTATTCCGACGGCTGAGAGCAGCAAACCTAAAAATCAACGTAGAAAAGTGCGATTTCTTCAAGAAGAAGTTAAAATATTTCGGTCACCAGGTCACCGAAAAGGGTATCCGCACTGACCCAGAGAAAGTAGCCGCTATCGCCGAACTTAAGCCACCAGGAAACATAAAGGAGTTACGACAATATCTGGGAGTGGCATCTTGGTATAGGCGCTTCGTACCGGATTTCGCAGCAACCGTACATCCTTTAAACGCACTTCTAAAGAAGGGCACAAAATGGGAATGGACCACAGAGCAACAGGAAGCAGGCATGCCCAGATTTCTCACGACCATTTTGCCTGCAAACAGATGCTAGTAATTATGGTCTAGGAGCGATATTGACCCAAAACTCAGAAGAGGGCGAACGAGTCATATCATATGCAAGCAGATCCTTAAATGGTGCGGAGCGAAATTACTCTGCGACCGAAAAAGAGTGCCTTGCGATAGTCTGGGGCATAAGGAAGCTACGAACTTACCTAGAAGGATACCACTTCACCGTCATCACAGACCATATGGCACTGAAGTGGCTCAACTCCATCGAAAGCCCGTCAGGCAGGATTGCGAGATGGGCACTGGAGCTGCAACAGTTTGATTTCAACATCAAATACAGGAAAGGAAACCTGAATATCGTTGCAGATGCCCTATCCCGACAGCCACTAAAGGATACATGCCGCAGAGTCTCAACGGTGGAAGACGCGATGCAAGCAAATAAAAACTGCAAATGGATCCAAAAGATGCGAACCACCATGGCCAAGAATCCCAGAAAATTCCCAGACTACATGGAGGAGTCTGGAAATTTGTACAGACACATCCCCCACAGAGCTGGAACAGAAGATGTAGCAGACTGGAAATTGTGTGTACCAACCGACAAGCGGATGCAAGTTCTCAGCGAGAACCATAACACCACCACCGCAGGACATACGGGAAGCAGGAAGACAATTGCCCGAGTAGCAGCACGCTACTATTGGCCAGGCTTATATAGGGACGTACGAGCATATGTTCAACAATGTGAAATATGTCAACAATATAAGCCAAGTCAATTAGCGGCGGCTGGACACATGCTGACCCAGATACCCGAAGAGCCGTGGAGCACAGTATGTGCGGACTTCGTGGGACCATTACCAAGGTCCACTCATGGAAACACGATGTTGTTAGCCTTCATAGACCGCTTCTCGAAGTGGACCGAAATGGTGCCACTTAGAAGCGCCACAACAGCAGCGCTTCAAAAAGCCTTCA
This sequence comes from Drosophila neutralis, assembly GCA_035044385.1. NCBI lineage: Eukaryota > Metazoa > Arthropoda > Insecta > Diptera > Drosophilidae > Drosophila > Drosophila neutralis. Next base: position 5,139 of record JAWNME010000234.1, read on the forward strand.
GAGAGAGGATTCTGGCACGATTTGGAGTGCCAAAGGTATTGATCACGGACAACGGCACACAATTTTCAAGCAAAGTGTTAAAACATTTCCTCGAAGAAATGGGAATTAAACACCAATCCACTGCACCCTACACGCCACAAGAAAATCCCACGGAACGCGCGAATCGGACGGTGAAAACAATGATCGCCCAGTTCACGAAAGAAAACCAAAGACGTTGGGACGAGGCGTTACCCGAGCTAACACTGGCAGTCAACACCAGCGTCTCGAGCACCACAGGGTACAGTGCTGCTTTCATCACACAAGGTCGAGAGCCGAGGCTACCAAAAGCTTTGTTCGACGAAGTAGCAATTGGCACAGGCCAAGAGGTCCAAGCGCCGACCGAAAACGAAAAGAAACTAAAAGACATTTTCGAAATTGTCCGGCGGAACTTGGAAAAGGCCTCACAGGACCAGGCAAGGCACTACAACTTGCGCCGCAGGCAATGGAGCCCCAAAATCGGAGATAAGGTGCGGATGAAGCTGCACCACCTATCGAATGCAGCAGAGGGATTCGCAGCCAAGCTAGCACCGAGATGCGGAGGACCGTACCAAATCGTGGACTTCACATCACCGGTGATCTGCAAACTAAAAAGCGCGGAGGATAAACGGATAAGGACGGCAAATGTGAGCGACTTAAAGCCACACAGCAACGAGACTGGTGAGTCCCCAATCCCTAAAAACTAAATAAAAGAAACTCCTAAAATAAACCGACAACAATAAATGAATAAAAATACAAATCATCATAATAACAAAATAAACGTAAATATAAACGGGAGACCTACCACAACAAATCAGCAGGCGAACAACCCCGAACGCGACAGAAGTCAACTCGACACCCAAATTGCATAATAATGCAGTAGGTCGGACGACCTACGCTGGAACAACACCAAACATAATACAAAATTTTTTTTTACTGCAACGACTGCAAAACGCAAGAACAGCGGCCGTCAAGAACTCTACAACTCTTCACATAAACGAAAATGGACACCACCAACACTGCCACTATTAGGAGCGCCGGACACCGAGAAAACGCTTACCCACCACAATTACAGGAAAGCGAGTAAAACGCCTGCCAAAAAAAAGGTATATAATGAGCTGCGATAAAGCACAGCTATACAAAGCAAAAAAACACCATGAACAGGCAAGCAGCAAACGGAAACATGGAGGACAACGTCCCCTACGAACCCTATTCAGACGTGGACTCAAGTAGCGAGGAGGAAGACAACACGGTCGATGGGTTCGACAGCTCGGATAGCGGAAACCAGTCCGATGACTATAACCGCCTATACTCCCTACCCGACGGGTACCTCACCGACGAGGAAGCCATCGAACGTCTCTACGAAGATGACGAAGAGACGATTCCATTTGTGGCCACCGACCCGGTAGATGACGAAGAGACGATTCCATTTGTGGCCACCGACCCGGCAGATGACGAAGAGACGATCCCATTTGCGGCCACCGCCCCGGCAGACGATACTGAAATAATTGTCATCTCATCGGACGATGAAACCGAGGACGAGCAACAACAACCACCAAGGAAGCGACGGGGAATAACGGCCACCACCGCATACACCAGGACATATGCCAAAGGAAGGAGGATCCACACGGCCACCTTAGTGTATACGTGGGAGGAGGATGTGGGGGTGCCCTACAACTGGAAATTAACGGAGGACGCGCAGTAAAAAGGGAAAAAAATTTTTTATAATATTAAGACACACAATGATAACATTTCACTTATACACACTAAGACCAACAATGTCAACACAAGAAAATTAAAACACTACACAATAATACGAAATTCTTATCCCTAAAAGTGGAAGGCTTCCACTCACCGAAGGAAGGGGGGAGTGTGAGGAACCATATAGCCTGACATATGCTATATGCGCCCCTCACAACAACTGCCACATACGCTATGGGCAGCCCTCGCAACGATCGCAACAAACGACATTGGATCCGGCACCGCATCAGCAGATTTCGACGACAACGAAATCAACGGCGACGCACACGCGCTGCTGGTCAGCATATTCACAGTAGGAATACAACAGTGCATTACCCCTGGCACACATGCACCATGGGAATGCAAGATTGCATTACCACAACCAAATGGCACACGCGCTGTTGGTCAGCATATTCACCGTGGGAGAGCAAGCTTGCATTTCAAGCAACAACCACAGCGCACGTACCTACTTCTGCGATAGAAACCCTGACGCAGGTGAACGCTGCTCCAAGACCATCGAGCGCAGTGAACTCAGCGGACAACAACCCTAAAAGAGGTGACCGCTGCTTTATTGCAGCGATCGCAAAACGGTATTGGAAAAATACCAAAGATCACGCCACCAATGCGACCCCGACCTATAAAAGGGGGCGTCGTAGACCACCAGAGGCAGTCGGTGAAAGATCAGAAAACGAGTCGGTACTAGTGTAGTGAACAACAGTGCAAATACCCGGACAAGTGAAACGTCGTCGAGGGAATACACTAAACACATTAACACATAACCAATAGCCATAGCTAGTATTAAGAAAAGGACGAAATAAACAACCTTCGTACATATAAAACTATCGTGTTTTCAATTGTCGTGATCGCAACTAAACAAATTTCGTTGCACGACCCCACAGCTCGACTGAGTTTTAGCCCAGCTAAAACAGGACGAACTACAAGGTTCGTTACAACATCCAATTTGGTCTTTTCGTCTATTCCCATTCCAAAGAGTTCCTTGAAAGCTTTCTCTATTTTTCAGCATGAACATATGTCGGAACTGCCCTGGGAACGATTTGCCGAAATATGAGTTCTTTGAGATCACAGAAATCGTTGATCTTGGAAACAGAAGCAGAAGCACGTAGCTAGAGGGGAGAGGGTGGAGGGTGTGTGTAAGAGCGGGTGGGGGAAAGTCACAGGAGGCATACGGTGCATGCAACTTTTCACAATCTTAAAGTTAGACAATCGTTTTGTGTTGTGTTGTCTGTGTGTGTTGTTGGTGTGTGTTGTTGGTGTGTGTTGTTGGTGTGTGTGTGTGTTGGTGGTGTGTCTGTGGTGGTGTGTCTGTGTGTGTATGTGTGTCTTTGTTGTGCGTATGTTTCTTGTGTGCGTTGACTGGCAACTTGTGAAAAAAGCCAGCACTTTCCGAGCTCCTTTTCACAGTATACCCCTTAAAAACGGGCTAAGCGGGTATGCCAAAATGGTGAATAAATATGCAACATGCATAAGAAAGCAACTGCAATGAATAGTTGTGACTGCAAACTCAACTTGTTTATTAAATAGTCATGAATTACAACTTGGATTACTTTAAGACAGACAGATAATGGATCATGATTCCAGGATAGATTGGGAATATATATAGTTTTGAAGATATCTTGTTTGCAGCAACACAACTCTCTCAACTGCACCTCAGGCAAGTTCCGAAATATAATATGCGGAAGCCGTTTGCAGAACGACCTAATTCCCATCAAGTGCAGAGTTCCAGAGTGAGCCAACCGCTGAGGACAGCGATCGCAATAGGACCCCGCTGACCTAATCCCCATCAAGTGCAGCAACCTCAGAGTGAGGCAACCGCTGAGGTCAGCGACTGCAATAAGAGGCGATCGCTGACCTAACACCATACCAAAGATCACGCCAACGAGGCGACCAGGGCGTCGCAGATGCGGAAGTCAGTCAGTCAGAGGCAGGCAGTCCGTCAAAAAGTGAGAAACGAGCACGAAACTCGTTGTGGGGCAGGAGTAGGTCTGAGACTCACCAGTGCGAAATCTAGGAGCGAAGTCAGTCCGAGAAGGTCTGATCGCCACCTAGCTGGTTCATGGAACCATAATATTAATTAAGTCGAATAAGACTATTGGTTAATATATACAGTGTATCAAAGCTTATTCGGATCAGTGTCAAAGAAAAAACGTAATTGCCTGCCATAAGCTAACCATTCATTATTTTTCAAAAATTCCAAAGACCGATGGTAGGTACATGTATTAACCACCAATATGAATGGATGACCCTAATAAACTGGGGTTTCCCCACCTGCTAGGTAGGATTATGTAAAAAAGTTGCCTATTTTTAGGGAAAATTTTATTTTGACCAGGTACTGTAACGAACCTATTTGCTTGCCGGGCTAAAGCTCAGTCGAGCTGTGAGTTCGTGCAACAAATTTATAAACCTGGTTGCGGCGTGATAATTGATAACACAATTCTTTATATATATTAAATTATTTATCTTGGTTTTATTTAATTCATTGAATACATTAATAATTGCGCTAAATGTTTGACTGGTGACACTTCACTGAGGCCTTCTTGGTTTTCGGCAAGTGATCCTGTTCGGAAAAGCAGGTTCTAGGCACCCGTGCACCAGTTACAAGATTTGTGACTTTGCTTGCTCGATCGGTTATCATACGACACTCCTTTAAGCAAAAGGATTCGTGCGTATGCCGTCTGGACGCAGCTAAATTCGTGCACGTTCACCTTGTAACCGTGCAGGCCTCACCCAGTGGCACGACTTAAACGTGGCAAGGATCACTGCTTTAACTATTTAAGGACCTCGGTGTCCTTGTTGGTTTTGGGCTTGACGGCGTCAAAGGACTCGATATTCCCGGATGATGCGTCGTCCTGTTGATCTGCCCTCACTTGTACTTTTCACTTGCGTAGAGTTTTGCTCTATTTCCGCACTCGCGTATAATTTGACCAGAGCTTCCGCTTTGCGTGTCGGATCTCGTCGAACTCGCTTCCAGTGCGTTGCGGCGCTCTTTTTATAGGCCGGGTCGCGGCCTTTTGTTGGGACTGTACCAGAAATCACGTGATCGGCTCGGTGGCGTGATTTCTGGTAATTTTCCACTGCCATTTCGCTGTTGCCAACCTATGTCTGCCGATAGTGTGAGTATGGATGGATATATTGTGCCATCCATACTCCTCACACTATAACGGCGCATGTCTCGGTGGACATGTGTGGCAGACACGCTCAAATGGCTGACAACCTGCGCACGAAAGGGAGAGGACGAAAGAGAGCGAATTCGCCGCAACTGCAATCAGAGCCGGACTTTGGTCCGATGTGCAGCTGCTGTGAGGGGCGCATATAGCACAAACAAATATAGAAACATATATTTATATGCGGTCGCTATATGGCTCCTCACACTCCCCTCTTTCTTCGGCAGTGGAAGACTTCCACTGTCCCAACGGCGACGGTTGTGTTGATGTGTAGATGGTGTTGTTGGCTTCGCCAACCCGGGGAATGGGGAGCATGGTGTCGTCGTCATCGCCCGATGACTCGCCATGTTCCCCGTCGTCGACCTCGGAGACAGGATTGTATGGGCTTTCGCGTCCCTCGTTGCGACCGTCATGATGCTTGGCTCTGTTCGCACCAGTGTCGCATGCCGGCGGCACTTGGCCTCAGATTCCTCGATTATCGCGTATCTCCAAATAGCCCCGATAGCCAAAATAGCTGGCAATGGCCAGGCACACTCACCCAACCAGTGTCTTCCACTTGTCCAGCATCAGACTCGAGGACAGATCCCAATTAGGGTGGCTCCTGTTGCTGCTCGAGTTGTGTTGCTTGCTTAGGCATCGGCTGCTGTCGCTGTCGTTTTGATTTGATTTAATTGCATTGTTGTTGGTGTCGCTTGCATTGCGCGTCATCCTCGCCAACTTATAACACAATTTTATTTTTACACGTACGCCTTACGCGTATCACGCGCACTATACAAGTCACCCGGTCGCCTGGACGCAGCGATCGTACTGACTTGTGTGCTTGCTTGAAGCTTCCTTTTTACCTCATTATTACCCTCTCTCTCGGGTTGTTCTATTAACCGGTGCCTGTCTCAACACTAGTGTGCGTGATTAACCAACGGAATTTTGGTTTTGCGCACGCCTCTACACTAGTGTTTAAATCCGCTGTTGCTAAGCGCCAAACGAAACGTTTTCGGTGGTCGATGCACTTGTGCTATCCTAGTGCAAGCCATTGTTGTTGTGTGATTCGTCCACAACGGTGAGCGAACGTTTCTCAGTGGTCGCTGCGCTTGCGCTCTCCTAGGGCGAGCCATTGTTGTTGTGCGATTCGTCAGTCCCGGTGGACGAACGTTTTCCAGTGGTCGCGGCGCTTGCGCTCTCCTAGAACACGCCATTGTTGTTGTATGATTTGCCAACAACGGTGAGCGAATTTTTTCAGTAGTCGCTGTGCATGCGCTCTTCGGCGTGTGAGCGGTGTTGTTGCAAATTTCCGCCAAAGCGACGGGCGGACGTTTTCGTTGCTTGGAGCGCATGTTCTTTAGCGCTTACGCTCTCTAGCGCTTACGCTCTCTAGCGCTTACGCTCTCTAGCGTGTGTGCGGTTTTGTTCTTTCGGCGGTCGTTGCACTTATTCCCTTGAAGTGCAAGCGTTGTTGCCGTTGTTTGTCAGCGGTAAGCATAACGCTTTCGACGGCCGTTGCACTTTGTCTGTGTGAACTTTAGCGCAGGTCATGGCCATCCTCTCCCACTGTCATAGCTGTTGTTTGCTCTCGGCAATAGCTGTGGCGTATTGACTTTTCGCCGCGATCAGGGCTGTCTACCTAGTTTGGACCCGCCTTAGGGCTCCAATTATTGTTTATAGTTATTTTTTTGTTATGCTTGGTGTTTTATTTTATTTATGTGTATATATATATACAGTGACGGACAGCTCAACCCGGGCAGGGTCAAAGAAAAAACGTAATTGCCTGCCATAAGCTAACCATTCATTATTTTTCAAAAATTCCAAAGACAGATGGTAGGTATATATATTAACCACCAAAATTAATATATGACCCCAATACACTGGGGTTTCCCCACCTGCTAGGTAGGATTATAAAAATGTAACATACTTTTAGGTATAGTTTTCATTTGGGGCAGGTACATTGTGGGCTCCTGGGTGCCATAAAACCCGGATTTTTTACCTAAAGTTGAGTATTTTCGGTATAAGTAGACCAATCCTTCGTAGTCAGTATAGTTTTATCCTGCATCTCGGGTGCAATAAGCCAAAAAGGACTATGGACATACAGACTATCATTGAACTATGAAAACTCATCCTGGAACACCACAAAAACGGATATGCACATCGCCAAATAGCTGAAATGGTCAATCTGAGCAACTCAACTGTGAATAACATCATTCGGTGCTTCGTCGACGCAAATCGGATTGAGGGCAAGAGCAGAAAGGCACCAAACAAGATTTTAACCGAAGAGGAGGGGCGAAGGATCACCAGGAAAATAAGGGGAAATCCCAAGATATCGGCTCCAAAAGTGGCTCAACAGGTGGAGGATGAAATAGGGAAAAAGTGCTGTGTAGAAACTGAGCGCAGGTTTCTGCGCAATCTTGACTTTAATGCCCGAGTACCACGGAAGAAGCGCTTTATAAGCGTGAAAAATAAAGGGACTTGGATGACGTTCGCCAAAAACCACTTGGACAAGGATTTGGAGTTCTGGAACACAGTCATATTTGCAGATGAGTCCAAATTCAACATTTTTCACTCAGACGGACGGAATTGTGTGTGGCGACAGTCCAATACTGACCTGAATCCCAAACAAGTAAAGGCAACAGTCAAGCATGGTGGAGGAGGTGACATTTCATGGGTATGTATCTCGTCAGCCGGATTCCGGAATTTTGTGATTTTTTGAACAACAATGGACAAGAATGTGTACTTCAATATACTAAAGGAAAATTTACTCCAAAGTGCCGAGAAGGTAGGAATCCGACGTACTTTCCGGTTCAACCAGGACAACGATCCCAAGCATAAGGCCAAGATAGTACAGTCCTGGCTCATCAGGAACTGCCCCCACATGATAATTCCACTGGCCCAGTCTCAAGATTTAAATATTTTTGAGAATTTGTGGGCTCTGCTGGAAAATAACATCCGGAAGCACAGCATATCCAGCAAAGAAGACCTCAAAAATGCTCTGCGGGATGAGTGGAGCAGAAGCTACCAGGAAGGTGGTATCTTCCATGAATAATAGGTTAAGGGAAGTGGTTAAGGCTAAGGATATCATACTATGTATTAACATCCTTATTTAAGTTTTTATAATGCAAATATATTATTTTATTTATACTGATCCATATTAAATTTCCCCTCAAAATAGGGCACTTTTTTACATAACTCTACCTAGCGGGTGGGGAAACCCCAGTGTATTGGGGTCATATATTAATTTTGGTGGTTAATATATATACCTATCATCTGTCTTTGGAATTTTTGAAAAATAATGAATGGTTAGCTTATGGCAGGCAATTACGTTTTTTCTTTGACCCTGCCCGGGTTGAGCTGTCCGTAACTGTACATATATTGGTTTATTTATTGATATTTTTGTTATGTGTAGGTGTATACGACCTTTGTATACCCTTCCTTTTATTTTATTCTTACCCTTTCCTTTGGGCGTTTTCATTTAATTTCTCCGTATTTATTTTATTATTTTATGTATATAGGTGTATACGACCTTTGTATACCCTTTCTCTTTTTTATTCTTACCCTTTCCTATTGGGCGTTTGTTTTATTATATATATATATATATTTATTTTGTTGTTATACTAGGTGTATAAGTGTGAATCCAAATTTTGTCTTGGAGACACACTTATCTTCCCCCCCTTTTAATTTTGGGGATTTAGGGACTCACCCGTCTCCTTGCTATGCGGCTTCAAGTTGCTTACATGGGCCGTCCTTATCCGCTTATCCGCTGCATTTGACAGGTGGTGTACTTTCACCCACACCCTGTCTCCAATTTGGGGGTTCCATTGCCTGCGCCGAAGCTTGCAATGCCTTGCCTGGTCCTGAGAGTCCTCGACCGCGGCCAATTGACTTGCCTTATATTGCCGGACATATGCTCTTACGTCTCTATATAATCCTGGCCAATAGTAGCGTTCTGCTACCCGGGCTATTGTCTTTCGACTCCCCGTATGTCCTGCGGCGGCGGTGTTGTGGTCCTCCTCTAGGACTTGTGTCCTCTTGTCGGTTGGCACACACAATTTCCAGGCTTTCACATCATCGGTTCCGTCTCTGTGAGGGATGTGCCTGTATAAGTTTCCGGATCTCTCCATGTAGTCTGGAAACTTTCTGGGATTCTTGGCGATGGTGGTTCGCATCTTCTGGATCCAGTGGCACTTATTCGCTTGGTCCATCGCGTCTTCCACCGTTGAGACTCTCCGGCATGTCTCCTTCCGGGGCTGTCGAGATTTGGCATCTGCAACACTCCTGGCTGGTTTGACTGTCTTTGCCATATACAGTCTCTCCTCCTGCTGCTCTCGAATTCCCTTTCGCGGTATATTTATCCTCAGGCCTGCGCACTCCAAAACCGTTCCCATGCCTGACAGAAAATCCCATCAGAGAACTAAGCCATCGATGACTCCAGGGAGTATCAGTAGAGCAATATCCATACTGCTCCTGCCGAGTCTGATATTCACCTCGACTTGTTCTCGGACTCCGCTGTTTCGACCATCTGCCATGCGGACTCGCAGTTCGGTTGCGCGTCGTCGGCCTACGTCGAACAGTCCGCGAGCTAGCTTCTCGCTAATGAAACTACTTGTGGCCCCTGTATCGATCGTAGCCTTGTACTGGCAGTTGCCGATCTCTACGACCGCTGTCAGCTGCGCTCCCTCGTCCTGCAGGCTGCCGATTAGCGTCTTGGGGCTGCCTTCTTCGGCTGCCGCTCGCTTCTCGGTGGTGGACGCCGGTGTCCTTCTCCCGACGGACAACATACCGACGTACGAACACCGATACGTCCACATATCCAACAATAATCTAGCATGGGATTTGTGCACTCTATCGCACGGTGTCCCTCCTGGCCGCAACATCTGCAGGCCACCGCTGTATTATTTATATGTGTTTGTATATTGTCGCGTCTCGTCCTCGGGGCTGGTCTGGGGCCCGTGTCGGCTTCGGTTCTCTGTGTCTGGCCACTGTCCGCTATCCGCATAAGCCGTGGGCCGTCGTGCCTTGGCGCTGGCTCTATTTGGCGGTAGTGACGCAACTGTGGTGACTCCATATGTCGTCGTGGTGGCTCCCCGCGTCTCTGTTGAGGTTGCCTTTGCTGCGGGGCGTTGTACCTCGAGTGTTCCACGCGTCCCTGATGAGGCTGTCCCTGCCTCTGCTGCGGAGCGTTGTACCTCTGCTCCGTGTGGCTTTGCTGTCTCAATCTTTCTCTATCAGCCTCGAGTTCCTCAAATACGACGGCCAAATACATCAATTCCTCTAAATCGCTGAATTGATCTGGCCGTGCGTATACTCGCAGGTCTGGTAGGCTGTTATTGTATATTCTGAGCAGTTGCTTGTCTGCCGAATATTTCAGTGGCCGCATGAGCGTCTGCATTTCCACCATGTACACTTTAAATGGCTCGTTCATAGCCTGACGTCTGTGGTTGACTTCGTCCTTCAAGTTTTCGAAGTAGCTCTCTCGGCAGAAAGTACTCTTGAAAACTTTGGATGAATGTTGCCCAACTCGTCCAGTGCCGGTTATTGGCAACGTACCACTTCAGAGCCATTCCCTGAAGGAGTTCGGGCATGGCCCTGGGAACCAGATCCAGGTCGAGCCCATAGGTATCCGCTGACCACTCGACTTGCTCCAAGAATTCGAGCGGCTCCGTTGTGCCGTCGAAGCGAAAGTTCCACTCCCGAACCTGTTTCGCTACCCTTGGGTATTCTTGGGCCATAGTCGTCGCCGTGTGCTCGCGTCTTGATACCCTCTTCGATGGCTGTGGTGTCGATGTTTCCCAAACTGTGTGGTGGTTGTCTCTCGCGCGCGCTGCTGTGCTGGTTGTCGGTATGCTCAAATGCGCGAAATCCATTTTCGTCGCTTCTCTTGCATCCGCAACTTGTCCGCTTTCCCTCGCCGGTGACGCTCTGCTATGCATCGCCGCCAATTCCGCAATCCGCGTGGCGTGTGGAAGTTTGGATTCGTTGGTATCCACCCACTCTCCGAAACTGTCGACGCATAACGTCCAGTGTGCCACTCAGCTCCACTTGGAACTCGTCTCCATACTTTACAACTTCCTCCTTTTTGAGGTTGTACACCCACGCGCGAACCATATTTTTCGTTTAATATATTTAACTATGTATCAATTGTCACCACCACCAGCGTTGGGCGCCAGTTGTAACGAACCTATTTGCTTGCCGGGCTAAAGCTCAGTCGAGCCCGGGGTTCGTGCAACAAATTTATGAATTTGGTCGCGGCGTGATAATTGATAACACAATTCTTTATATATATTAAATTATTTATCTTGGTTTTATTTAATTCATTGAATGCATTAATAATTGCGCTAAATGTTTGACTGGTGACACTTCACTGAGGCCTTCTTGGTTTTCGGCAAGTGATCCTGTTCGGAAAAGCAGGTTCTAGGCACCCGTGCACCAGTTACAAGATTTGTGACTTTGCTTGCTCGATCGGTTATCATACGACACTCCTTTAAGCAAAAGGATTCGTGCGTATGCCGTCTGGACGCAGCTAATTCGTGCACGTTCACCTTGTAACCGTGCAGGCCTCACCCAGTGGCACGACTTAAACGTGGCAAGGATCACTGCTTTAACTATTTAAGGACCTCGGTGTCCTTGTTGGTTTTGGGCTTGACGGCGTCAAAGGACTCGATATTCCCGGATGATGCGTCGTCCTGTTGATCTGCCCTCACTTGTACTTTTCACTTGCGTAGAGTTTTGCTCTATTTCCGCACTCGCGTATAATTTGACCAGAGCTTCCGCTTTGCGTGTCGGATCTCGTCGAACTCGCTTCCAGTGCGTTGCGGCGCTCTTTTTATAGGCCGGGTCGCGGCCTTTTGTTGGGACTGTACCAGAAATCACGTGATCGGCTCGGTGGCGTGATTTCTGGTAATTTTCCACTGCCATTTCGCTGTTGCCAACCTATGTCTGCCGATAGTGTGAGTATGGATGGATATATTGTGCCATCCATACTCCTCACACTATAACGGCGCATGTCTCGGTGGACATGTGTGGCAGACACGCTCAAATGGCTGACAACCTGCGCACGAAAGGGAGAGGACGAAAGAGAGCGAATTCGCCGCAACTGCAATCAGAGCCGGACTTTGGTCCGATGTGCAGCTGCTGTGAGGGGCGCATATAGCACAAACAAATATAAAAACATATATTTATATGCGGTCGCTATATGGCTCCTCACAGTACATTGTGGACACCTGGGTGCCATAAAACCCTGATTTTTTAACTCAAGTTGAATATTTTTGGTATAAATAGACCAATCCTTCGAAGTCAGTTTAGTTATATCCTGGATCTCGAGTGCAATAAGCCAACAAGGACTATGGGCAAACGGACTACCATTGAACTACGGAAACTAGTCCTGGAACACCACAAAAAAGGATATTCACTTCGCCAAATAGCTGAAATGGTCGATCTGAGCTACTCAACTGTGTGTAACATCATTCGGCGCTTCGTCGACGAAAATCGGATTGAGAACCAGGGCAGAAAGGCTCCAAACAAGATTTTCACCGAACACGAGGAGCGAAGGATCAGCAGGAAAATAAAGGAAAATCCCAAGCTACCGGCTCCAAAACTGACTCAACAGTTGGAGGATGAAATGGGGAAAAAGTGCTGTGTGGAAACTGTGCACAATGTTCTGGGCAAACATGGCTTCAATGGCCGAGTACCACGGAAGAAGCCCTTTATAAGCGCAAAAAATAAAGCGGCTAGGATGACGTTCGCCAAAACCCACTTGGACAAGGATCTGGAGTACTGGAACACAGTCATATTTGCAGATGAGTCCAAATTCAACAATATTGGCTCTGACGGACGGAATTATGTGTGGCGACAGCCCAATACTGAGCTGAATCCCAAACATGTAAAGGCAACAGTCAAGCATGGTGGAGGAAGTGTCATGGTCTAAGCATGTATCTCGGCAGCCGGCGTCGGGAATTTGGTGTTCATTGAAACAACAATGGACAAGAATGTATACCTCGACTTACTGAAGGAAAATTTAGTCCTAAGTGCCGAGAAGCTAGGAATCCGAGATACTTTCCGGTTCTACCAGGACAATGATCCCAAGCATAAGGCCAAGATAGTACAGTCCTGGCTCATCAGGAACTGTCCCCACATGATAATTCCACCGGCCCAGTCTCCAGATTTAAATGTCATTGAGAATTTGTGGGCTGTGCTGGAAAATAACATCCGGAAACACAGCATATCCAGCAAAGAAGGCCTCAAAACTGCTCTGCGGGATGAGTGGAGCAGAATCAGCCCAGAAGCTACCAGGAAGCTGGTATCTTCCATGAATAATAGGTTAAGAGAAGCAGTTAAGGCTAAAGGATATAATACTAATATTAACATCCTTATTTAAGTTATTATACGCCAAATATATTATTTTGTTTAGACTGATCTAAATGACAACTATACCTAAAAGTATGCTACATTTTTATAATCCTACCTAGCAGGTGGGGAAACCCCAGTGAATTGGGGTCATATATTAATTTTGGTGCTTAATACATGTACCTACCATCGGTCTTTGGAATTTTTGAAAAATTACGTTTTTTCTTTGACACTGATCCGAATAAGCTTTGATACACCGTATATATGAAGGATACGTGTGATTAATTATCGCAGCGCCATCAAATATAAATTTGTTGCGCGAACCGGCTGTGTTTTAGCTAGTGCTAACATATTAGCATTTATGTTAGAGATAACAGCGCTGAGTGCGCTGTGTGGAGGCTGCTAACAGCGCTGAGTGTGCTGTGTGGAGGCTGCTAACAGCGCTGAGTGCGCTGAGAGCAGGTTGCATTGCAAAGAGAGAGGATGAGGATCGTAGGTTATGTTAAGCCAGCTGATAAAGCCTGGCCTAACATATCCCACATAAACAGTTACAATATTAAATGTAATTTATTTTTCAATCTGATTCTAAACTTATTTATTAATAATTGTAAAAGACGATGAAATTAATTATTTTATTTAAATAAAAAGATCGAAATCGAAATTAATAATAATATTTAATATCAGCCAAGTTGCAGCCTCCACTTGATGTTTGCATGTCTGTCTCAATATTTCCACTTGCTGCGACCTTCACACACACACACACACACGCACACACCGAACTTGCACCTTAAGCATTTTTTTTGTTTTGGAAACCTCTTCAACAAATTTCTGCATACATGCATCAATTTTTAGTTATTTCTTTGGCAGTTTTTTGTTTAGTTTTTTTTTGTTGTTCGAGCAAAATTTTGCTTTTACTTTTCGCATATTTGTTCTTCTTCTTCTTCTTCTGGTCTTCATCCTCGTCTCCAGTTGCTGAAAAGGTCAGACATTGTCAGTTAAGTGTCCATGTCCACGTCCATGTCCATGTCCATGTCCAGAAGTGTAGTTTGAACATTTGCGAGTGCTTTTCACAATTTTTTACTACAGCTATTACTCAGCTGGCTCTTGTCTTGCCACTTTTTGAATGACTTTTGGTTAGGTGTCAATGCAGTGCAAAGTGGAATTATGGTAAATGGTATTGGAAAACTTTTGCAGCAATTTATATATATATATATATATATACAGTGCATCAAAGCTTATTAGGCACAGTGTCAAAGAAAAAAAGTAATTGCCTGCCATAAGCTAACCATTCATTATTTTTCAAAAATTCCAAAGACAGATGGTAGGTACATGTATTAACCACCAAAATTAATATATGACCCCAATACACTGGGGTTTCCCCACCCGCTAGGTAGGATTATAAAAATGTAGCATGCTTTTAGGCATATTTTTCATTTGGAGCAGGTACATTGTGGCCACCTGGGTGCCATAAAACCCGGATTTTTTACCTAAAGTTGAGTATTTTCGGTATAAGTAGACCAATCCTTCGTAGTCAGTATAGTTTTATCCTGCATCTCGGGTGCAATAAGCCAAAAAGGACTATGGACAAACAGACTATCATTGAACTATGAAAACTCATCCTGGAACACCACAAAAACGGATATGCACATCGCAAAATAGCTGAAATGGTCAATCTGAGCAACTCAACTGTAAATAACATCATTCGGTGCTTCGTCGACGCAAATCGGATTGAGGGCAAGAGCAGAAAGGCACCAAACAAGATTTTCACCGAAGAGGAGGAGCGAAGGATCACCAGGAAAATAAGGGGAAATCCCTAGCTATCGGCTCCAAAGTGGCTCAACAGGTGCAGGATGAAATGGGGAAAAAGTGCTGTGTGGAAACTGTGTGCAGGCTTCTGCGCCAACATGACTTTAATACCCGAGTACCACGGAAAAAGCCCTTTATAAGCGCGAAAAATAAAGGGACATGGATGACGTTCGCCAAAAACCACTTGGACAAGGATTTGGAGTTCTGGAACACAGTCATATGTGCAGATGAGTCCGAATTCCACATTTTTGACTCAGACGGACGGAATTGTGTGTGGCGACAGTCCAATACTGACCTGAATCCCAAACACGTAAAGGCAACAGTCAAGCATGGTGGAGGAAGTGACATTTCATGGGTATGTATCTCGTCAGCCGGATTCCGGAATTTTGTGATTTTTGAAACAACAATGGACAAGAATGTGTACTTCAACATACTAAAGGAAAATTTACTCCAAAGTGCCGAGAAGGTAAGAATCCGACGTACTTTCCGGTTCAACCAGGACATCGATCCCAAGCATAAGGCCAAGATAGTACAGTCCTGGCTCATCAGGAACTGCCCCCACATGATAATTCCACCGGCCCAGTCTCCAGATTTAAATGTTTTTGAGAATTTGTGGGCTCTGCTGGAAAATAACATCCGGAAGCACAGAATATCCAGCAAAGAAGACCTCAAAAATGCTCTGCGGGATGAGTGGAGCAGAATCAGCCCAGAAGCTACCAGGAAGGTGGTATCTTCCATGAATAATAGGTTAAGGGAAGTGGTTAAGGCTAAAGGATATCATACTAAGTATTAACATCCTTATTTAAGTTTTTATAATGCAAATATATTATTTTATTTATACTGATCCAAATTAAATTTCCCTTCAAAATAGGGTACTTTTTTACATAACTCTACCTAGCGGGTGGGGAAACCCCAGTGTATTGGGGTCATATATTAATTTTGGTGGTTAATACATGTACCTACCATCTGTCTTTGGAATTTTTGAAAAATAATGAATGGTTAGCTTATGGCAGGCAATTACTTTTTTTCTTTGACACTGTGCCTAATAAGCTTTGATGCACTGTATATACACTGGCTCGAAGGTTATTCTAATCAGTGCCAAAGAAAAAATGGAATTGCCTGCCATAAGCTAAACCATTCATTATTTTTAAAAAATTCCAAAGACCGATGGTAGGTACATGTATTAACTACCAAAATTAATATATGACCCCAATATACTGGGGTTTCCCCACCCGCTAGGTAGAGTTACGTAAAAAAGTACCCTATTTTGAGGGGACAGCTTATTTGGCCAGGTACATTGTGGACACCTGGATGCCATAAAACCCGGATTTTTTACCTAAAGTTGAGTATTTTCGGTATAAGTAGACCAATCCTTCGTAGTCAGTATAGTTTTATCCTGCATCTCGGATGCAATAAGCCAACAAGGACTATGGGCAAACAGACTTCCATTGAACAACGGAAACTCATCCTGGAACACCACAAAAACGGATATTCACATCGCCAAATAGCTGAAAAGGTCAATCTGAGCAAGTCAACTGTGTATGACATCATTCGGCGCTTCGTCGACTCAAATCGGATTGAGGGCAAGGGCAGAAAGGCACCAAACAAGATTTTCACCGAAGAGGAGGAGCGAAGGATCACCAGGAAAATAAGGGGAAATCCCTCTAGCTATCGGCTCCAAAGTGGCTCAACAGGTGCAGGATGAAATGGGGAAAAAGTGCTGTGTGGAAACTGTGTGCAGGCTTCTGCGCCAACATGACTTTAATACCCGAGTACCACGGAAAAAGCCCTTTATAAGCGCGAAAAATAAAGGGACATGGATGACGTTCGCCAAAAACCACTTGGACAAGGATTTGGAGTTCTGGAACACAGTCATATGTGCAGATGAGTCCGAATTCCACATTTTTGACTCAGACGGACGGAATTGTGTGTGGCGACAGTCCAATACTGACCTGAATCCCAAACACGTAAAGGCAACAGTCAAGCATGGTGGAGGAAGTGACATTTCATGGGTATGTATCTCGTCAGCCGGATTCCGGAATTTTGTGATTTTTGAAACAACAATGGACAAGAATGTGTACTTCAACATACTAAAGGAAAATTTACTCCAAAGTGCCGAGAAGGTAAGAATCCGACGTACTTTCCGGTTCAACCAGGACATCGATCCCAAGCATAAGGCCAAGATAGTACAGTCCCTGGCTCATCAGGAACTGCCCCCACATGATAATTCCACCGGCCCAGTCTCAAGATTTAAATGTTTTTGAGAATTTGTGGGCTCTGCTGGAAAATAACATCCGGAAGCACAGCATATCCAGCAAAGAAGACCTCAAAAATGCTCTGCGGGATGAGTGGAGCAGAAGCTACCAGGAAGGTGGTATCTTCCATGAATAATAGGTTAAGGGAAGTGGTTAAGGCTAAAGGATATCGTACTAAGTATTAACATCCTTATTTAAGTTTTTATAATGCAAATATATTATTTTATTTATACTGATCCAAATTAAATTTCCCCTCAAAATAGGGTACTTTTTTACATAACTCTACCTAGCGGGTGGGGAAACCTCAGTGTATTGGAGTCATATATTAATTTTGGTGCTTAATACATGTACCTACCATCGGTCTTTGGAATTTTTGAAAAATAATGAATGGTTAGTTTATGGCAGGCAATTCCTTTTTTTCGTTGATACTGATCAGAATAACCTTCGAGCCAGTGTATATATGTTGACATCGCCTGTCTTTGGCATAAGGGCAAGCACAATTTACAGTTGCCTTTTAAGACTTGTTTAGTTGAGCGGATTTAAGGTATTACTTTGGGTCATGCGGATATGAGGACTGAGAGTGGCAGTTGGTGAGTAAGGTTCAGTTTTAGCTGGGCTAAAACTTAGTCGAGTTATGGGCTTAATAACACGTATCCATCATATATATATATATTCGGCTTCACTTATTACTACGGTACAATTGTAACTGCCATATGGACATCGTTTTGATATCCATGTGTTCCATGCACCAGCTAGGTGGCGATCAGACCTTCTCTGACTGACTTCGCTTCTAGATTTCGCACTGACTGCGGTGAGTCTCAGAATGTCTGCCTCTGGCTGACTCCTTCGAAGCTCCTTGCTGGTGCATCGTCCTGTTACGATCCACTGGTCGACGTGTTGCCTCTGCTCGTCGACTTGCACTGCTTGACTTCTGTATCTGCGACGCTCTCTTTTATGGGTCGGGTCGCATTGGTGGCGTGTTCTTTGGACGTTCTGCTGTCGCTGCAATAAAGCAGCGGTCACCTATTTCAAGGTTGCTGTCCACTGCGGTCACTGCACTTGATGCACTTGGAGCAGCGCTCAGGTGCGTCAAGATCGCTGTCCGCTGAGGCCGCTGCACTCGATGCACTTGGAGTAGCACGCACCTCGCGCTGTCCGATCCGGAATGTGCTGACGGCGCCCAGTGGTGGTGTCAGTTGCCAAAACATGCTGACCAAAAGCGCGCGTGCCTTTGGTTCTGATCGCCGGTTGCCGTTGATATGCTGAAGCGGCGCAAGATCTAATGTCGTTGTTACGATCGCTGCGAGGGCTGCCTATAGCATATGTGGCAGTTGTTGCGAGGGGCGCATATAGCATATGTCAAAGCTATATGGCTCCTCACAAAGGGTATTTAAGATTAGGTGTTATTCACTGCTTGAAATATCTAGTCATGGTCCTTATGTATTACAAAATATTTCAATTCGTTGATTAAATCTATCCTATATAGGACCAGGTCAAAGTTTTTGCCCTAATTTGATCAAACCTGAATCGTTTGCTTGCTATTTAGGAGGAGGTTCTGGTTGAGCTGGAGAAGGTGCGTTGGTAATCTTAAGGGAGTTTAATCTGTGCTTCTTCTTCTTCTTAGCAAGTGAACGGATTTAATGTTAATCCAGTTGGCCAATTATCTACCTTTCAAATTTGGAGACTCTACGAATGGATAGACCATTAGTCTCTTCCCATAATAAACCATTCGCAGCACTTCTTTCTAGCTTCATTTAAACTCTTCTAAAACCCCAACTCTCCCGGAGCATACTCTATTTACACATTCTATCTTTACTTTTATCAGTTCTGGTTTTATCTCCTCACATCGTGACATAAATTGCAAAATCAACAACTAACACAAAATGGCATAAAAATCAAGTTATGACCAAAACAGTGGGAAATTACATGCTTTGATTTATTGGCTGTTCTCCAGACTCAACTCAGCCCATATGCCATATACCCCTCACCCCCTGGCGCCCACCCCTCGGCAAACTCTACGTGGTTAAGTAGACAGGCTCAGAGGCCTAAACGTAGCAAAACAACAACAAAAACAGCGAAAAAGGAAGAAAAATATTTTTGCAACAACAGCAAAAGAGGGGCAGGCACATTTTGTGATTTGTGACTTGCGACTCTACACGTAGCTGGGCGCTTGGCACGCCCCCACAGCATCACTCCCACCTTGCAACACGCGCTGGCAAAATCAACATTCAAAAAAATATGAAAGTAAAAATCACGCAACAGGATATTGAAACGTCACACATATGCCACAAGTGCCAAGTGCCGAGTGGTGAGTGGCGAGTGCAGAGGAGTCACCACTCAGGAGTCACGCACATACACTCAGAACAAAAATCGATCAATTCCTATTATATTTCTTGTGTTTTCAGAATTTACTTGTTAAAATACTTTACATAGCTTATGATTGTTCTCTGCGTGCAGCAAGCACAAGAAGGCAGGGGCACGTGGAGGCAGAAGTATGTGGCAGATACACAGGAGGAAATCATAAAAGTTTGGCTGCAAAACAGCCGCATGGCCTTCATGCGGCATTAAAACTGTCAGTGGTGCAGATTGGCTTGCCTTGCTTCGCATCGCCTCGCCTCGCCTTGTCTGCCTGCCAGCCTGTGGTATATAAAGTGTGAGGAGCCATATAGCCTTGGCAAATAAATGCATATAAAATATACATTTAAGCTATATGCGCCCCTCACAGTAACTGTATATCAGACCGAAATTCGGCCCTGATTGCAGTTGCGGCGAATTCGCTCTCTTTCGCCCTCTCTCTTTCTCACACAGGTTGTCAGCCATATGAGCGTGTCTGACACACATGTCGGGCCAGACATGTGCCGTTATGGTGCGAGGAGTATGGCGAGCGCAATATCGCCATCCATACTCGCACTAACGGCAGACATAGGCTGGCGCCAGTAAATGGTAGTGGAAAATTACCAAAGATCACGCCACCGAGACGATCATGTGATCTTTGGTACAGTCGCGACAAAAGGCTGCGACTTGGGCTATAAAAAGAGCAGCTCAAGCAACAGAAGCGGGCAGTCGGAAGATCTACGAGAAGGAGAAACTCTGTCGAAACAGAGTCCGAGAATCAGAATTCAGAAGCGCGGAAGCTCTGAACAAAATCTACGCGAGTGCAGCGGACAAGTAAAACGACAGTGAATATTACAAGTGAAAAAGTGTACGTCAAAACGGACGACGCACAACTAAACAGCATCGAGGAACTCAACGAACATTACACCAGCAAGGAGCATCGAGGGATTCAACGCCGCAGGCCTAAGACAACACAGGACATTGAGGTCCTGAAGTTAGTAAGAAGTGTAAATCCTTGCTACGCTTGAGTCGTAGCGACAGGCGGAATCCGCATAAAACCCAACGACCCCGAGTGAGACCGAGTCTGTGTGTAAGCAACGCATATGCGAGCGAATCCGAGAGCATAACCGGAGCGCCGTATGGTGACGTTGTCGGACAGTCGGGCATCTCAAACTCTCTTAGTTGGTGCGCGGATTTACCTGTAGCAAAGCTCTCGCGAACAGGAGAACTCTTCGAAGCTGACCAGGGGCTGCAGTGAACTGATATAAAACCAAGTGCCATCTACAGTGATAATATCCAGCGCAATTACGAATTAAATAGAACAATTCAAATAAAACCAATCATTCCATTTAATAAATATAAAATTCCTTGTGTTGTTAATTATCGCATCGCGATCAAATATAAATTTGTTGCTCGAACCCGCAGCTCGACTGAGTTTAGCTAAGCCGAAAGAATAGGTTCGTTACAACTGGCGCCCAACTTTGGTGGTTGCGATAATTGACACACTTTATATATATTGAAAGAACAAAAATGGTTCGTGCGTGGATATACAACCTCAAAAAGGAGGAAGTAGTAAAGTATGGAGAAGAATTCAAAGTGGAGCTAAGTGGCACACTGGACGCTATGCGTCGACAATTCGGAGAGTGGGTGGACACTCACGAATCCAGACCACCACACAGCACGCGAATTGCGGAATTGGCGGCGATACATGGCAGAGCGTCACCGGCGAGGGACACAGTACAAGTTGCGGATGCAAGAGAAGCTACGAACACTGATTTCACGCATTTGAGCATACCGACAACCAGTGCAGCAGCGCACGCGAGAGACAACCACCACACAGTTTGGGAAACATCGGCACCACAGCCATCGAACAGGGTATCAATACGCGAGCACACGGCGACGGCTATGGCCCAAGAATACCCAAGGGTAGCGAAACAAGTCCGGGAGTGGAATTTTCGCTTCGACGGCACAACGGAGCCGCTCGAATTCTTGGAGCAAGTCGAGTGGTCAGCGGATACCTATGGGCTCGACCTGGATCTGGTTCCCAGGGCCATGCCCGAACTCCTTCAGGGAATGGCTCTGAAGTGGTACGTCGCAAATAACCAGCACTGGACAAGTTGGGAAACTTTCATCCAGAGTTTTCAAAGGTACTTCCTCCCGAGAGACTACTTTGAAAACTTAAAAGAGGAAGTTAACCACAGACGGCAGGCAATGAACGAGCCATTCAAAGCGTACATGGTGGACATGCAGACGCTCATGCGGCCACTGCAATATTCGGCGGACAAACAACTACAAAAAATCTACAATAACAGCCTACCAGACCTGCGAGCATACGCACGGCCAGATCAATTCAGCGATCTGGGGAATTGATGTATTTGGCCGTCGTGTGTGAGGAGCTCGAGGCCGATAGAGAAAAGCTGAGACAGCAGAGCCGCATGGATCAGCCGAATTATAACACTCCACAGCGCATGCGAGTAGAGCCGCAACAGAGACGCGTGGAGCACTCGAGGTACAACGCCCCACAGCAGTGGCAATTACAACCTCAACAGAGACGCAGGGAACCACCGCGACGACATATGGAGTCACCACAGACGCGCCACTACCGCCAAATAGAGCCAGCGCCAAGGCAAGACGGCCCACGGCTTATGCGGATAGCGGACAGTGGACGCACACAGAGAACCGAAGCCGACACGGGCCCCAGACCAGCCCCGAGGACGAAACGCGACAATATACAAACACATATAAATAATACAGCGATGGCCTGCAGATGTTGCGGCCAGGAGGGACACCGTGCGATAGAGTGCACAAATCCCATGCTAGATTATTGTTGGATATGTGGACGTGTCGGCGTTCGCACGCCAGTATGTTGTCCGTCGGGAGAAGGACACCGGCGTCCACCACCGAGAAGCGAGCGGCAGCCGAACAAGGGCAGCCCCAAGACGCTAATCGGCAGCCTGCAGGACGAGGGAGCGCAGCTGACAGCGGTCGTAGAGATCGGCAACTGCCAGTACAAGGCTACGATCGATACAGGGGCCACAAGTAGTTTCATTAGCGAGAAGCTAGCTCGTGGACTGTTCGACGTAGGCCGGCGACGCGCAACCGACCTGCGAATCCGCATGGCAGATGGTCGAAACAGCGGAGTCCGAGAACAAGTCGAGGTGAATATCAGACTCGGCAGGAGCAGTATGGATATTGCTCTACTGATACTCCCAGGAGTCATCGATAGCTTAGTTCTCGGATGGGATTTTCTGTCGGGCATGGGAACGGTTTTGGAGTGCGCAGGCCTGAGGATAAATATACCGGGAAAGGCAATTCGAGAGCATCAGGAGCAGAGACTGTACATAGCAAAGACAGTCAAACCAGCCAGGAGTGGTACAGATGCCAAATCTCGACAGCCCCGGAAGGAGACATGCCGGAGAGTCTCAACGGTGGAAGACGCGATGGACCAAGCGAATAAAAAGTGCCACTGGATCCAAAAGATGCGAACCACCATACACAAAAATCCCAGAAAGTTTCCAGACTACATGGAGAGATCCGGAAACTTATACAGGCACATCCCTCACAGAGACGGAACCGAGGATGTGAAAGCCTGGAAATTGTGTGTGCCAACCGGCAAGAGGATACAAGTCCTAGAGGAGGACCACAACACCGCCGCCGCAGGACATACGGGGAGTCGAAAAACAATAGCCAGGGTAGCAGCGAACTACTATTGGCCAGGATTATATAGAGACGTAAGAGCATATGTCCGGCAATATAAGTCAAGTCAATTGGCCGCGGTCGAGGACTCTCAAGACCAGGCAAGGCACTACAGCCTTCGCCGAAGGCAATGGAGCCCCAAAGTCGCAGATAGGGTGTGGGTGAAATTACACCACCTATCGAATGCGGCTGAGGGATTCGCAGCCAAGCTAGCACCGGTGATCTGCAAATTAAAGAACACGGCGGGTAAGCGTATAAGGACGGCCCATGTGAGCGACTTGAAGCCGCACAGCAAGGAGGCGGGTGAGTCCCAAAATCCCAAAAATTAAAAGGGGGGGGAGGATAAGTGTGACTCCAAAAACAAAAACTGGAATCACACTTATACACCTGAATATAATAAAAAAAAAATATATATATATATATAATAAAAATAAACGCCCAACAGGAAAGGGTAAGAATAAAGCAAAAGAAAGGGTATACAAAGGTCGTATACACCTATAAACATATAAAACAATAAAATGAAATACATGGAGAAATTAAAATAAACGCCCAACAGGAAAGGGTAAGAATAAAACAAAAGGAAGGGTATACAAAGGTCGTATACACCTACATATGAAAATACTAATAATTAAACTTATACAAATATATATATATATATATACAGATAAAGAAAATAAAATGAAATAATCATAGGCATAACAAATAAATATAAATATTAATTGGAGCCATAAGGCGAGTCCAAAACAGGTGAACCGCTCTGAACGCAGCGAATACTCAGAGAAGATCACGCCACTCCGAGTACAGAAAGAGAGTTTGGCCATGACCTTCATAGAGGACATCCAAAGATCACGCCACTCAAAGAACAAATGCAACGGCTGTCGAAAAACGTTTGCTTATCGCTAACAGAAAATAGGCAACGACCCTTGCACTTGGAGAGCGCGAGTGCAGCGCTCGTGCAAATGAGAGCGCAAGTGCACCGACCGCCGAAAATATTTCGCTCACCACGTTGGACGACGCTTGCACTATGGAGAGCGCAAATGCAGCACTCGTGCAAATGAGAGCGCAAGCGCACCAACCGCCGAAAATATTTCGCTCACCACGTTGGACGAAACGAACAACAACAACGCTTGCACTATGGAGAGCGCAAGTGCAGCGACCGCCGAAAATGTTTTGCTCGGCGCTTAACAACAGCAGATTGTCACACAAGTGTAGAGGCGTGCGCTAAACCAAAATCCCGTTGGTTAGTCACGCACACTAGTGTCGAAACATGCACCGGTAAATAGAACAACCCGAGAGAGAGGGTTAAGGAACACGAGTGCACACACCCACACAAAAGGTATAGAAGGAGGCCTCAATCACGCGCGCAGCTTCTATACAAGTCAGTACGATCGCACAACCAAGCAGCTCATGACGGCTGTGAGCATGGACGGCGATCGCTGCGTCCACGCAGGCGGGTGATTTGTATAGTACGCGTGTGTGTACGTGTGTGTACTAAAATAAAAAAAGAAGGAATCAAATAGAATTGTGATATAAGTTGGCAAGGATGGCGCGCAATGCAGGCGGCACCAACAGCATGCGCTTGAATCGAATCAAAAGCCGTAGCAGCAGCAGCAGCCAATTCAAAAAGCAAGCAGCACAGCTCGAGCAGCAACAGGAACAACCTGGATTGGATATGGTTGGACGCATCATGATGGGGTGCAAACCATCACATCAGCACAAGCGTCGCCGTCTGGACAGTGGAAGTCTTCCACTACCGAAGAAAGGGGGGAGTGTGAGGAGCCATATAGCCTTGGCAAATAAATGCATATAAAATATACATTTAAGCTATATGCGCCCCTCACAGTAACTGTATATCAGACCGAAATTCGGCCCTGATTGCAGTTGCGGCGAATTCGCTCTCTTTCGCCCTCTCTCTTTCTCACACAGGTTGTCAGCCATATGAGCGTGTCTGACACACATGTCGGGCCAGACATGTGCCGTTATGGTGCGAGGAGTATGGCGAGCGCAATATCGCCATCCATACTCGCACTAACGGCAGACATAGGCTGGCGCCAGTAAATGGTAGTGGAAAATTACCAAAGATCACGCCACCGAGACGATCATGTGATCTTTGGTACAGTCGCGACAAAAGGCTGCGACTTGGGCTATAAAAAGAGCAGCTCAAGCAACAGAAGCGGGCAGTCGGAAGATCTACGAGAAGGAGAAACTCTGTCGAAACAGAGTCCGAGAATCAGAATTCAGAAGCGCGGAAGCTCTGAACAAAATCTACGCGAGTGCAGCGGACAAGTAAAACGACAGTGAATATTACAAGTGAAAAAGTGTACGTCAAAACGGACGACGCACAACTAAACAGCATCGAGGAACTCAACGAACATTACACCAGCAAGGAGCATCGAGGGATTCAACGCCGCAGGCCTAAGACAACACAGGACATTGAGGTCCTGAAGTTAGTAAGAAGTGTAAATCCTTGCTACGCTTGAGTCGTAGCGACAGGCGGAATCCGCATAAAACCCAACGACCCCGAGTGAGACCGAGTCTGTGTGTAAGCAACGCATATGCGAGCGAATCCGAGAGCATAACCGGAGCGCCGTATGGTGACGTTGTCGGACAGTCGGGCATCTCAAACTCTCTTAGTTGGTGCGCGGATTTACCTGTAGCAAAGCTCTCGCGAACAGGAGAACTCTTCGAAGCTGACCAGGGGCTGCAGTGAACTGATATAAAACCAAGTGCCATCTACAGTGATAATATCCAGCGCAATTACGAATTAAATAGAACAATTCAAATAAAACCAATCATTCCATTTAATAAATATAAAATTCCTTGTGTTGTTAATTATCGCATCGCGATCAAATATAAATTTGTTGCTCGAACCCGCAGCTCGACTGAGTTTAGCTAAGCCGAAAGAATAGGTTCGTTACAAAAGGACACCTCCAGCTTCACCTTCCACACATGATTTATGCGGCACTCCTTGCGTGGATGCAACTTCCGCACATTAAAGTCAAGAAATCCATAAATGCCTAATGAACTGAAATGAATGCATAACCATGACCAATAAAATGAAGTTTAATTTGAAAATATAAAGAAATAAATAATTGACTGTATATTAATTTTAATATTATAAAATAGCTTAATATACAATGAAAAACAAAGAAAAAAAGGATTAATAAGATTAAAAATTCTATATATAAATAGATAATAAATATCATTTGAACAATTTTTTTTGGTTAGATCGTTAAATAATTGAATAATTTTGTTTGCGCGAGTACACATTTTTTTTTATAGTATTTTCTCGGCTTAAGGAAACATTGTAAATACACAAAAATATATATAAATAAATAAAGTATACAATTTAAGAAAAACAATATTATCAGATATATATTATACAACCAATTAAAATAGGATTTAACATTACTTTTTATTATTATCATTTTTTGTTTGTACCACACCAGAAGTACCCAATTATAAAATAATGCACACAAGTAAAATATTGAAGTCTATACCAATGCTAGAAAAATTAAAATAAGAGTTAGAAAATAATTAAGCTTAAACAAAAATGAAGTTAAATAAATTTATTATTTAGTACATAGAAAAAAATTAATAAGTAAGTTCAAATTATTGGGGGAGTCATGCAGCGTCCAGCAACAGGAGAAAGTTTCGGATAGTCGTCGTGTGTAGGGATCCTCCAAGAATATTATGATTAGGTGCCGGAGGATCATGGTAGGGTGGGCATCGGCTGCGGCACTACACCAGCCCAGCGCACACGACGACAGAAAAGGAGTGTCGCCTCCATATTTAAGGTATTAGAACGGTCCACCTCCCCCTTTCTCCCTTCCTCTCTTCCTCCCATCCTACCCTCCTCCTTCCCAGAAATGAGGAGAATTTAGCAGCACGCGATTTTTTTTTAATTATTCAGGTAGCACCGCGAGCCCGTAGCGCCAGAAAATTTGAATGGAACCCCGACCACCTACCAACAATACAGCCGGAGCCAGCGCGTGCACCCCTATGGAAAGCTACACCCACACCTGCTCGCAAACTACAGGTTGAATGCTACAACTCTATCCTCGTTTTTTTCTTAAGTTTTCGGGCATGATGCGTAACCATTCGTAAAGTGAGCTGGTTTAAGTGCTCACCAATTTTGTAAGCACTGCCCGCAAAATGTATGGTAAGAACTAAAGCAGGGTATTATTGTCTCGATATCCGGAATTCTTTGTTTCTCGAATGGCACACATATACGCACACATACAAAGACAGTTTTCAACGGGATCACGACACAGTGCGAAAACAATTTCATGTTCAAACATATGTCGAGACAATGATATCCCTTTTAAGATTTCCACTATACACTGTTTGACACTGACACTGAACAACTTTCGGTCAGATATGTATACTATATATGCATATAAGTTAACCAAGAACTACCCACTTAAGCCACTGCTGGATTTCGCTGATGCAGCACACTCGCGAGCAGCGGTACTTGGACCACATTCCGAAATACGCTGATGTAACATTTGTGAAGAGCAGCGTTGAGCGACACTTTGGTGCCTGCGCGAGTTGCTTAGGTTTCAGTTTTCGGGATCAGCCGAGAAGTTACGAGGTTTCCTGATAATAATTTTGTACTTACTTCTAATAGTGCTAGCGAAGAGTAATAAAGTAAGAAATTTTAACTCACTTTTGTTCGATTCAATCGGAACATTATCAACTAAATAAATAAAGGTATAATATTGCTAAATATAACAACAGATTGATTGAGATGTTAATTTTCATTTCGCTTCCCTCTCCTCCATCTCTCTCTCTCTCTATCCCTCTCCCACTATGTTCTGATGAGTAATTTGAGGCATAGACACACCACACACTCGCACACACACTTGCACACGCACTCGCACACAGATTATAATCGATTACCAATAGCAAAACAAAGCACATTTTGTATGAACCTTGACGTAATATTCGTCGTATTAATAATGAATTTGAACTTATGCTAAATTGCGCTCCAAATCGATCAGATATCGATACATAACAAACATCGCTACACGCTCGATTAATTGCTCACAATAGTATCGGCGCAATGCCAATAGCTTCGACAGCTTGTAGTTTGCTTATACGAAATAAATTTGCATTTTATTAAAGATTTCACCAACCAAATAAAATGTCATCCGTAAATAGACACCAAGCAGAGAGTCGCAGTGGAGACTCGACAGCGTCCACATCGATGAATATGGCGGAGAACAAGCTGGAGTCTTTGTCTTTGTCGAGGGATTCCAGTGTGGGCAGCCATGCAGAGGCCTTATTGAAGCGAATGCAACAATTTGTGGAAGAGAAGCAGCTGTGCGATGTGGTTCTCATCGCTGGCATTGATGGCAAACGGGTGTCCGCTCATCGCTTGGTGCTCGCAGCTTCGAGTGAGTATTTTTCGGCAATGTTTACCGGACAGATGCGCGAGAGCAAGGAGCACTAGGTGACCCTTGGCGAGGTGCATGGCGATGCGTTGCAGCTGCTCGCCCAGCACTGTTACACCGGAAGCATTGAGTTGCACGAGGACACTGTCGAGACGCTGCTGGCCACCGCCAACCTGCTGCAGCTGATCCCTGTGGTGACGGCATGCTGCAATTTTCTCGCACGCCAGCTGCACCCATCCGATTGTTTGGGATTCATATTTTCTGCGGAGAAGCTGAGCTGCACAGAGCTACTGCGAGTGGCGCAGCATTTCATCTGCCACCACTTTATGGAGGTGTGCCACAATGAGGAGTTCTTTCAACTAAACGCCAATCAGCTGGGCAAGCTGCTGTCCAGCGATGAGCTCAAAGTGCCAACCGAGCAGGATGTCTTCCACTCGATGATGTCGTGGGTGCGCCACGATGCACCCACTCGTGAGCAGCACATACCCGAGCTGCTCGCCAAGGTGCGTCTGCCCCTGTTGGATCCATCCTTCAGTGCGGATCACGTGGCATTCACTTCCCTCCCAGCGTCGTTCGCTCATTGCTGCCACCGAACAAAGCAACCCCGCAGATACGCTGCTGTCGGCCAATTGTTATGGGTTATGGGTGGCAAAGGTGCTGACGGACTCAACGTTGCCACAATTGAGAGCTACTGTCCGCGGCTGAACAAGTGGACGACTTGGGAGCACACGATCGATCGTCGTTCGGACTTTGGCGCCGCTGTCATGGAAAAAAATCTGATTTTGGTAGGCGGATGCAATGAGTACGCAACGTGCTCTGTGGAGAGCATCGACCTAAACACAATGGCCTGCGTGTCACTCAATCCAAAAGGAACGGCCCGTAAGCACCCAGGCGTTGCAGTGCTGGATGGACACCTCTATGTAGTCGGCGGATATTCTGATAGTCAATGTCAGAACACTATTGAACGTTCGAGACATGGTGTTGAAGTATTGGGCAACCGTCTCTATGCCATTGGCGGACAATACCTACAGTCAGTCGAAAGCTATGATCCGCATACAAACGAATGGAGTCTTCGGGCGCCAATGAATTACATTAGAGATTCCCTTCGTATCGCTGTTGTAAATGGATACATCTATGCCGTGGGTGACCATATTAACGGGCGTGGCACAAAAACAGTGGAACGTTATGATCCAGCTACTGATACGTGGACACTGATTTTCTCTGTGACCGCGAAAAACTATGGGACCCGATCTGCTCTCCTTGGTGATCGTTTGATTGCCGTTGGCGCATATGATAGGAATCGTTTGCTCAACAATGTCGAAGAGTACGATCCGGTGCGCAATGCCTGGAATGAACTGGCGCCAATTTCGATTCCTCGTCGCGACGCCTTTGTCTTTGCCATTCCGAACATAATACCACCACCAGCAGCCAAGGATGGATCCAAACCAGCTTAAGCGTCCCACAAATATGTAATTTACAAAACTATCGTAATAATAATATAATATTAATGATATAATAATAATAATAATAATAATCACAATAATAATAATAATAAATGACATGCTTCTAGGAGAAGCTGCAAAATGTAAATGATATTTCCGATCAGAGTACCTTTAAGTGGAGCTCGGATACCCTACACTGAGCCTTAATATATTATTATTTTTAGTTGGGTTAGATGGTTGCTGACACACATAGGACACACTAGATCCTTTGCATAACCTTGTGGGATCTGACTCCATTTCTGTGGCACTCGTGTGAGTGGGTGAGTTTAGCTCAGGTGGTTCTCTAGCCAGGTCTGGTCGGTCATATGGTCTATGATAGACTAGGAATGCCCGGTTAAGGAAATAAAACAATGTGCCGCCAGCGCAGTGGACTCAACCAAACTTTATTGTATACTGTTGGTTAACAGACTCAAACATGTGTGTGGGTGCACAGATGGCTAACATCATTTCCAACTATGTACTTTGCACATGTATATATTATTTTATATATTGTATTTGTTGCATTACAATGGATGACTTAATTGCGCTTCATGCGTCTTTCCTTCGTTGCTGGCTGCAACGATAAGTTCGATTCCGATCTGATATCGATACTTTGTGAATATTGCTGCTATCTTCGCACACCATGCACCATGCACACATGCTCGAATAAGGCTGGGTTTATATATATAAGTATATATATATATCCGAATCACACGTAGCCAATTTGCAATCATTGCTTCGGTCATTTAGGTTTTCTGTTAGTAATTTTGCTACTAATCATAAAACTGTTATTCTTGTATACATAAAAAGCGCCGTTACGAGCGTGTGTTTTGTTTTTGTTTTTTTTTTTATTTTCGAGTGCGCTTGCGCCTCTCGCTCTCGTTGTCTCTCATGCTTGCTTGATCGCTTCGCATTGTTGTTGTCATAGCGGTTTTTGTGTGCGCTTTATTACTCTCACTCTCTCTGCTTTAGTGCTCTCCCACAACGCTTTATTACTCTCGCTCTCTCTACTTTCCTGCGCTCCCACAACGCTTTATTACTCTCGCTCTAGTTGATGCCACGTAATCAGAGTAAAAGAACAGCAAGCCTGAAACCCTTAAGGCAGTTATGTTCAGTTAAGGAATTCAATTTAAAATTTTCAATTTTCAATTTTAATTTAATATACACTGGCTCGAAGCTTATTCTGATCAGTGTCAAAGAAAAAAAGGAATTGCCTGCCATAAACTAACCATTCATTATTTTTCAAAAATTCCAAAGACCGATGGTAGGTATATATATTAACCACTAAAATTAATATGTGACCCCAATACACTGGGGTTTCCCCACCTGCTAGGTAGAGTTATAAAAATGTAGCATGCTTTTAGGCATATTTTTCATTTGGAGCAGGTACATTGTGGACACCTGGGTGCCATAAAACCCGGATTTTTTACCTAAAGTTGAGTATTTTCGGTATAAGTAGACCAATCCTTCGTAGTCAGTATAGTTTTATCCTGCATCTCGGATGCAATAAGCCAACAAGGACTATGGACAAACAGACTATCATTGAACTACGAAAACTCATCTTGGAACACCACAAAAACGGATATTCACATCGCCAAATAGCTGAAATGGTCAATCTGAGCAACTCAACTGTGTATAACATCATTCGGCGCTTCGTCGACTCAAATCGGATTGAGGGCAAGGGCAGAATGGCACCAAACAAGATTTTCACCGAAGAGGAGGAGCGAAGGATCACCAGGAAAATAAGGGGAAATCCCTAGCTATCGGCTCCAAAGTGGCTCAACAGGTGCAGGATGAAATGGGGAAAAAGTGCTGTGTGGAAACTGTGTGCAGGCTTCTGCGCCAACATGACTTTAATACCCGAGTACCACGGAAAAAGCCCTTTATAAGCGCGAAAAATAAAGGGACATGGATGACGTTCGCCAAAAACCACTTGGACAAGGATTTGGAGTTCTGGAACACAGTCATATGTGCAGATGAGTCCGAATTCCACATTTTTGACTCAGACGGACGGAATTGTGTGTGGCGACAGTCCAATACTGACCTGAATCCCAAACACGTAAAGGCAACAGTCAAGCATGGTGGAGGAAGTGACATTTCATGGGTATGTATCTCGTCAGCCGGATTCCGGAATTTTGTGATTTTTGAAACAACAATGGACAAGAATGTGTACTTCAACATACTAAAGGAAAATTTACTCCAAAGTGCCGAGAAGGTAAGAATCCGACGTACTTTCCGGTTCAACCAGGACATCGATCCCAAGCATAAGGCCAAGATAGTACAGTCCTGGCTCATCAGGAACTGCCCCCACATGATAATTCCACCGGCCCAGTCTCCAGATTTAAATGTTTTTGAGAATTTGTGGGCTCTGCTGGAAAATAACATCCGGAAGCACAGCATATCCAGCAAAGGAGACCTCAAAAATGCTCTGCGGGATGAGTGGAGCAGAAGCTAGGAAGGTGGTTTCTTCCATGAATAATAGGTTAAGGGAAGTGGTTAAGGCTAAAGGATGTCATACTAAGTATTAACATCCTTATTTAAGTTTTTATAATGCAAATATATTATTTTATTTATACTGATCCAAATTAAATTTCCCCTCAAAATAGTGTACTTTTTTACATAACTCTACCTAGCGGGTGGGGAAACCCCAGTGTATTGGGGTCATATATTAATTTTGGTGGTTAATATATATACCCACCATCGGTCTTTGGAATTTTTTAAAAATAATGAATGGATAGTTTATGGCAGGCGATTCCTTTTTTTCTTTGACACTGATCAGAATAAGCTTCGAGCCACCGTATATAATTACGTTTTTGATGTGAGAGTATTCCAGCAGCATCAAATAAAACTAGATAATTGATTATTGTTATTATATTTTTTATTTAACACAAATATAAAGTTAAGCAGTTTATTATTGTTATATTTTTCTTAAACAATTTATTATTGATTTATTCCACCAAACGCACGTCATACAAAACGAATCTATGTCTTATTTGATCTGTGTACAAAATAACTCTGATTGTAGCTTATGGTTTTATCCATAATGAAAGCTCGCATTTGCGTCTTTGGTTTTAGGATTTTATTTACGTTTAGAAAATGCGCTGAGACGGCATTGCTCTTATGAAATGCGTTGACGGATGTGTTTATGCTGAGACAGCGTTTTCACTCTTGTGCGCTGGCTCAGTTTGATTTGTTTACGCTTATACTGATGTGGTTGCAGTGAGTGTGCTGGTTTAGTTTGATTTGTATACTTTTATGCTGATGTGGCATTTTAATTGTTGCGCGTGCTGTTGCGTTTGCTGTATGTGTAGACATGAGAGATCGGCGTGATCTGGATATGTCACTTCCCCATCCCTTAGAAATGAGCTTGTCCTCAAGCGTTAGAGTATAGGGTATAACTGTAAGTTGTCGTTAGCGTTTTCGATGTTTGCTTGGTTTTCTTGTTCGACGTGTGGTGTCGGTGCTGTATTATTCTTATATTTAATTATTAGTTGTTTAGGTAAATTTTTGAATTTGAACAAAAAATAGCTTATTATTACTGTTGACAATACTGCCACTAATGTTAAGCTTATGATTAACAAGGTATTGTTAGTTTTTGTATGTTCTCTTAGGCAAGTTGATATTTTTATATTTAACAATTTTTGGTGAATCAATATTTAAGTAAATTTGTACATATTTATTTTCTTTTTCTTTTTAAATTTAGTTTTATAAAGTGTGATTTTTCGGCCTCTTTCTTTGAAATGTTTGCTATCTAGTTGTTTTGTCATGCTTTTTATTTTCTGAATGGATTTGTTATTTTTGATTTGAATAAGTAGCATTTCTCTATAGTTCGTATCAACTTCGTAAGTTTTTCTTTTGTCAGTTAGCTTATTGATCTTTTTAATTTTATTCAACTGGGTACTGTGTGCTGAATGTATACCTTTTGTTAGTGGTGGGTCCTTATATTCTTCTGCCCTATTTTCGTTAGTATATTCTTTTATCTTATTTTCATATTCTTCTTCGATAGTTTCGTTTTCATATTCTTCCTTATATTTGCTTTCATATTCGTTTTCCTTATTTTCGTAATTATATTCTTCTACCATATTTTCATTTGCATATTCTTTTTCCTTGTTTTCGTTATATTCTTCCATATTTTCATTTTCATATTCTTTTTCCTTATTTTTGTTTTCATATTCTTCTTCCACATTTTCAGTTTCATATTCTTTTTCCTTATTTTCGTTTGGTTACGCAGGTATCCGCGCCAAACAACGGTTAAAGCAGCTTCTCTTAACATTGTACTCTTTTAATAAGTTATGCTCTGCGCAGCATAAAGAGAAAATTAACGTAAAGATCTAACTGTTGTTTTGTACATGCTTATCGGCATTTCGTTTATTGCATTCCTTTTCGCTTTGCTTGCCTTTTGCAATGCCAGCTGCAATTCGGCAGCTAGTTAGTTCTAATTCGTAAATCGAGAATACAAGTCGCGGCATTGTGTTCGACACCGCAGATCGGCGGATCGGTTTGAACAATTAAAATTAAAAGCTCAAATCGGAGCTAATAACAAACAATTATAAATACTTTAATTTTGGCCACGAAGGCAAAACAATTGTAGCTCAATTCGGAGTTTTGTAATAAACAGTTGTAGCTCAAATCGGAGCTTTGTAATAAACAATTGTAGCTCAAATCGGAGCTTTAATATAAATAATATATAATAATAAACTTAATTAATAGAAAATAAAGTTTTCGGTGCGTTTCTATTAATTTTTGTGAGACTTTGAAAAATTCGATAGCTATTGAAAAAGCTCAATAGCTCAACATTTGGTGACCCCGACGTGATTGTTTGTTTAAATAAATACAAATTATTTAAAGTTAAAGACGTGATTTAATTAGCTCAGTTTGTTTAAATAAATACAAATTATTTAAAGTAAAGAGTTAATAAAACTCGCGCTCTTGCATTGTTGGCGATATTCTCGGTTCGTTTTGTGCTCACTTTCGGTTCAAGTGTTTGACCTCAAATTGACATTGGCGCCTGCGCAGTCAATTCGCTTATCGCGTTTGCTTTAACAATTGCATCAGCCGTTTCTGCATTGTTATTGCTTGTCCCGTTTCGTTGGCTTGCGCTTATGAACAGGGTGTTTGACATTTCGTCATTTGAACTAGTGTGTTAAAGCTTTGTGAAAATTTATTAAAATGCAACATTCTACTGCCGTTCAGTCTCGTACTGCCCCGTTTTACAAAGCCAAGGCCAAAGCTATTGATGAGCAGGTAAAACGGATGGCCAAAGCAATCGCTCCGGAGCAAATTGTGCATCTCAGCGAAGAAGAGTTGGCTGTTCGGCTCAAGGCGTTGGAAAGTGCTCAGCAGGCATTTTACAACATGCATGACGCTTTGGAGGAGCTGGACTTTGATGAAATCGGGAGTGAATTACGGGCATGTTTTGATGACCTTTCAATAGTAGTGGAAACTATCTTGCGACGCGAAATTGGCAAACGAAAGTTGTCGTCGCCGTTGTGCTCGACTATGAGGCAAGATACCTGTGGTGATAATCACACATTGTCTCAAAGCCGAATCCGGTTGCCTGAGATCAAGCTGCCCGAGTTTAGTGGAGGATACACCAAGTTTGCAGAGTTCATAGCGATGTTCTCTTCAATCATTGATGCGGACTCAGGACTTTCGGATGTGGAGAAGTTTCAGCACTTGCGATCGTGTCTGAAAGGATCAGCCTTGGATAGTGTTTCTTCGTTGGAAATCAGCAGCGCTAACTATCCAGTTGCATTGGAGCTCCTTAAAAAACGATTTAACAACAAGCGTCTCATTTTCCAAGCACATATCACGGAGATATTGGGATTGGATTGCATCGAGTCGTCGTCAGCGGTAAAACTTCGAACCCTTTCGGATACTGTTAATTCCAACATGCGCGCTCTACAAAGCCTGGGCAACGTTGAGCAGATTGCGGGATTTATTATCGTGCACAGTTTGCTGCAGAAAGTGGACAAAGCAACGCAGATCAGTTGGGAGGAGACAGCACCGATGGACACTATTCCTACTTGTGAGCAGTTCTTGGCATTTCTGGATCGACGCTGTCAAAGGTTGGAAAATGTGGAACACGCTATGGCAACGTATACGCCTAGCTCTAAGGTGGGAAAAAGTAGTAGAATCGTTAACACTAGCAGAAAAGCCTTTGTCGCTACTAACTCCAACACAAATAAATGTCTGTTCTGTGAGACCTTTGGCCACTCAATTTATAACTGTTCCCGTTTTGGAAATCTGTCTCCGCAACTGCGTCTACGAGAGGTAAAGAAGCTCAACCTTTGCATTAATTGCCTGTGTAAAGGTCATCGGCTAAAGGAGTGCAGCTCCACTACCTGCAACCGCTGCAAGGCCAAGCATCATACGCTTCTGCATTTTGAGAATCAAATTGACGGCTCTCAAGTTATCTTTGCTTCGCATCCGCCTGCTGCAACCCCTTCGGCAACACTTGTAGCCCAAAATCTTAGCCAAGACGTGGTGCTCTTGGCAACTGCTGTAATCAACATTAGAAGTCGTACTGGAGTTTTAGTCCCTTGCCGAGCGCTACTGGATTCTGGATCACAGGTTCACATCATCACATCTCGTTTAGCTCAGCACCTCCAGCTGCGCAAGCATCGCTCATCGACTTTGATCTCAGGGTTGGGGGAGTCCACTGTTGCCTCAGAAGGCTATTCAGCCGATATAAGTTTTCAATCGCGAGCATCTGCCTACTCTGCCGACATCTCAGTTCTCGTAGCTCCATCTATAACTGGAAATCAGCCTAGCTACGATGTCGACACTGAGCTCTGGAATATACCCTCAAATATTCGCTTGGCTGATCCAGAGTTCTTCAAGGCGCACAAAATTGACTTGTTAATTGGAGCTGGCCTGTTTTTTGAATTGTTGTGTGTCGGTCAAATCAAAATCGCTCCTGGTTTGCCTATTCTTCAAAAAACTCAACTGGGCTGGATAGTGACAGGAGGAACTTCTTCAGCGAGCCCTGCCTCATTGATGGTCACTAGCTCGGTTATGATGCCAAATCCTAGCCCAGATCACAAGCTTGATGAAATCGTTCGTCGGTTTTGGGAGGTAGAATCGTGTTCCCGTTTAGTCAATGAATCTACCAAGGAGGAACTTGACTGTGAAGCGCATTTTAAACAAACTTTTGCTCGTTTGGACACTGGCGAATATTCGGTTCGCCTTCCAGTCAAGCATGCTGTGGATCTAATTGGAGATTCGTATCAGCAGGCATATCGTCGTTTTTGCAACCTGGAACGCAAATTAGAACGTCATCCTGGTTTAAAGTCGCAATATTCAGCATTTATCAAGGAGTATCTGGAGTTGAATCACATGTCTCTTGTGGAGTCGGACATGCTAAGTCGCTGCAAGTATTATTTTCCTCATCATTGTGTTCTTAGGGAAGATAGCTCAACAACTAAGCTTAGAGCTGTTTTTGATGGTTCGGCCGTGTCTTCGTCTGGCTATTCCCTGAATGAAATCCTCATGGCAGGCCCAACAATTCAACGCAAGCTGCTCGCTACACTGTTGCAGTTTAGGACATTCCCAATAGCCTTGACTGGTGACATTAGCAAAATGTACAGGTGCGTTAGGATGGCTGAACCCGATTCCTATCTGCAATGTGTCTTATGGCGTGATCTTACAGCGAATCTGAGTGATGAGTATAGGGCTCTTCAAGACGGACGGACTATCAAATCATCCAGCTCTATTGCCTCGCTTACCCCATTCATCGATGAGTTTGGACTTCTTCGTGTTGGTGGCCGTCTAAAACACTCGAGCCTGGATTTCGATGCTCAGCATCCCATCATACTTCCGGGACATCATCCTGTCACACGCGCCATCATCATGCATTTTCACAGGCGTCAGCTGCATGCCGGACCTCGTTCTCTGCTTGCTCGTATTCGGCTCCACTATTGGCCTATTGGTGGGCGTAAGACTGTCTCCAGCGTAACAACAAAATGCATTATGTGTTTTCGAGCAAAACCGGTCCTGGCTGAGACAATCATGGCTGATCTTCCCCGCGATCGTGTTAGTGGCTCGCATCCTTTCGCTGTCACTGGAGTGGACTATTGTGGACCGTTTTATTACAAGAGCGAGATTCGTAACAAAGGACCAGTAAAATGCTACATCTCGGTCTTCATTTGCTTCGCAACAAAGGCGGTGCATCTCGAACTGATTCCTGATTTGTCAACAGCAGCCTTTCTCAATGCACTCAAGAGGTTTATTCTTACCAGATGTAAACCCGTTCGCATTTGGTCGGACAATGCGACAAATTTCGTCGGAGCCAAGAATGACTTAGCTGAACTCAAGCGACTCTTCCTCAGCGAGAAGCACATCGACTCTGTCCGACAGTTTTGTGTCTCTGACGACATCGAATGGGAATTCATCCCACCTCGCTCACCACACTTTGGTGGACTTTGGGAGGCGGCGGTGAAGACAGCAAAATACCATTTCTATCGGTCGGTCGGACCCTCGGTTTTGCCCCTGGATGATCTGCGCACACTGGTTTGCCACATTGGGGCAATAATAAACTCTCGACCTCTTTTTCCACTTTCAGAGCACCCTGCAGATCTGGATGTGTTAACTCCTGCGCACTTCCTTGGTACTGCGCCACTCACACTTTATCCGGAGCCGGATGTCACCAAGCTAAACGTTAGCCGCCTAGATCGATGGCAGCGCATAGCTTATTATCAGCAAATTTTCTGGAGTCGTTGGCGGGATGAATATTTAACGCTTCTTCAGCAACGGTCCAAATGGAGAAAATCCTACCCGGGTGTTCACCTCAACGATGTTGTCCTTGTAAAGGATGAAAACTTGCCACCCCTTAAAATGGCCACTGGCTCGTGTGGTCGAGCTTGTTGCGGGTGCTGACGGCGTTTCCCGAGTAGCTGTTCTCAAGACGTCAACTGGAATAATAAAGAGAGCTGTGCGCAAGTTGTGTGCGCTTCCGAAAGAGGATGCTGTTGAAAGCCCGTGTCTTTCAACGGGGGGAGAATGTTTGGTTACGCAGGTATCCGCGCCAAACAACGGTTAAAGCAGCTTCTCTTAACATTGTACTCTTTTGATAAGTTATGCTCTGCGCAGCATAAAGAGAACATTAACGTAAAGATCTAACTGTTGTTTTGTACATGCTTATCGGCATTTCGTTTATTGCATTCCTTTTTCGCTTTGCTTGCCTCTTGCAATGCCAGCTGCAATTCGGCAGCTAGTTAGTTCTAATTCGTAATTCGAGAATTCAAGTCGCGGCATTGTGTTCGACACCGCAGATCGGCGGATCGGTTTGAACAATTAAAATTGAAAGCTCAAATTGGAGCTAAAAACAAACAATTATAAATACTTTAATTTTGGCCACGAAGGCAAAACAATTGTAGCTCAAATCGGAGTTTTGTATTAAACAATTGTAGCTCAAATCGGAGCTTTAATATAAATAATATAATAATAAACTTAATTAATAGAAAAGAAAGTTTTCGGTGCGTTTCTATTAATTTTTGTGAGACTTTGAAAAATTCGATAGCTATTGAAAAAGCTCAATAGCTCAACAGGGGCTTACATTTATTTTCTTTTTCTTCTTAAATTTAATTTTATAAAGTGTGATTTTTCGGCCTCTATTCTTTTCTTTGAAATGTTTGCTATCTAGTTGTTTTGTCATGGTTTTTTTCTTCTGAATGGATTTGTTATTTTTGATTTGAATAAGTAGCATTTCTCTATAGTTCGTATCTACTTCGTAAGTTTTTCTTTTGTCAGTTTGCTTATTAATCTTTTTCATTTTATTCAACTGGGTACTGTATGCTGAATGTATACCTTTTGTTAGTGGTGGATCCTTATATTCTTCTGCCTTATTTTCGTTAGTATATTCTTCTTCCATATTTTCATTTGCATATTCTTTTTCCTTGTTTTCGTTATATTCTTCCATATTTTCATTTTCATATTCTTTTTCCTTATTTTCGTAATTATATTCTTCTACCTTATTATTGTTTTCATATTCTTTTTCCTTATTTTCGTAATTGTATTCTTCTTCCTTATTTTCATTTTTATATTCTTCTTCCTTATTTTTGTTTTTATATTTTTCTTTCGTATTTTCGTTATTATATTCTTTTTCCTTATTTTTGTTAATATATTCTTTTTCCTGATCTTCATTTTCATATTCTTTTTCCCTATTTTTTGTTTTCATATTCTTTTTTTTGTTTTTTTTATTATATTCTTTTTTCTTATTTTTGTTAACAAATTCTTCTTCCTTATTGTCATTTTCATTTTCTTCATCCTTATTTTCGTTCTTATATTCTATGTAATTTATTATAATCTTAGTTTCTGATATGCCGTTCTTACTTGTTGTGTTGGCCTCTGTGGCAATTGAGGCACTGCTGGTGCTGCTGACGAGGGCGCTGGACGCTTCGGACGCGGACTCCCTAATGATGATTTCGTTGTTGATTTTTTGTTGCTGCTGTTGCTGATTGGTACCAACCTCCAGGTCATGGTCCAGTTCCTGT
Organism: Drosophila neutralis; assembly: GCA_035044385.1. Taxonomy (NCBI): domain Eukaryota; kingdom Metazoa; phylum Arthropoda; class Insecta; order Diptera; family Drosophilidae; genus Drosophila; species Drosophila neutralis. Next base: position 45,865 of record JAWNME010000234.1, read on the forward strand.
TCGGGAACGACTATCGGGGTCTCTGGTATTGGAACGGGCAAAGTTAGGTACTCCTCGCTGGCGATGGCATCGAACAGACGATCCACGAAACGAGTCGTGTGCTCGGATAGAAACACATTTAGTTGCTTGATCATTTTGCTCTTGAGATCGTTTTCCGATTTGTCTATTTTCAGTAGATAATTTACGAAGCCTGCCAAAGCCAAGGGTTCAGATTTGGTGAGTGGCTCGAGCACAACGGTCTGCCAATCCTTCAGCTTAGCCCAACTTTCCACTATCATTTTGTTGTATCGCCCCCAATGTTGTTTGGTTCTGCTTATGTCCTCTTTTTCATAGATTAATTTTAAGAATTCGATACCTCCTTTATAGGGTCCCATTTCATCATCTTCAGCATAGAAGGATCGTGGTCGGCAGTGACGTCCTCTTAGTCGGATCAATGTGTCTATCATTTTGTTGTTTTTTGTTT
>JAWNME010000238.1:0-36393 GCA_035044385.1 Drosophila neutralis
AGAAAAAGAAAAAATTTATGCATTCAGTAAGAGTGGCTACCAGTGTATTGAAGAAGAAGCCATATGATATTCAATCTGCGATAAAAATCGCTATAAAAAAACAATAAGGAAGACTTTTGGACGAAAGAAAAATGAAGTAATAATTCCTAGAGTTATTAGTATACCTAAAGTTGGCGGCTTCTTGCCACTTATACCTATTATAACAGCACCCGGAGCATTAGGTGCCTCTGGTGGTGCATCTATTGCAAAGAGTATTAATAGCGCGAAAAATGCACAGAAAGAATTAGAAGAGAATAAAAGGCATAACAGAAAAATGGAAGCCATTGCTTTAGGCAATGGACTCTATCTAAAACCATATCAAAAGAACTATTTCAAATGAGCTACCTAACAAACCGCTGTCGAACATTGACATTATGAATTTCGCCCACAAACATATCCCCCTTTTCAGAGGTGTTTTTATGAGAGACTCATTACCGAAACGAGTGCGGAGGAGGGAATGTGGTATTGTTAACTTAGACCTTACAAGTGGAGCTGGAACACATTGAGTAGCTTACTACAAAGCAGCTAAGCAAATTAGATATTTTGATAGTTATGGAAATTTACCACCACCTATAGAGCTTATTAGATATTTAGGAGAGAATATAAAATACAATTATAATCAAGTTCAACGATTTGGTTCTTTTAACTGTGGTCATTTATGTTTAAGATTTCTATTAATGGAGCAAAAAGATGCTGATTTAAATTAACTTGTATTCAAATTTTAAAATTGATAAAAATAAAAAAAAAAATTTAAAAGAAAAAGAAAACCAGATAATATTTAATTTTAGTATATAACAGCTATATTTAGTCTTACTATCTTTAGATTTGGTTAGATTGAGTGTAATTGTTATACATCGGAATCAAGCTGTATAAACCGAAAAACCACTTGAAAACAGCAAAAAACCAAATGAAGAACCGTATTAAACCATATTAAACCACATGAAAACAGCGAAAAACCACATGAAAAACAGCGAAAAACCACATCAAAAACAGCAAAAAAACCACATGATAAACAGTATAAAACCGCCCGAAAACCAGAAACCACCTCCAAAGGTGTTGATTGGTTTATATCTGGTATTTTAATAACTTAAAAATGGATGAACATATACTAAAAGAATTGACGAAAACAAGAAGCGCACTAAAAAGAAAATTTCAAAGCATTAAATTAGGTAGAGCCGCAAATGAATATCAACTGGAGGAAACGTTTAAGCCAATAACAAAACCTCTTCAAAAAATCGTTAGGGGGAATGAAATAGCAAATCAGTTTATGAAAGTAAAAAAAGAAGAAGAGGAAAGACAAGTGAATACTAAGAATGAAATTAATAGGGCTGAAAACATTAGTGATTATTATGATGCAATAGATAGAGGAATATCTGAGCTTCGAGCACAAGATTTTTCGTTTGCACCAAGCGAAGAGAGTTATAATAAAGCTGATACAATTAGTAATGAAGACCAGACTCAAACGAATACAAAAACTGATGAGATCTTTAATCTTAGTGTAAATGAATTAGAACGTCAGCATAAGCTTGATAAAGCATTTGGACCTTCTAAAAAAAGTGGGCAAATTATGTTGGGCAGCCATAAAATTAGTGTTTACAACAAGAAAATTGAGTTGGAAACTGGTGAAAAATGGAATCTAACTCCAGGATTATATTCTTTAATATGCTTGAATAAGCCTAAAGGTTATAATGATACGGATTTGGATGTATATCAGAAAATCTTAACAAAGACCAATGCCCATAGAAAAAATCATCTACCTCATAGTCCGCTCAAGGGAAATCGTTCTATAAAGTACACTCAAATAATAAAAAAACTTTTCCCAAAAAATGACGAACCAAGTGGAATGTCTACACCTTTAAATAAGAAATCGATACATGAGGGTGGAAGTTTAATGACAGTCACTTCAACTAAGCCGAACTATGTTTATTGGGATGATCCAAATGAGATTGTAGATAGACTTAAACTTTTATTTGCCTCACAGGCAGCTGGAAACTCTAATCATAATAATGAAATTGTTTCGATAATTGAAGAGCTTCGTGAAGCAAACATTATTTATTAAATAAATGAATCTGTGATGTACAATAATTTATTAATATCAAAATGCCTCTTGACAAGTTTGGTCACTTCTTCTCGACTAGCGATGGAAAAGAAAGATCAAGTATAAAAAAACAAATAAATGGTGTTATAATTGATGTTGATCAGAATATTATTTTTTTAAACAAACGTCTTAAAAATGTGGGTGATCCCTTGGAAGATAATGATGCAGTTAATAAAGTCTTTTTAGAAAGAAAAGTAGAAGAAATGATGGAGAACTTTGAAAAAAATTTAAAAGAAAAAGATCAGTTGGATCAAAAAACAATAAGTGAAATATCATTTACAATTCTTCATGAGCTTAACACTTATAAAATTGAGGTGGAAGAACTCTTGAAAAAATCGGAAAGTTCTTTACAAGCGAATTTTAATTCGCAAATAGAGTTAATAAGAAGTTTAATTAATGGTGACAGTCAAAATATGAAGATAAATATCGACTCTATAATGTTTGATAATAAAATACATAAATAAAGTGAGATGTGTGTGCTAAGAGTTATAATCTATATGACCGTTAGCAAGTTCGGACATTACTCAAATGAGCGGAATAAAAAGAAAAGTAATTTTAGCTTGGCGGAAGTGGATGTGGAAAATGGTTAAAGTATTGGTACTAAATACAAATTTATTTAAAATGTTCTGTACTCAGTACTTTTCGAAAGGAAGCAGGCCTTGTTCTCACTTATAAGAGAAAAAAAAATAAATATATATAAATAAATAAATAAAAATATATAAAATTACGGAAATATTAACATCATTAATTAACATGTGAATCATGAGTAGGAGGAATTTAGTAGAAGAATTACATGCGCCAGCACGTAAAAATTTTAAACGCCGAAGAGTTATTATGAAGGGAATCGATGATCATTGGCAAGCAGACTTAGTGGAAATGCAAAATTACTCCTCATCGAATAAAGGATATAGATATCTATTGACAGTTATTGATACATTTTCTAAATATGCATGGGGTGAAGCATTGAAAACAAAAACAGCGAAAGAAGTTAAACATGCATTCTCGTGTATTCTTAAGGGAAATCGAATCCCTAAGAATTTGCAGACTGATGATGGAAAAGAATTTTTTAATTCAGACTTTAAGAGTTTGTGTAAAACACATGATATAAATCATTACTCAACTTATAGTTGTCTTAAGGCATCAATTGTTGAACGTTTTAATAGAACACTCAAGGAGATGATGTGGAGAGAGTTTAGTTATAATGGAACGTATTGTTGGATTAAAATTTATAAGCTATTGATAAATGAGTATAATAGAAAACATCATAGAACAATTCAAATGGCACCAATTGAAGTAAATTCATCAAATGAGAAAAATTTATTAAATACAGTCTACAATCATATAAAAATCTTTAATGGAAGTAAATTTCGTGATGGTGATTATGTGCGCATTAGTAAGCATAAACACACATTTGAAAAGGGGTATACACCAAACTGGACAACTGAAATTTTTAAAATCAATAAAATTCAGAATACGAATCCCACTATATACATACTGGAAGACTATCAAGGTGCAGTTCTGAAAGGAGGTTTCTATAATGAAGAGTTGAGGAAAACAAGATTTCCAGACACGTACTTGGTTGAAAAGATAATAAGGCGACGAAATGATAGAGCACTAGTTAAATGGCTTGGGTTCAAAAATGATCAGAACTCTTGGATAAATATAAGTGAAATTTTATAAACAACTATCAATATATATTAAAAATAAATGAAAAGGAAATGGAAATCCTAAAAAGAGGGATACTGATAAAAGATAAGCAAATTACGTTAATTACTTATAATTGATATAATTAATTGTCTGTTGGCTGCTGCTGCCTCCGACATACTCCCCCCGTTGAAAGCCCAAGGGTTTCAACCGATTTGGTTCCAAGGGGCAGAACAGCGATCTTGCCAACAGCTCTTTTGACTGTGCCAGCTGCAGTTTTAATTATTGCAACTCTCGAGACGCCGTCCTTTCCAGTAATGGTGCTCTCGACCCGGCCAAGACGCCATTGGAGGGGTGGCACGTTGTCATCCTTCAGCACCACGATTGAGTTGATCCTCAGGTTAGGCGTCGATGAGCGCCATTTTGAGCGTTCTTGCAGCAATGACAAGTAGCTGGTGCTCCATTTGCGCCAAAATGCCTGTTCCATTTGACATACGCGCTGCCAGCGACTTAGGCGATTGATGTCGAGATGCGTTAAGTCGGGTTCTTCAATTGTGGCGTATGGAGATCCAATCAGGAAATGCCCAGGAGTGAGAACTTCTAGGTCGCTTGGATTCTCTGAAATGGGACAAAGAGGTCATGAGTTCAACATTGCAGAAATTTCGCATACAAGGGTTCGAAGCTCGTGAAATGTAAGGACAGAATTTCCAACGACGCGATAGAAGTGGTGCTTGGCAGATTTTACCGCAGCCTCCCACAAACCACCAAAATGAGGAGACCGAGGCGGAATGAAATTCCATTTGATTCCGATCGAAAGGCAAGAGTTCGAAAGCTCCTTAATATGAGGGTCGCTCAAAAAGAGTAGCCCCAACTCGTTCAGCTGATTCCGTGCTCCAACAAAATTTGTTGCATTGTCGGACCAGATTGAATTGGGTTTGCCTCTGATGCCGACGAATCGCTTTAGTGAAGCGATGAACGATGCGGTTGATAAGTCCTCAACCAATTCCAAATGTACTGCCTTGGTGGCAAAACAAACGAATATTGCTATGTAGCACTTTGTGGGCGGCTTGTTCCTGACTTCTGACTTGATAAGGAATGGTCCACAAAAATCAATTCCAGATGTGCAGAACGGGTGGCCTGGTTGCACTCGATCTGCTGGTAGCGGTGCCATGATGTGCTCGAGAAGCTTGGGCTTCATTCGAAAACAACGAATGCATTTGCCGATGACTGCTGACACGGTTTTTCGCCCGCCAATGGGCCAAAATCGCTGTCGAAGTGCGGCCAGCAAGCTTTGTGGTCCACTGTGCAGGAACTGGAGGTGAAAATGATCGATGATGGCGATGGTGACGGGGGCTGAGCTGGCAGAATTATTGGGTGCTTTGCCTCGTAATCCAAAAACGAATTCTGCAGACAATAATGCGATATAAGTGTTGATTTTGATGCTACAACCTTCTTTGTGAGCAAATCCTTGTGTTCTTCGGCGAAGTGAACCATTTGGATTCCTCTAAGTAGAAGATGTGTGCCGGCCTTTATGTCGTCGACTGTGAGTGGGCCTTTGGAAAGATCTTGATCATTCGTCTTGACCTGAGCGAACCTGTATATGTATCCAAAGACTCGTTGCAACTTGCCAAAGGAGTTTTGCTACTTGCACGTTCGGGTGCGGTGCGCATTGAGCGATGTTAGAGACGAGCTCTGATAATAGATGCGCAGCGGCTAATTCCAGCTTAGGAATTGTAAGCGTTTTTAGTGGTGCAACTCTTGATTTGGAGCATAGGAGATGAGAGGAGTAGGCACCCTGCGCTTCTGATCGCACGTAAACACAGGTGCCGTATGCGGCTAAGCTTGCATCGCAGAACGCATGTATTTCCCATGATGAGTGTGGCTGCAGAACCAAACGAGGGAATTTGAGCGTACCAGCTACGGCTATTTGGGAGATGTACTCAATCCAGGCAGAGTGTAGAGGCTGAGGAAGGGCTTCGTCCCAATTGAGTTTGTCCTTCCACAGCGTTTGTAAGAATATCTTTAGTTTGGTGATTATAGGAGATATTAACCCGAGGGGGTCGTAGAATTTGGCGATTGTGGCTAGTATTGTACGCTTGGTTACAACGTTGCCGGAGAGAGTAGACGACGGACTGAATAGAAGATAATCAGAGTTGGTATCCCAAGCCAGACCCAGGGCCTTCTTGACATCGGTTTCATCGTCGAACTTCACCATTTTTTCGCAGTCCGCTTCCAGCTCGCCATCCAGAGCTGTTTCCTCATTTGAACACCATTTTCGAATAGGAAAGTGTCCTCTTCGGAGCAGCTCCTTGACCTGCTGACGAATTTCAACAACTTCTTCGATGGTGTCGCCTCCAGTAATTAGAGAAGAAGTTGTTGGTGTCGCCTCCAGTAATCGTAGCAATCCCTTCGAATGATTTTTGACGCAAGGGGTAGTGAGTTTTCTTCGTCATAAGAAAGCTGTTGCATAGCTCAAATAGCTAAAAATGCCGCAGGCTTTGTTCCGTATGTAACGGTGTTTGAGGTCGCGCCATAGGATGCATTGAAGGTATTGGTCTGGATGAGTGACGTGAACACAGCGGTAAATCTTGCAGATGTCCCCACACAAGGCAACCTTATAAAATCGAAATCGAAGTAATGTGGTGAATATCTTTGGTTGTATGGATGGTCCTGCAAACAATAAATCGTTTAGCGTGGTGTCATCAAGCTTCTGCACGCAATGATGAGGTAAAAAATATTGAGGTACAGCAGATTGTTTGGAGGCTAATGACATGTGTTTCAAGTCAATGTATTCCTTCATGAATGCAACGTACTGCGACTTTAGAGATGCATTTTTGGCCAATTTCGATTCGAGTGCATTGAATCGACGTAGGGCACTGTTGTATGAATCCACAAGCGCATAGAAGGGATCCTTGGCTGGGAGCCGAACTGTGTACTCGCCTGATTCAAGACGCGAATAATTGCGGAGAAATAGTTGCTCACAAATAGTATCGTCATCCGACGGCATATCTGCAGTGCCGCAATTATTGTCTATTTCCCAGAACTGCTTAACTAGATCGAACAACGGTTCCGATTCCGCATGCTTGCTCGCTGCAGCTAGAGATGAGTGTTTGGGAATAGCACAGCCTCCAGAAACTATCCAGCCTAGTTTGGTCTTCTGAAGCGTGGGTAAATGATTTGCCAGACGAGTTTGCCCAACGCAAAGCAAGTCGAAAAATATGCCAGCGCCAATCAGCAAATCGATCCTTTGACCTTTGTAGAAGAGTGGGTCGGCGAGATGGCAGTTGCTGGGTATTTTCCATCCGGTGGTATTTATGTCGAAGTGAGGCTGGTAATCAGTTATCTTTTGGGTTACGACTGCAGAAAATGATCCTTGATAGGAGCCAGTAGCTGATTGCGCAACGATGTCAGCTGCTTTGTTGAGCGAGAGAGAGGATTCGCCTATGCCTGATACCACCATATTCGAGCGGCGTGGTTCCAACTGAAGCTGGTTGACGAGACGAGTGGTGACAAAGTTGAGCTGCGATGCTGAGTCCAGCAGCGCTCTGCAAGGTACGAAGGTGCCAGATCGATTTCTGACAAGTATGATGGCGTGGTGTTTCAGGGCTCTAGGTGGCGATGTGGATAGGGAAACAAGTGATGCGCCTTGAGCACGCGTTGCGTCGGGCAGCTGAGATGCGGCAGAACTTGTGCGCCAATGTAGCAATGAGTGGTGCTTCTGCTGGCAATGTTTGCAGTGACCAGATTTGCATTGCTGTGGACTATGCCCTTTGCGAAGGCAGTTTAATGCAGAGGTGCAGCCCTTTAGCTTCCCTGTAGCGAATGGTGGGAGTTAAATATGTGAATCGTGTACATTTTAATAAATCATGATCAGCAGATTCGCAAAAGACACAAGATTGAGCACTGTTGACAATTAGTGTATTGCGGTTTTGTACATACGATTTTCCCACATGCTTCCTAGGTGTGTGCGTTACCGTGGCAAATTCTAAATTTTCCATCATGCGGCATCTTCTTTCCAGGAATGTGGACATGTCGGTCCATTTTGGAAGCCCTTTCAGGGGTAGTGCTTCTTCCCACTTCTCCTGCGTGGCTTGATCCAATTTGGATGTGATCAGGTGAATCAGCAAACCATCTGCAACGGCGTCAGCAGATGCCACTGCGAGCAACGTGCAGATGTGAATTGATGCTGTCACTCAATTGACGCAGACTGCTTGCCGACCCCTTGTCCATACCTGAGAGCCTGAATATGGAACGGATGTGTGCCTGAAAATGCAACAATTTATTGTCAAAACGATTTATCAACAATTCCATGGCTTTGTCGTAATTGTCCTCCGATGGTTCAAAAGCGCGAATCGCTTCCAACGCAGGTCCAGCTAGGCATGATCGAAGATGTTGAAACTTCTCCACTTTCGTTATTTCCTTATTCTGGCCGACGACAGTGTTATACATGGCGAAGAAATCGGGCCAGTCGATGTACGCACCGCCGAAACGTGGAAGCTCAAATTGTGGTAATCTGGAGAGACGCGCCACGCTTCTTGAGCTACCATTTGGCTCGTTCGTACTACTCGGGACTGCTGCAGAATGGAGAATCGAAGCCTTGCGCATACTGGTGAGTTCACCAGTGAGCTTGGATGTCACCTCGCAGCTGACTTGGTCAAATTGCCATCTTGCGTCCGTGGACAGCTCCGTAAGATCAAGCTTCTCAATATTGGATTGTGCAGCATCAAAGCTAAGGCGCATTTCGCTGCTTAAATCCAGTCTGGCCTGCAACTCAGCTTCATTGAAGCGCATCAGCTGCTCACTGGTTAAAAACTCATTAAATGCTTTGAGTTGCCGAAATACTGATTCTGCCTTTGCCTTGTAGAAGTCAAAGTCAGAGGGCAGAGCCGCATTAGAATTTGATTCGCTGGCCATTTCAATTGATAGTCACGATTGACTCACGCGATCAGCACTGTCGAATATGTGCGTAGATGTCGAATCGTACTGATTGCCTGCTGCGTTATGCGAATACCGGACGAACGAAATGCAAACGAAAGTTAACGGCAAGTACCGGTTGACCGCTGATTGCCCGCTGCGTTAACGAGAGTTCTTGCACAGCGCAACTAATGATTTGTTGGTCAACTGTACCACTTACGAGCATATGTCGAATGCAAGAATGTGAGCGGGCAAACGGAGACGAAAAAAGGTACACGCGCGTAATGAAAACGAGAGCGAAAATGTGCGAATGTGTGTATGTGTGCGAGCGTATTTGGCTTGCATCGATTATGCAGAAGTAGATTGTTATTAGCACGATAGTTAAAACTTTCACTTGCACTCACCACAGACGAAATTATGTATGTATGTGTGTGTGCGTGCGGAGTGTTTGTTGGTCTTTGCATCGGATTATGCAGAAGACGCTTAGATTAGTTATTAGCACGATAGTTAATAACCTTTCACTTGCACATGACACAACACATGAACGAAATTATGTATGTATGTGTGTGTGCGTGCGGGAGTGTTTGTTGGTCTTTGCATCGGATTATGCAGAAGACGCTTAGATTAGTTATTAGCACGATAGTTAATAACCTTTCACTTGCACATGACACAACACATGAACGAAATTAAATAAAAAATAAAAAAAATCACGTCGGGGTCACCAAATGTTTTGAGGAGGCGCTTTTTTGCGGTCACCTATATTTGAGCCAGCCGCTGAGCTGGTGTTTGAGTTGAGTTTTAATTTTGTATGATTATTTATTTCTTATTTTATTTCAATTTTCACTCTATTCGCTTATATTAAATTCACAATATGGTTTCGTTTAAAGCGATGCGCGTGTTTCGCTTGTATGTTTGTATGTATGTAGGTTTGTATGTTTGTATGTTTGTATGTATGTATGTGTTTATGTTTGCTTTGATGCGCGTACTTCACTTGCACATGCACAGTCGACGCGAGCTAAATCGAGAGTGTGCGGTGAACTTGCATGTGCAAGGTGAAGATGAAAGAATGGCAAATACAAAACCCAGGGATGGGCATGCAAATTACGTTACGCAGCTACGTTACTTATCGATACTTATAATTGATATAATTAATTGTCTGTTGGCTGCTGCTGCCTCCGACAGAGTCCATTAGCGAAGAATGGGATATTCACAAAATTTTAAATGCAGATATTATATTTGAAAACAGCGATCAATTTTTAACCTTTGTTAAGAATATTTAAAAAAATTAATAAAAAAAATTATTTTATCAATAACCATACTTGAATGTATTTTAATTTTAAGACTCATTTTTAAATAAAAATATATGAAGAATACAAATCACTCTGTGCTATTTATTTTATTTTTTAACGTTCCATCCACTCAATTCAATGCATATTCAATTTATTTTCAGCTTCATGATTAGAAATAAATATGCATTCATTTATAAGCTAAAGCCATGTATTATTGTTTCTTCATTTTTTTCATAGAGGTACGCACACACACACACACACACACGCACACACACACACAGACACACACACACACACCCTGAGTCGTGAGTCATTAGAGTCCGTCCAGAGATTGCCAAAACGTGGACCCTTCATCATGACAATGCTCCATGCTATCGTGCCTTCAGTGTGTCGCAGTTTTTGACCTCGAAAAACATCGCAGTGTTGCTGCAAGCGCCCTATTCGCCGGATATGTCACCCTGTGACTTCTTCTTGTTCCCCCAAACAAAATTGGCCGTGTAAGGAACGCATTTTGAGTCCGTAACTGACATCCAGACCGCCGTGACGAGGGTACTAAAGGACATTCCAGTCGAAGAAATGTTACGTAAGCTGGAAGAAACGTTGGAACCAGTGTGTAGTTGTGGGAGGGGAGTACTTTGAAGGGGATCACATCAATGTACCTTAATTTTTAAATATACGTATTTTATGGACTTAGTCTCATTACTTATTGGTCAGACCTCGTATATATAATTACATATTTGGAGAATTGAAAATGCTCCAATTATATTTCTTTTGAGAGTTGTATCGGCTGCGCCAATTATGAATTTGAGAATCCTACTGGCTGCGTCGATTATGTACTGAGAATTGAAAATTCTACCAATTGAAAGTCCGACAACGGTTTTAATCAAAAGTACAATTCTTTATTTTAAAATCACGTCTTCTCGGTTTCGCGTACAAAATAACTCTGACTTATGCTTATGGTTTTATCTATAATGAAAGCTCGCATTTGCGTCTTCTGCGGTGTTGTAGATTTTGTAACGAACCTATTCTTTCGGCTTAGCTAAACTCAGTCGAGCTGCGGGTTCGAGCAATAAATTTATATTTGATTGCAATGCGATAATTAACAACACAAGGAATTTTATATATATTAAATGGAATGGTTGGTTTTTTATTTGAATTTTACTATTTAATTCACAATTGCACTGGATATTATCACTGTAGGCACTTGGTTTTTATATCAGTTCACTGCAGCCCCTGGTCAGCTTCGAAGAGTTCACCTGTTCGCGAGAGTTTTGCTACAGGTAAATCCGCGCACCAACTAAGAAAGTTTGAGCCGTCTATCTGCCCGTCAACGTCACCAAACGGCGTTCCGGTATGCACTCGGACTCGCTCGCGTACGCGTTGCTTAAACACAGACTCGGTCTCACTCGGGATCGTTGGATTTGATGCGGATTCCGCCTGTCGTTACGACTCAAGCGTGGCAAGGATTTACACTTCTCACTGACTTCAGGACCTCAATGTCCTGTGTTGTCTTAGGCCTGGCAGTGTTGAATCCCTCGATGCTCCTTGCAGGTGTAGTATTCGTCGAGTCCCTCGATGCTGTTTGGCTGTGTGTCGTCCGGTTTGACGTACACTTTTACACTTTTAATGTTCACTGTTGTTTTACTTGTCCGCTACGCGTAGATTTTATTCAGAGCTTCCGCGCTTCTGAACTCTGATTCTCGGACTCTGTTTCGACAGAGTTTCCCCTTCTCGTATGGATTGTGACTGCTTGCTTCTGTCGCTTGAGCTGCTCTTTTTATAGCCCAAGTCGCAGCCTTTTGTTGCGACTGTACCAAAGATCACATGATCGTCTCGGTGGCGTGATCTTTGGTAATTTTCCACTACCATTTGCTGGCGCCAGCCTATGTCTGCCGTTAGTGTGAGTATGGATGGCGATATTGCGCTCGTCATACTCCTCACACATCATATGGCTGACAACCTGCGTGAGAAAGATATAGGGCGAAAGAGAGCGAATTCGCCGCAACTGCAATCAGGGCCGAATTTCGGTCTGATATACAGTTACTGTGAGGGGCGCATATAGCTTAAATGTATGTATTTTATATGCATTTATTTGCCAAGGCTATATGGCTCCTCCCAATTTGTTGCTGCGTCTTTAGTTCTAGGATATTGTTTACTTTTAGAAAATGCGCTGACGGATGCGTTTATGCTGAAACGGCGTTGCTTTTAGTTATGTTATGCTGAAACGGCGTTTTAACTCTTGTGCGCTGGCTCAGTTGGATTTGTTTACGCTTATACTGATCAGTGCTTTTTGTGCGTTAGCTCAGTTGGATTTGTTTACATTTATACTGATCTGCGCTTTTAATTCTTGTGGCTGCTGGTTCTGTTGGATTTGTTTATTTTCGTTACGTTTGATTCTGGGATCTGGGCTTTTAATTATTGTGTGCTGGCTCTGTTGGATTTGTTTATATTTATGCTGATGTGGCGTTTTAATTGTTGCGCGTGCTGTTGCGGTTGCAGTGAGTGTGGACATGAGAGAACTGCGTGATCTGGATATGTCACTTCTCCATCCCTTAGAAATGAGCTTGTCCTCAAGCGTTAGAGTATAGGGTATAACTGTAAGTTGTCGTTGGCGTTTTCGATGGTTGCTTGGTTTTCTTGTTCGACGTGTGGTGTCGGTGCTGTACTATTCTTATATTTAATTGTTAGTTGTTTAGGTAAATTTTTGAATTTGAACATAAAATAGCTTATTATTACTATTGACAATACTGTCACTAATGTTAAGCTTATGATTAACAAGGTTGTTTAGAGGAGTGCGCCTTTTTCACGCTCACCTATGTTCGAATTAAGTTCTTAATTATGTGTGATTATTTATTTATTATTTATACAATTTTCTCTCAATATGCGTATATATAATTCACTATTTACTCTGTAGGTACAGTGACGGACAGCTCAACCCGGGCGGGGTCAAAGAAAAAACGTAATTGCCTGCCATAAGCTAATTATTCAATTTTTTTCAAAAATTCCAAAGACCGATGGTAGGTATATATATTAACCACCAAAATTAATATATGACCCCAATACACTGGGGTTTCCCCACCCGCTAGGTAGGATTATAAAAATGTTGCATACTTTTAGGTATAGTTGTCATTTGGAGCAGGTACATTGTGGACACCTGGGTGCCATAAAACCCGGATTTTTTACATAAAGTTGAGTATTTTCGGTATAAGTAGACCAATCCTTCGTAGTCAGTATAGTTTTATCCTGCAATAAGCCAAAAAGGACTATGGACAAACAGACTATCATTGAACTATGAAAACTGATCCTGGAACACCACAAAAACGGATATGCACATCGCCAAATAGCTGAAATGGTCAGTCTGAGCAACTCAACTGTGTATAACATCATTCGGCGCTTCGTCGACGCAAATCGGATTGAGGGCAAGGGCAGAAAGGCACCAAACAAGATTTTAACCGAAGAGGAGGAGCGAAGGATCACCAGGAAAATAAGGGGAAATCCAAAGATATCGGCTGCAAAAGTGGCTCAACAGGTGGAGGATGAAATGGGGAAAAAGTGCTGTGTGGAAACAGTGTGCATGTTTCTGCGCAATCTTGACTTTAATGCCCGAGTACCACGGAAGAAGCGCTTTAGGGACTTGGATGACGTTCGCCAAGAACCACTTGGACAAGGATTTGGAGGTCTGGAACACAGTCATATTTGCATATGAGTCCAAATTCAACATTTTTCACTCAGACGGACGGAATTGTGTGTGGCGACAGTCCAATACTGACCTGAATCCCAAACACGTAAAGGCAACAGTCAAGCATGGTGGAGGAAGTGACATTTCATGGGTATGTATCTCGTCAGCCGGATTCCGGAATTTTGTGATTTTTTAAACAACAATGGACAAGAATGTGTACTTCAATATACTAAAGGAAAATTTACTCCAAAGTGCCGAGAAGGTAGGAATCCGACGTACTTCCCGGTTCAACCAGGACAACGATCCCAAGCATAAGGCCAAGATAGTACAGTCCTGGCTCATCAGAAACTGCCCCCACATGATAATTCCACCGGCCCAGTCTCAAGATTTAAATGTTTTTGAGAATTTGTGGGCTCTGCTGGAAAATAACATCCGGAAGCACAGCATATCCAGCAAAGAATACCTCAAAAATGCTCTGCGGGATGAGTGGAGCAGAAGCTACCAGGAAGGTGGTATCTTCCATGAATAATAGGTTAAGGGAAGTGGTTAAGGCTAAAGGATATCATACTAAGTATTAACATCCTTATTTAAGTTTTTATAATGCAAATATATTATTTTATTTATACTGATCCAAATAAAATTTCCACTCAAAATAGGGTACTTTTTTACATAACTCTACCTAGCGGGTGGGGAAACCCCAGTGAATTGGGGTCATATATTAATTTTGGTGGTTAATATATATACCTACCATCGGTCTTTGGAATTTTTGAAAAATAATGAATGGTTAGCTTATGGCAGGCAAATACGTTTTTTCTTTGATCCTGCCCGGGTTGACTTGTCCGTCACTGTACACCTTTATTTTGATGGGACCCACAGTCGGAGAAAACATTAAATTTCAGCTCATCTAATCGTGGACATCCATATTCTTCAATGTTCGTTACACACGTCCTTAGATATTTTTCAAGAAACTTTTTCTTTATATCTCCCTTCGTTATTACACTCATATTATTAACAAGCTCACGAAGATAATTTCTGACTTTTAAAAAGCTTTCATTTCCATCATTCCAACAGAGATTGTGTTGATTTCTAGTTAACCATATTGCAGTTTTACGCGCCTTCTTATTTAATCTGAGAAAATCATATGGTGGTTTTATAAGATAATGAACGTCTTGGTAATATCCATTTCTAAAAACTAGTCCAATTTCTTTTAATATAAAATAGTTGTTATTTCCATAAAATCCTTGAATGTCGACAACTACTTGATTCTCCATCAAATTTATTTAAACGATGCGCTGAACTAATCCCGTTAATGGTGAATACTCAACTAACCGATCATGCATAAGTAGACAATATACTTTAGTGTTCCTAACACTGGCACTAGCCAACTCGATGGAAACTCTGATATCAATCGGACCAGTTTTTACACTCTCATTCTGGTGTGTTAGATCTATAACAACAATTGATGCTTTTTCTTTGAATTCCTTAGGTGATAACAATGGTTCAGTCTGCTTCATATAGTAACTTGTTTGAAAATTTGCATACATATCATACAAACTTGCAAATCGATCACGTTTAAAATTTATATTCATATCATCATAGGGATACGTCTCAGAGTTCAAGTAGACTTTCAAGTTTCGCAACTGATTTTGAATCAATTTATTATCTAGTACAAAGGCTATTATAGCAAAACGAGGTCGTTCTCTATTGGCTGCAAGCTTGACATTCCATACGTGATGAGTACCCTCTGCTAGTGTTGGATTGAGATAACAATCCCAACTGCGGAATGCTAGTGGTAGTGAGCCTCCATTTTTTGTTATGTTTAACATTAGTAATTTCTTTTCATCACTGAGAGTAATATGTGGTACTTTCCATGTAATATTAGTTATATTTAATTTATACTCAGTAGTATCAATTTTAGTATGATATACTTCATCCATATTTTTAGTTATGAGTAGAATTAGTTCATGTTTACAATTTAATAAGACTTTGTTATAGTCTTCACAAAATCCAAGCAGGTTTTTAAGAGGAAGAGAGAAATTAAAATATCCATCATTTGCCAGTTGTTTTTCGTTTCCATTAAACCAACCAGAATTCTCAAGCATGCGACTTTCAGGCTTATTCAAGGAAATATAGTTTTTCAAGGTTGACGAAGTGCCAACAAACCTAGTTCGATCAATTTCAATTCCATTCAACTCATATCGAACCTCATCAAAAAGATAGCTCATGCAATTATTTTTTAGTTTACCACCTCCAGTAGGCGTATTGTTAGCCAAAGAAATCAAGCCCTCAATATTAATAAAACTCTCGCTCGGTAGCACATATAAGTCCTGATTTTAGATTGTTATTCTAACTTCATCATTACTCTTAAATGACTGGAGATAGGGAGAGTAGCTATGATATTCTTTTTTGGTTATACTCTCATCCGAATAGGGTTTCTCTCGAACAGCTAACAAATTACTCATTTTTCTCTAATTTTTAGGCCCAATGACTTTAAAAACAATTTGTTCTCGGTTGTGAGTATTGTTCTTAACGATCTTCTTTCTTCTGCAGTATAACTCAAAGTGTTTGATGATGGGGGATAACACACGTTTTTATTGTAAATTATCATTTTTGATGTCTTAAATGTAAGCGAAGTGTAACACTTTCATTACGTAAATTAACTAAACGACCGTCCTGATCGACAATCCGTGTTTGTATTAAGGGAAGTATTGAGTACATAAACTGACTACTAAAAGTCGTCGCAACTAGCACTTGAACTAGTTGGACTGCGGAGAGTGAGGTCCTTCGTTGCGCACAGTAAATGCGATGGTAGAAATAAATGAAGACGTCTGACGGGATTGAGTCTATGAAGAACACTGACTTTATTGAATAAAATGCGTGGCTTATATACAAAATTCTTAGACTATAATATTCAAAGATGCTGATAGCTGGCCCATGCAAGTCAGCGTTGTTCAAGTGTGCAACTGAGAAATACTGACAGCCCAAAATTAGGCACTTGAGGCTAGCTTGAGTGGGTCAAGCTATTTTTAGAGGTTAGAGGAGATGTCGCCTTACAAACGCCTGCACTCGATGAAGTGACACTGCGGCTGCCTTACAAGCGGCTGCACTCGATGGAGTGAGACTGCGGCTGCCTTACAAGCGGCTGCACTCGATGGAGTGAGACTGCGATCGCATTACAAACGGCTGCACTCGGTGGAGTGAGACTGCGATCGCCTTATAAGTGGCTGCATAATATTTTCTATTGTAAGCATTTTCTATTTGTATGAATCTAAACAATATGAATCTAAACATTCTCCCGGCCGTTGAATCGGTGATCAACCATCATCTACATCCAGTGTGAATCTTCTTGGGGATGTTGATGTCACGGGTGTAGTGGAAGCCTCATTCCTTGTAGCTGCTGGTTGAAAAGTAAAAAGGCTTTGTTTCCGTAGTGTATAGACCAGTAGCACAAGGACGGATACCACTATAGCAGCATGAGCGGCGATATGTTGATGTTGCACTGTGATCTACTTGGTTGGGCAGCTCTTGCTTCTTGAACGTGCTCAATTGCAGCTGCGAGTCATCCAGTTCCTGGATCTTCTTGCACATGGTCCTCTGATATGTTGAGTTCCGTAAAAGGGATGGTGTTCGGCTTAGGTTACTGTTGCCAAAATGAGCATAACCCTTTGCCAACTTGACTTATGACGGTGTTGAACGTGGTGATGCTAATTTCCGAGTTGCGTGCTGTGCAACCTGATGACAACGTCAGTAGTCCGGTGTCCTTTAGTTCTATAGTAGACTTTTCATCTCACTACACACAACTTTATTTCTGTAAGACTTATCGAAATTTCCCACACATCGACAGGATACATTTTGAACATCACGAGCAGTATAGGAAACTCGTGTTGCATAGTATAGATATACGTTTTATTCTGTTTACAGTCTGCGAATGCCCTGTTTTTTAGAGTCTAGAGAAGATGTGAATATAAAATTGGTCAGGTCTCTTATCAGAGATGTAAGTGATATTTACACCTGGTAATTAGCTAATATAAACATATAGCCATGAGTATTCGTATGACAGACGTTTAGTTTTAGAATATGCTCTCGATTCGTCACCTTTTGTCCCACTCATTTTTTCTCAATTTCTCAAAATATGTTTCCCATTTTAGGATTTCCAACTAACTTTCTGACTTGGATTTCGGAGTATATGAGTAACAGAACTCAAAAAATTGTTTTCAAATCTGTGCTCTCTAAACCTATCCTAGTCACATCTGGTGTACCCCAGGGTTGCAAGGCTTATTTAACTGGTGATCCGCCAATGGTAGGTTTGCGGGGTTCCGTTGCATACGGCTTGTAGTTCCATTGCAGAATGCGTTGCAAAGATCCAATTGTTGGGACGGTGTGTTTTTGACCATACCATTTTGGTTGTTTTGTGAATTACTTGACACGTCGTTGGTGTTTTGTTTTTAAACAGTTGAAACTCACACCGATTGTTAACATTAAACATAGCTTGATGGTCGAAGCATATGTATTCTTCATTCGGTAATGTTCGGCAGCGATGCAGATCATCTGTTGTGAGTCCCATGAATTGATCCCTGTGGTTGCTTACAGCTAAAATAGGTGTCTTAAGCTCAAACAGTCGCCAGCTTGTAGAGTCCCACATTGGAATCGGCACAATATTAAACAGTTCCAATATTGATGTTGACACTAGTGGTAATTTTATTCTAAATATTACATGAGTGTCGGTGACTGTGCCTTCTGCTCGCATAATTCTGTACAGGTGCATCACGTTAGATGATGTCACTGGTGGCATTTCATCTGGCGGCAAATGATCCCGTATTTGATCCAATTGTTCCTTTAATTGATCGGGAGAAATCAATAATGGGCTTATTGTACGGTGCGAATTCCAGTAAGTACGTCCACTATTTCCGATTGCATGCGTTGAAGGCTGGCTGCTAACAGTGTCAATTGAGCTGTTAACGCCAGGTAAGTCTCCGTAAGACGTGCACTATTGTATTTTCCTCTGTTTTGGCTAATGATGGCAACTTGTTCTTCAAGTAGTTTTACTCGCTGTAGTGAGAAATGGACGTGTTGGTGTCACTCGATCGGGTGGCAGATTGCCCAACTTGGGTTTCGCTTTGTTGCATGTCACACAGTTGTGGACGATGTTTCTCGACATGGTTTTGTCGTTCAGGATCCAATACTGTTGTCTAGGGGTTGCTCGTAAGGCTTGAGCACCGCAGTGCATGTTGTCTTCATGCAGCACTCGCAATATCATCTTTACTATTGGATCATTGTTAGGCAGCAAAATCTGGTGCCTTGCATTGTACGGGAGTGGGGCTTGCTCCAATCTACCTCCAACTCGCATGAGTCCATCTAACCCTTGTATTGGTGAGAGTGATGAGATGGGACTCTTTTTGTCCACTGTGTATGTGGCGCTTCAAACTTTTTAGTATCAGTTGTAAATTCAGTTTGCTGTATTGTTCGTAGAATTATATTGCGAGCGCGGTCCAATTCCTTTTTGCACAGCGTGGTCGTTGCTGATCTGTACCGCTTGTAGCAGAATCGCAACATGTAAGCCACAATGCGTTGCAACTTAAAAAATGAGTTGCTGTGTCGGCAGGTATAAAACTCTTCGCCTATTGCTGATTGAGTTGCAGCTAAGCTTATATGCTTAGTTTTCCTTTCCAGGTTGCTCGGAGAGATGATGGGTGGGGTTATCCATTTGTCTCGAGAGCCATGGAGAAAGAGTGGTCCATAGAGCCATAGACTGTGCTGCGTTGTTGGCAGGTGATACATGCCGCCAATTATTGCTGGCTTGTCACTGCCTGAATTTTCGCCATTCGGTTGGCCACAAACGTATGATATATGGAAAACGGTGCATTGATCCATGAGAGAACAATAGTAGAATCCGACCAAAACTATCCTGGCACTGTGGCGGAGTCAAGGTTGAGATCGCGTCGAATCCTTTCCGCGAGCTCAGCACCTAATAATGCAGCACATAGTTCCAGGCGAGGTAGTGACTGTTTTGCTGTCGGAGCCTCTCGAGACTTTGAGCATAGTAAACGCACAGATATGTTGCTTCTTTTTGTACGTTGCGCGTACATATATTGCTGCTCCATATGCCTGCTCAGAAGCATCCACAAATGTGTGCAATTCCTTTGTGACTGGAGTTTTTCCATCGTATATGTGCCTTGGAATTTGCATTGAATTGAGGCTTTTCAAGTCCTCTCTATAATCCTTCCACTCGTTCTGAAGATGTATGGGTAATTCGTCATCCCAGTCGAGTTTTGACTCCCAGAGTCGTTGCATAAAGATTTTAGCCTTTACCACGACAGGAGAAAACAGTGCCTAGAGGATCGAAGATCTGTGCCAGCTCCGAGCATACTACACGTTTTGTGACTCTTTTTGCTGTGCTGCTTTGTGTGCGGCCGCAAAATTGATCCTTTTGTGGTCATCCAACATAAGTCCCAATGTCTTGACACTGTAATGTTCCAGTGTTTCGATCCAGCTTCAATATTGCCTATTATGTCATCCTTGGGTATTCCTTGAAGAATTTGCTCATATGTTTGAGCATCATTTTCGTAAGTTGAATCCCTTGGTGAGTAGTATTTTTACCAGACTCCTGTCGAATTTGGATCACTTCTTGTATTGAATCTGCCCCTGTGAGGCAATCATCTACGTAGAAGTCATCCCTTAGCGGCAGCGGATCCTGAATGGTGAGCTTGCTTGTGTGGAGTGAGGCTAAGTGATTTAGACGACTCTAGTTGCCAGGAACGGAGCCGATGCTAATCCAAATACGTGAACCGTTTTTAATCGATAGTGCTTTAGTTCATCATTTGGATTGTTTTCTCCAAACAAAGTTGGTAGCATTGTCACTGTTTGGTTACGCAGGTATCCGCGCCAAACAACAATTAAAGCAGCTTCTCTCTTAATATTGTACTCTTTGATAAGTTATGCTCTGCGCAGCATAAAGAGCAAATTAACGTAAAGATCATAACTGTTGTTTGTATATGCTCATCGGCATTTCGTTTTATTGCATTTGTTTTCGCTTTGCTTGCCTTTTGCCTTCGCTGAGCGCAAGCAGCAGCTGCAATTCGGCAGCTAATTAGTTCTATTTGGTCAATCGAGAATTCAAGTCGCGGCATTGTGTTCGACACCGCAGATCGGCGGATTGGTTCGAACAATTAAAGGTGTAAAGCTCAAATCGGAGCTAATAATAAACAATTGTAAATATTTAATTTTGGCCACGAAGGCAAATAAACTTAATTTATAGAAAAGCAAATTTCGGTGCGTTTCTATTTATTTGAGTGACTTTGAAAAATTCGATAGCTATTGAAAAAGCTCAATAGCTCAACATTGGTGACCCCGACGTGATTTAATTAGCTCAGTTTGTTTAAATAAATACAAATTATTGAAAGTAAAGAGTTAATAAAACTCGCGCCCGCGCTCTTGCATTGTTGTCTATTCTCGGTTCGTTTTGTGCTCACTTTCGGTTCAAGTGTTTGACCTCAAATTGACATTGGCGCATGCGCAGTCAATTCGCTTATCGCGTTTACTTAAACAATTGCAGCAGCCGTTTCTGCATTGTTATTGCTTGTCCCGTTTCGCTTTGCTTGCGCTTATGAACAAGGTGTTGGACATTTCGTCGTTTTGAACTGGTGTGTTAAAGCTGTAGTGAAAAATTCCGTGATTCCTAAAGGAATATTAAAATGCATAATTCTGCTGCCGTTCAGTCTCGTACTGCCCCGTTTTACAAAGCCAAGGCCAAAGCTATTGATGAGCAGGTAAAACGGATGGCCAAAGCAATCGCTCCGGAGCAAATTGTGCATCTCAGCGAACAAGAGTTGGCTGTTCGGCTCAAGGCGTTGAAAAGTGCTCAGCAGGCATTTTACAATATGCATGACGCGTTGGAGGAGCTGGATTATGATGAAATCGGGAGTGAATTGCGGGCATGTTTTGATGACCTCTCAATATTAGTGGAAACTAGCTTGCGACGCGAAATTGACAAACGAAGTTGCCGTCGCCGTTGTGCTCGACTATGAGGCAAGATACCTGTGGTGACAATCACACATTGTCTCAAAGCCGAATCCGGTTGCCTGAGATCAAGCTGCCCGAGTTTAGTGGAGGATACACAAAGTTTGAAGAGTTCATAGCGATGTTGTCTTCAATCATTGATGCGGACTCAGGACTTTCGGATGTGGAGAAGTTTCAGGACTTTCGATCGTGTCTGAAAGGATCAGCCTTGGATAGTGTTTCTTCGTTGGAAATCAGCAGCGCTAACAATCCAGTTGCAGTGGAGCTTCTTAAAAAACGGTTTAACAACAAGCGTCTCATTTTCCAAGCACATATCACGGAGATATTGGGATTAGATTGCATCGAGTCGTCGTCAGCGGTAAAACTTCGAACCCTTTCGGATACGGTTAATTCCAGCATGCGCGCTCTACAAAGCCTGGGCAACGTTGAGCAGATTGCGGGATTCATTATCGTGCACAGTTTGCTGCAGAAAGTGGACAAGGCAACGCAGATCAGTTGGGAGGAGACAGCACCGATGGATACTATTCTTACTTGTGAGCAGTTCTTGGCATTTCTGGATCGACGATGTCAAAGGTTGGAAAATGTGGAACACGCTATGGCAACGTATTCGCCTAGCTCTAAGGTGGGAAAAAGTAGTAAAATCGTTAACACTAGCAGAAAGGCCTTTGTCGCTACTAACTCCAAGACAAATAAATGTGTGTTCTGTGAGACCTTTGGCCACTTAATTTATAACTGTTCCCGTTTTCGAAATCTGTCTCCGCAACTGCGTCTACGAGAAGTAAAGAAGCTCAACCTTTGCATTAATTGCCTGTGTAAAGGTCATCGGCTAAAGGAGTGCAGCTCCACTACCTGCAACCGCTGCAATGCCAAGCATCATACGCTCCTGCATTTTGAGAATCAGATTGACGGCTCTCAAGTTATCTTTGCTTCGCATCCGCCTGCTGCAAACCCTTCGGCAACACTTCTAGCCCAAAATCTTAGTCAAGACGTGGTGCTATCGGCAACTGCTGTAATCAACATTAGAAGTCGTACTGGAGTTTTAGTCCCTTGCCGAGCGCTACTGGATTCTGGATCGCAGGTGCACATCATCACATCTCGTTTAGCTCAACACCTCCAGCTGCGCAAGCATCGCTCACCTACTTTGATCTCAGGATTGGGGGAGTCTACTGTTGCCTCAGAAGGCTATTCAGCCGATATAAGTTTTCAATCGCGAGCATCTGCCTACTCAGCCGACATCTCAGTTCTCGTAGCTCCTTCTATAACTGGAAATCAGCCTAGCTACGATGTCGACACTGAGCTCTGGAATATACCCTCAAATATTCGCTTGGCTGATCCAGAGTTCTTCAAGGCGCACAAAATTGATTTGTTAATTGGAGCTGGCCTGTTTTTTGAATTGTTGTGTGTCGGTCAAATCAAAATCGCTCCTGGTTTGCCTATTCTTCAAAAAACTCAACTGGGCTGGATAGTGACAGGAGGAACTTCTTCAGCGAGCCCTGCCTCATTGATGGTCACTAGCTCGGTTATGATGCCAAATCCTAGCCCAGATCACAAGCTTGATGAAATCGTTCGTCGGGTTTGGGAGGTAGAATCGTGTTCAAAAAATCTACAATAACAGCCTACCAGACCTGCGAGCATACGCACGGCCAGATCAATTCAGCGATCTGGAGGGATTGATGTATTTGGCCGTCGTGTGTGAGGAGCTCGAGGCCGATAGAGAAAAGCTGAGACAGCAGAGCCGCACGGATCAGCCCAATTATAACGCTCCACAGCAGAGGCAGGCACAGCCTCACCAGAGACAAATGGAACACTCGAGGTACAACGCTCCGCAGCAGAGGCAAGCTCAGCCTCACCAGAGACAAATGGAACACTCGAGATACAACGCCCCGCAGCAAAGCCAAGTACAACATCCGACGCAGAGATTCAGGGAGCCACCACGACGACATATGGAGGCTCCACAAATGAGTCGCTATCGCCAGATAGAACCAGCGCCGAGGCAAGACGGCTCACGGCTTATGCGATTAGCGGACAGTGGCCGGGCACAGAGAAATGAAGCCGACACGAGACCCAGGCCAGCCCCGAGGACGAGACGCGACAACACACGAACGCACATACACAATCCAGAGATGGCCTGCAGACTATGTGGCCAGGAAGGACACCTAGCGGTAGAGTGTACCGACTCTACGCTGGATTATTGTTGGGTGTGCGGGCGTATTGGAGTTCGCACGCCAGTATGTTGTCCGTCGGGAAACGGACACCGGCGTCCGCCACTGAGGGGCGAGCGGGAGCCGAACAGGACGGCCCCAAGACGCTAATCGGCAGCCTGCAGGACGAGGGAGCGCAACTGATAGCGACCGTGGAGATCGGAAACTGTCAGTACAAGGCTACGATTGATACAGGGGCCACGAGTAGTTTCGTTAGCGAGGAACTAGCTCGGGGACTGGTCAACGTAGGCCGGCGATGCGCAACCAACCGACGAGTTCGCATGGCAGATGGCCGAAACAGCGGAGTCCAAGAACAAGTCGAGGTGAACATTAGGCTCGGACGGAGCAATATGGACATCGCACTGCTAATACTCCCAGGAGTAATAGATGACTTAGTTCTTGGATGGGATTTTCTGTGTGGCATGGGCACGTTTTTGGAGTGCGCCGGACTGAAGATACAGATACCCAAGGACGGACCACGAGAGCATCAGGAGGAGAGGCTGTACGTGGCGAAGACGGTCATACCACCAGCTGATCCGGACGCAGAAATCATGGACTTTCTGCAAAGGGAAGTAGCCGCATTCGAGGCCATTGAGGGAACATCGCCCATAGCGGAGCATCGAATTATCATGAGCGACGATCGTCCGATAAAGCAGCGATACTTCCCGAAGAATCCAAAGATGCAGGCCGAAATCAACGAGCAAGTTGACGAACTGCTGGCCAAGGGATGCATCGAACCATCGAAAAGCCCACACAGCGCTCCAATCGTGATGGTGAAGAAGAAGACGGGTAAGTGGCGCCTGTGCGTAGACTTCAGGCAATTGAATGCCAAATCGATAAAGGATGCATACCCGCTGCCAAGAGTCCACCATATCCTGGATCAGTTGAGAGAGGCGAGATACATCTCGAGCCTAGACCTCAAGAACGGCTACTGGCAGATCCCGATGGAAAGAGGGAGCCGAGAGAAGACGGCATTCACAGTTCCGGGAAAAGGACTGTTTCACTGGAAAGTTATGCCATTCGGACTCCACTCGGCACCGGCTACGTTCCAGAGAGCCCTGGATCGCGTGATCGGTCCCGAGATGATGCCACATGCATTCGCATATTTGGACGACATCATCGTGATCGGGAAGACACGCGAGGAACACATGGACAACCTGAAGGAAGTGTTCCGACGGCTGAGGGCGGCAAACCTCAAGATAAACGTGGAGAAGTGCGACTTCTTCAAGAAGGAGCTGAAATATCTTGGTCATCAGGTCACGGAAGATGGAATCCGCACTGACCCAGAGAAGGTAGCTGCTATCGCCGAGCTAAAACCGCCTGGAAACGTAAAAGAGCTTCGGCAATACCTGGGAGTGGCATCGTGGTACAGGCGTTTTGTGCCAGATTTCGCCACAACGGTGCACCCATTGAACGCGCTGCTCAAAAAAGGAACCAAATGGGAATGGACCGAAGAACGGCAGGAAGCCTTCGAGACGGTGAAGTCGAAGCTAACACAATCCCCTGTGTTGGCATGCCCAGATTTCTCAAGGCCATTTTGCTTGCAGACGGATGCTAGCAACTATGGCTTGGGAGCGATACTGACCCAAAACTCAGAGGAGGGTGAACGGGTCATATCGTACGCAAGCAGATCTTTAAATGGTGCGGAGCGCAACTACTCTGCGACCGAGAAAGAGTGCCTTGCAATAATCTGGGGCATAAGGAAGCTGCGACCTTACTTGGAAGGATACCACTTCACCGTCATCACGGACCATATGGCACTGAAGTGGCTCAATTCCATCGAGAGCCCCTCAGGCAGGATTGCGAGATGGGCACTGGAGCTGCAACAATTCGATTTTGACGTCAAATACAGGAAGGGGAACCTGAACGTTGTTGCAGATGCCTTATCTCGACAACCCCTGAAGGAGACATGCCGCAAAATCTCAACGGTGGAAGACGCGATGGACCAAGCGAATAAGGACTGCCACTGGATCCAAAAGATGCGAACCACCATAACTAAAAATCCCAGAAAGTTCCCAGACTACATGGAGGAGTCTGGAAACTTGTACAGGCACATCCCTCACAGAGCCGGAACAGAGGATGTGACAGCCTGGAAATTGTGTGTGCCAACTGGCAAACGGTCAAAAGTTCTGAGCGAGAACCACAACACCGCCGCCGCAGGCCATACGGGGAGTCGAAAAACAATAGCCCGAGTAGCTGCACGCTACTATTGGCCAGGCTTATACAGGGATGTTCGAGCATATGTTCAACAGTGCGAAATATGCCAACAGTATAAGCCGAGTCAATTGGCCGCGGCAGGACACATGCTGACGCAGATACCTGAAGAGCCCTGGAGCACGGTATGTGCAGACTTCGTGGGACCATTACCGAGGTCCACCCATGGAAATACGATGTTGTTAGTATTCGTAGACCGCTTTTCTAAGTGGACCGAAATGGTGCCACTTAGAAGCGCAACGACAGCAGCGCTACAAAAGGCCTTCAGGGAGAGGATTCTGGCACGGTTCGGTGTACCAAAGGTGTTGATAACCGACAACGGCACACAATTCACCAGCAGGGCATTTAAAAATTTCCTGGCAGAAATGGGAATTAGACACCAATTCACGGCGCCCTACACGCCACAGGAAAACCCAACGGAACGCGCAAATCGCACAGTAAAGACGATGATCGCGCAGTTCACCAAGAACAACCAGAGAAGATGGGATGAGGCGCTACCCGAGCTGACACTGGCAGTCAACACCAGCGTATCTAGCACCACAGGGTACAGCGCGGCCTTCATCACACAAGGTCGGGAGCCGAGGCTGCCGAAAGCATTGTTCGACGAAGTGGCCATCGGCACGGGTCAAGTAGCCCAATCGCCGACGGAAAATGAAAAGAAGCTCAAGGAAATTTTCGAAATCGTTCGGCGGAGCTTGGAGAAGGCCTCTCAGGACCAAGCAAGGCACTACAACCTTCGTCGCAGGCAATGGAGCCCCAAAATTGGAGACAGGGTGTGGGTGAAAGTACACCACCTGTCAAATGCGGCGGAGGGATTCGCAGCCAAACTGGCACCAAGATACGGCGGCCCGTATCAAATAGTGGATTTCACGTCGCCGGTGATATGCAAACTGAAGAGTTCAGCGGAGAAGCGGATAAGGACGGCCCATGTGAGTGACCTGAAGCCACACAGCAAGGAGGCGGGTGAGTCCCAAAATCCCAAAAATTAAAAGGGGGGGGAAGATAAGTGTGACTCCAAAAACGAAAACTGGAATCACACTTATACACCTGAATAAAAAAAACAAAATATATATATGTATATAATAAAAATAAACGCCCAACAGAAAGGGGTAAGAATAAAGCAAAAAGAAAGGGGTATACACCTAAACATATAAAACAATAAAATGAAATACATGGAGAAATTAAAATAAACGCCCAACAGGAAAGGGTAAGAATAAAACAAAAGGAAGGGTATACAAAGGTCCGTTTAGTCAATGAATCTACCAAGGAGGAACTTGACTGTGAAGCGCATTTTAAACAAACTTTTGCTCGTTTGGACACTGGCGAATATTCGGTTCGCCTTCCAGTCAAGCATGCTGTGGATCTAATTGGAGATTCGTATCAGCAGGCATATCGTCGTTTTTGCAACCTGGAACGCAAATTAGAACGTCATCCTGGTTTGAAGTCGCAATATTCAGCATTTATCAAGGAGTATCTGGATTTGAATCACATGTCTCTTGTGGAGTCGGACATGCTAAGTCGCTGCAAGTATTATCTTCCTCATCATTGTGTTCTTAAGGAAGATAGCTCAACAACTAAGCTTAGAGTTGTTTTTGATGGTTCGGCCGTGTCTTCGTCTGGCTATTCCCTGAATGAAATCCTCATGGCAGGCCCAACAATTCAACGCAAGCTGTTCGCTACACTGTTGCAGTTTAGGACATTCCCAATAGCCTTGACTGGTGACATTAGCAAAATGTACAGGTGCGTTAGGATGGCTGAACCCGATTCCTATCTGCAATGTATCTTATGGCGTGATTCACCTGATATTTGCAACACAGAGCAAATAAAACTCCCTCGACTGGTCGTTGTTCCAAAGGGCATCATCGAAGTTCATGGTTTTAGTGATGCGAGCATTGAGGCTTACGGTGGATGCATTTACGTTGTATCCATAACAGAGGGAAGGCGCATAGCTCATTTGTTGTGCTCTAAGTCTCGTGTGGCACCTTTACGAACTCTCACAGTACCAAAGCTGGAATTATCTGCTGCTGCACTGCTTCTCAACTTATTCGCGAAGTAGCTCAAATGAAGTTATTTAACTGCAGATACTATTGTTGGTCGGATTGGGCAGTTGTCTTATCCTGGATACGTGATGAGCCTTCGCGCTTCCAAACGTTCACGGCTAATCGGATATCTTTAATACAAGAGCTTACGACAGGAATGGAATGGCGCTACGTACCGACGGAATGCAACCCGGCAGACATTCTTTCTAGAGGAGCACTTCCAAGCGACCTTTTAGAATCATCGTTGTGGTCTCAAGGTCCCGATTTCTTAACCAAAGGAGAGTGCGACTGGCCCGCATCATGTGTACCGGCCCGGTCGCTTCCTGAGCTGCGGCAAAAGGTGCTAGTTACCATCTCTAGATGCTCTGATGTCAGCTTAGGATGCAAGTTTGCAAATTCTTTTCATAACCTGCGTCGTGTCTTCGGATATATATATAAATTTCGCAATCGCATCAGGGATGCCAGTCTAAAGGTAGATTGGATACACAAGGGCACTCAACTACTCTTGCGGAGCATCCAGATGGCGAATCTGAGTGATGAGTATATGGCTCTTCAAGACGGACGGACTATCAAAACATCCAGCTCTATTGCCTCGCTTACCCCAATCATCGATGAGTTTGGACTTCTTCGTGTTGGTGGCCGTCTAAAACACTCGAGCCTGGATTTCGATGCTCAGCATCCCATCATACTTCCGGGACATCATCCTGTCACACGCGCCATCATCATGCATTTTCACAGGCGTCAGCTGCATGCCGGACCTCGTTCTCTGCTTGCTCATATTCGGCTCCACTATTGGCCTATTGGTGGGCGTAAGACTGTCTCAAGCGTAACAACAAAATGCATTATGTGTTTTCGAGCAAAACCGGTCCTGGCTGAGACAATCATGGCTGATCTTCCCCGCGATCGTGTTAGTGGCTCGCATCCTTTCGCTGTCACTGGAGTGGACTATTGTGGACCGTTTTATTACAAGAGCGAGATTCGTAACAAAGGACCAGTAAAATGCTACATCTCGGTCTTCATTTGCTTCGCAACAAAGGCGGTGCATCTCGAACTGGTTCCTGATTTGTCAACAGCAGCCTTTCTCAATGCACTTAAGAGGTTTATTCTTACCAGATGTAAACCTGTTCGCATATGGTCGGACAATGCGACAAATTTCGTCGGAGCCAAGAATGACTTAGCTGAACTCAAGCGACTCTTCCTCAGCGAGAAGCACATCGACTCTGTCCGACAGTTTTGCGTCTCTGACGACATCGAATGGGAATTCATCCCACCTCGCTCACCACACTTTGGTGGACTTTGGGAGGCGGCGGTGAAGACAGCAAAATACCATTTCTATCGGTCGGTCGGACCCTCGGTTTTGCCCCTGGATGATCTGCGCACACTGGTTTGCCATATTGGGGCAATAATAAACTCTCGACCTCTTTTTCCACTTTCAGAGCACCCTGCAGATCTGGATGTGTTAACTCCTGCGCACTTCCTTGGCACTGCGCCACTCACACTTTATCCGGAGCCGGATGTCACCAAGCTAAACGTTAGCCGCCTAGATCGATGGCAGCGTATAGCTTATTATCAGCAAATTTTCTGGAGTCGTTGGCGTGATGAATATTTAACGCTTCTTCAGCAACGGTCCAAATGGAGAAAATCCTACCCGGGTGTTCACATCAACGATGTTGTACTTGTAAAGGATGAAAACTTGCCACCCCTTAAATGGCCACTGGCTCGTGTGGTCGAGCTTGTTGCTGGTGCTGACGGCGTTTCCCGAGTAGCTGTTCTCAAGACGTCAACTGGAACAATAAAGAGAGCTGTGCGCAAGTTGTGTGCGCTTCCGAAAGAGGATGCTGTTGAAAGCCCGTGTCTTTCAACGGGGGGAGAATGTTTGGTTACGCAGGTATCCGCGCCAAACAACAATTAAAGCAGCTTCTCTTTTAATATTTTTCTCTTTAATAAGTTATGCTCTGCGCAGCATAAAGAGCGAAGTAACGTAAAGATCATAACTGTTGTTTGTATATGCTCATCGGCATTTCGTTTTCACTGCATTTGTTTTCGCTTTGCTTGCCTTTTGCAATGCCAGCTGCAATTCGGCAGCTAGTTAGTTCTATTTCGTAATTCGAGAATTCAAGTCGCGGCACGGTATTCGTCTTATTATTATTAATTAATTAATACACAATTGTAGCTCAAATCGGAGCTTTGTAATAAACAATTGTAGCTCAAATCGGAGTTTTGTAATAAACAATTGTAGCTCAAATCGGAGCTTTGTAATAAACAATTGTAGCTCAAATCGGAGCTTTGTAATAAACTTAATTTATAGAAAAGCAAGTTTTCGGTGCGTTTCTATTATTTTTTGTGACTTTGAAAAATTCGATAGCTATTGAAAAAGCTCAATAGCTCAACAGTCACAATGAATCGTTTGACATTTTCCGCGACGGCTGAGGAAGCGCCGCAGGGCTCCTAAAAAGGCATTTGTAGTCAGATCGCTGACCAGCTCGAGGTGGACTGCCTTTGTGGAGAAGCAACAGAATACAGCTATGTATGCCTTATCTGGTCTTTTTCCGCGAATTTTATGATGAATCCAAATTGGTCCGCAGTAGTCTACGCCTGTAGTGAGAAATGGGCGTGTTGGTGTCACTCGATCTGGTGGCAGATTGCCCATAATTTGGTTCATCAACTTGGTTTCGCTTTGTTGCATGTCACACAGTTGTGGACGATGTTTCTCGACATGGTTTTGTCGTTCAGGATCCAATACTGTTGTCTAGCGGTTGCTCGTAAGGCTTGAGCACCGCAGTGCATGTTGTCTTCATGCAGCTCTCGCAATATCATCTTTACTATTGGATCATTGTAAGGCAGCAAAATCTGGTGCCTTGCATTGTACGGGAGTGGGGCTTGCTCCAATCTACCTCCAACTCGCATGAGTCCATCTAACCCTTGTATTGGTGAGAGTGATGAGATGGGACTCTTTTTGTCCACTGTGTTGTGGCGCTTCAAACCTTTTAGCTCAGGTGTAAATTCAGTTTGCTGTATTGTTCGTAGAATTATATTGCGAGCGCGGTCCAATTCCTGTTTGCACAGCTTGGTCGATGCTGATCTGTACCGCTTGTAGCAGAATCGCAACATGTAAGCCACAATGCGTTGCAACTTAAAAAATGGGCCTTTTCGTCATCCCAGTCGAGTTTTGACTCCCAGAGTCGTTGCATAAAGATTTTAGCCTTTACCACGACCGGAGAAAACAGACCTAGAGGATCGAAGATCTGTGCCAGCTCCGAGCATACTACACGTTTTGTTATTCTTTTTGCTGTGCTGCTTTGTGTGCGGCCGCAAAATTGATCCTTTTGTGGCATCCAAATGAGGCCCAATGTCTTAACACTGTAATGTTCCAGTGTTTCGTCCAGCATAATATTGCCTATTATGTCATCCTTGGGTATTCCTTGAAGAATTTGCTCATTGTTTGAGCACCATTTCCGTAAGTTGAATCACCATCCAGCCACAACCCATCCCAACTTGGTCTTTTGCATTATTGGACCAGAGGGTATTTTGTGTTGTTGTGGGAGCAATAGTGCATAATAGTGTTCTGCACCGATAAGCATTTTGCCAGGCTTATTGAACTGGGGATCTGCCAATGGTAGGTTTGCTGGCATGTTCCAATCTTTGTCATTTATTGCTTGGGCTGGCTGGTCCGTAATAATATGCGGTAGAATAAATGTTTCAATCCGCATTGTAAAGTCGTTGTGTAATGACTTTACCAAAAGATTTGCACGAGCCGATGCCTTCAATTCGTAGTGAAGAGTCGTGTCGTTTCAATGATAATTATGAAGCGAGTCGTTCTGATATAATGTTGATCTGAGACCCAGAATCCAGCAAAGCCTTGAAAGTGGTTTGTTGTCCATTATTTCCTTGGACTATTACTTTTGCTGTAGCAAGTAGATTTATGTTTTTGCTACATGCTGAGGCTACAATTGGCCTTTGTTGCTCCAGTGAGGAATTTTCCAAATGCAGCAACGTATTGTGTCTTTTTTGACACTTGAAGCAGTTAGATTTGACTGGGCAAACATTTGCCATGTGATCTCCTTTTAGGCAATT
This sequence comes from Drosophila neutralis, assembly GCA_035044385.1. Lineage (NCBI taxonomy): Eukaryota > Metazoa > Arthropoda > Insecta > Diptera > Drosophilidae > Drosophila > Drosophila neutralis. The sequence continues at coordinate 32,208 of JAWNME010000238.1, forward strand.
GACGCATAGCCTTTGTCGTTGAGCCCAATTCAACCTCTCAGCTACTGTCTTTGCACGGAAATCGCCGCACCGAAATACAAGATGATCGGACTTCTTGCAATAGAGACAGTTCTTTCTTACAGTTGATGAGGTTGCACAAGATGCTCCCGTCGAGTGGTTTTTGAAATGACTGTGTGTTTTGTTTCCACTAGCTAACACACGAACTCTTTGTTCAAGAAACTGGAGCATGGTGTCCAGTTTCTGTATTTGCTTCGAGTTGCTTATTTATTGCTCGTACAGCGTTTTATTTGTGCTGTCGAGTTTATTTCTTATGACCGCAATTAGAATAGGGTCCCACGTTGAAATGTCTAGACCCAGTCCCTTGAGAGATGCAAGGGACTCCAAGGTGACTATGTAAAGCTCCTTAAGCGATTTTACATTGTCATTAATTGCTTGTTGCATTAAGAATCGGTTCAATACCGTTGACGCAATGTCTCCTGGATTGTTGTAAGCGTCAACCAAGATGTTCCATGCGTGGAGGTAATTGTGCTCTTTCAAGTCGATTTGGCGTATTAATCTTTCTGCCTCACCGGTCACGCTGGTTTTTAAATACCAAATTTTTTGAATTGTTGGCATGCTGGTATTGTGTACCATGGACACAAACATATCGAAAAATTGTGTCCATTTTAATATATCCCCATCAAATTTGGGGATGGTTATACGAGGCATGTTTATGTCATTGGTGCACTGCTTACTGTTTTTTGAAGCTAGTGCCCTTTGAACATCTTCTTCTGCCTGTAGATACTCCTTTGTATCATATCCATTTTCTTCCGGATTTTCGACTTCTTCATACAGCCGAAAATGGACTTCTTGGATTAGAGCCCATAGATTCTTTATGAGCTCTAGAGATGTATGCTCAATAGGGGTGCTTTGGTGCAATGTCCGATGCAGTGATGCGATCATTGCCCTTTGTCGCCGGCACAATGCAATCACCTTGGATTCTAAGGCTGATTGCTGACGCTGTCCAGACGAAGGTGCCAGAGATTTTTGCATCTGTCCTTCTTCAAACTCAAGCTTCTTGCTTGTGGTTTGACATATGGTGTCAGCGTCATTTTTGATTTTTTCCAAGCACTTCACAACTGTTGATCTTATGTCCTCAAAGTGTGCGAAGTATTCGTGATTTTTCGGTAGCTCGACGAATTTTCTTATGACTTCGTCATTTTCTTGAACAGAAATCCATTTTTTGTTTAGAGAATCTGCTTTTATTTTGTGGTAACCGATCTGAGCCTTTCTCTCAGTGGAATCCTTTTTGTAATTGTTTATCAGCCGTACAATCTCATTGCTGATTGTTTGCTGGGCATCAAGCATCTCTTCAATAGTTGCATTTTCTGATGCCATATTTACTGATTTTAGTCGCTTGTGGGACTTTTACAGATGTGTATTCGTATATCTGTTTCTTAATCTGTTTGTTGTTAGAGCTATGGTCGTTTATCAACGAGAGCACGCTTTTATCCTGATGTGTCGCCTAGTTGACAACTTCAGATGTGGATTGTTGAAGATTGGTTCTCCTTTTGTCGCCTTGTTGACAACTTCAGATGTTCTCACTAACACAGATATAGTGAACTGTGTAAGGAGATTGCAGGTGTTAGTAGTGCCGTGATTGCGGGCACACTTTTATCCCGAAATGTCGCCTGGTTGACAACTTCAGGTATGGATTTTTGCAGGTTGAGTGTCCTTTGTCGCCTTGTTGACAACTTCAGGAATCACTCACGTTACCCTTGGTACTGACAATTTCAGTATGGGTTTTTGGAGATTGGTTATCCTTTTGTCGCCTTGTTGACAACTTCAGGTTCCAACCGTCGGGGTCACCAAAATGTTTGTGTTAAGGGAAGTATTCAGTACATAAACTGACTACTAAAAGTCGTCGCAACTAGCACTTGAACTAGTTGGACTGCGGAGAGTGAGGTCCTTCGTTGCGCACAGTAAATGCGATGGTAGAAATAAATGAAGACGTCTGACGGGATTGAGTCTATGAAGAACACTGACTTTATTGAATAAAATGCGTGGCTTATATACAAAATTCTTAGACTATAATATTCAAAGATGCTGATAGCTGACCCATGCAAGTCAGCGTTGTTCAAGTGTGCAACTGAGAAATGCTGACAGCCCAAAATTAGGCACTTGAGGCTAGCTTGAGTGGGTCAAGCTATTTTTAGAGGTTGGAGGAGATGTCGCCTTACAAACGCCTCCACTCGATGAAGTGACACTGCGGCTGCCTTACAAGCGGCTGCACTCGATGGAGTGAGACTGCGGCTGCCTTACAAGCGGCTGCACTCGATGGAGTGAGACTGCGATCGCATTACAAACGGCTGCACTCGGTGGAGTGAGACTGCGATCGCCTTGTAAGTGGCTGCATAATATTTTCTATTGTAAGCATTTTCTATTTGTATGAATCTAAACAATATGAATCTAAACAATCCGTTTTATAATGAGTGTAGTGTTCACTGGGAAATAAATAAGATTGTGATTTAAAACAAACTCATGCAACACATGGCTTGATTCTGCATTAACATGCGATCCGCTTACAATATTACATTCTATCCGAATTGTATTTACTTTTAAAATATCCACAGGCTGGTCTGAGATGTGTATTGAATTCGGACTTAATATCTTTTTATTAATCCCAAATAATAGACTAATTGTATTCCCTTTTAGTAAAATATATAGCTTGTTCCTTAGTTGAAATTATTACTTGAAGCGTATTGTTGTTACTTTCGATGAGAGGATGTTTCAATTTATCTGATTCTTTTTCCTCCATTTTCTCAATAATAATATTTTTTATATCACTAAGCTCGTATGATCCAACAGGTATCTCAAAAACATGTTCTCCAAAATGAAATAAATTATTATCATGATCAACATTTGGAATTGAGTTATAAATATGAAAATCAATGAGTGCACAATCATAATCTCCCTGCAATTCAATGGGTGGATGATAGTTTGCCATTAAAATTGAGCTGTGGCCCGTTAAAGTAAGAGTTGTTGTCATTTCGATCGATTGTTTTCAAGTGAAATAATAATATCATTTCCTCATATTATATCTCAAATTCTAATAAAATCAGCGAATCCCCGTCTATAGCGCCCATTTTCTAGAGGATCATCTTTACTTATGAGTGCGAAACCATAATTTTCCTTCCAACAAAATTGACAAATGTTCTTAGATTCATCAAATTTCATATCTACGCCCACATGATCTTGGTATACATGTTTCATATTTAGTTCATCTTGCTTGAACATTATTATTAGGTTTGCATTATCACGAATAAGATGTTTAGGGATTCGTGTATACGTTTGACATAAATAAAACGCATCAATATTATTGTATGTACGGATATTATTTTGTTTTTCACATGCTACATCATCAAAAATCATTATAGAGTTTTTTTTAGCTTTACTTGGTGCTAGAACACTTTCATTCTCTGAGAATGTAAAATATCCCATTCCTTTTATTGGGATCACGAGTGTTTTCAAATATTCATATTTCGGTTGTTGTAAAGACTTTGAATATAAATAAATATTTTCAAACTTTAATCCTTTCGGACTTTCAATCAAACTGATCATTACATTAGTTTTCCCACAATTAGAAGGCCCAACAATTAAGGCTCTAATTGAATTGGGTAATAATATGCTATGTCTAACTTGTTTGTTTTCCCCGTTTTTAAAATCGATATTCCTCACATCTATGTTTTTTGTTTTATTAATCTCATACCTGATATTGTTTTCTAAACAGATCATTACTCTCTTATAAGACTTTGAAGAATAAACAACTATTAAAATGCTAATGCGCTTTTATAAATCAATTAGTAGCAGAACAAAGCTCTATCGAGGTAGTGGTCTTATTGATAAAATAATCAATTCACTCCCAATTGAGCTACATATACCAGGTTATCAGTTTTGTGGTCCAGCAACAAAGCTAGAAAATTCTATATATAACTAATAATATAATAGATAGCATATTCTAATAATAACGATTTGGGAAATCGTCATATAGCTGATTCCATTTTGGCTGAGAGAGCGTGGGAGCGTGTAAAGGCAGCTGATAGTACTCTTGGAGAAAGAACCGCTGCTTATTTTGTAAGCAATATAATGAAAGCCAAGAAAAAATTTGGAATGGGTCTCAAAAAAAAACAAAATAAAAAACCATGTA
>JAWNME010000244.1:0-61048 GCA_035044385.1 Drosophila neutralis
CGGCCGCTGATCCACTACTGTTGAGTGCAGTGTTTGCAATATTGTTTGTTGATATTTACTAATTTGCTGTGTGTCTGCGAAAACTGCGGCGCACGTACAAATAGCTTATTATTTAATTATATGAACCTAAACAAAGGGATTTCGAAACAAGATGAAAACGGAGGTTGTTTACACTGACTTTAGTAAGGCATTTGATTCCGTTAATCATTCATTGCTTATTCACAAACTAAATCTTCTGGGATTCCCAAATAACTTAATTTGTTGGATCTCAATAAGCTCACCCTAAGATGAGTCCCGGGATCTTACTTCTTGGACTACTTTAGATGATATTTTCGTTATTATTTATTGCTTCTTGACTATCGGGATGAGGATGGGTATATCCGCAGTATCCGGTAGTATCGCTTTAAGTTTAACTCCACACATCTCCTTATGACAAACACCTCAGCTTGAAATATGCTGGTGTGCTTTCCCAGGGACTCATGGTTGGATAACCGAGGGCCCACCATTCCGAGACCTGTTCCCTGATTGGAGAGAGATCCATCGGTGTACCATTTTATGGTGTGCGGTTTCATAGGATAAACTTCGTTTAAAGTCGTCCATTCTTTCTTATTGCTCATATGAGCTGCAATTTCGTCCCTAGGCTGCGTTATTAGGGGAGGCTCATCTGCCAGAAGTTGGCTATCATTGTGGCTTAGAATGTGATTTAATTTACTGTCAAATGTGACTCAGAGGAATTTTATCCCTCTACTTGTTTCTAATAGGCTACCTGATACCCTTATTTGCAGTGGTAAGAGACATAGAGTTAAACCAGCACCTTAAAGTCTGATAGTCAGCTACAGTGTTGGGCTTTTTCGAGGCCAGAAACATCGAAAGTGAAAAATTTTTGGAGACACGACAGTCGTCGAAGGGAGAAAATTTTTGGAGACTCAACAGACGTCGTGACAGTCGTCGTCGAGGGAGAAAAATTTTGCAGACTCGACAGTCGTCGAGGGAGAAAATTTTTGGAGACTCGACAGTAGTCGTCGAGGGAGAAAATTTTTGGAGACTCGACAGTCGTCGTGGGAGTCGTCGTCGAGGGAGAAAATTTTTGGAGACTCGACAGTCGTCGTGGGAGTCGTCGTCGAGGGAGTGGTGGTGATCTTCGTCGTCGCTGGACTGATTCATCGCGGGAGAGTGAGATAAGTCATCAGTCAATCTAAAATGTTGTATACAAAAACTAAACTTAATTATAAGATGAAAAAAATGTCTTCAGATAGGAAAGTAGAAAAAAAAGCAGAGGTAGAGGTAGATAAGGGATCATCGTTAAAGAAGCCATTAGGAAAAGGCAGTGAGGAAGAATTGAGGGATATTGTAAACCCATTGCAACATTATCTAAGGCAAGTAAATGAGGAATTATAAAATATTAAAATTATAAAATTATAAAATAAAGTTGAAGAAATAAGGTTCGATGTAGGAAACATGCTCAGTATATGTGAGCAAGGAACAAGTGGTAATGCTGTGGTTTCAGAAAAACTACCAGCATTGCCTAAAATTGAAGTACCCATGTGGTTACAAAATTTTATTGAAAACAAGAGGAAATCGATAACAAACACTCCAGAAATAATAGACATTGTAGAAAATACTGGAGAAAATAAAATAAAAAGAAAACGAGAAAAAACGTTAGGATTGCAATGGGAACCGCTCAAAGATGAGTTCAAATTCAAAGTAAATTGTGGAAATGACGACGTAAATGTATGGACAACATACAAAAGCCAATTGAAGTTTTTAGAAGAAATTAGAATTCCAAGATGGATAAAAACTAAGATAAATGCATTAATGCAACTTCAAGGTTTTTCTGATGAATAACAGAACATTACAGAAGAAAAGATAGGAAATCTTGATAGATGGAAATTAATTAAAAAGAGAGAGTTCTGGCAAAAATGGAAAGAAAAGTAATTTTATGCTGTAACAGTAATTTTAGCTATAATTATAAGAAAAATCATTGCAAATGAAAATTACAAGCCATAATGTTGTCGGGCCTAATAATCAAATGATATTATTAAATGATATTGGCAGAATGTTCAAAAATGAACACATTATAATAAGATATATAATAAGAAAAATCATTGTAAGTTCAGTTCGGTCTTACACGTCAACTCGGTTTAATCATTAAACACATATATATATATATATATATCTTATCACAATCGTATCGGTGGCTTGTTACCATTGTTAGCAGACCGTCGATCACCTCTAACAAACTTGTTATTCATTCCAGCCTCATTCTATCCTCAGATATACACACCCACACACACATCAGCTAAAAGATATATTACTTTCGATATACATATATAGAATACTTGAGTAATAGTAGCGTTTTTTTCTGTTCCATTTGTATTCTCTTTATGCAATTTCCTGGACAGCAGAAACTAAACAAAAAAATAAAATGAATAAATATATATATTGTGAGGAGCCATATAGCTTTGGCATATGCTATCTGCGCCCCTCGCAACAACTACCACATATGTTATGGGCAGCCCTCGCATCGGACAGCGCGAGGTGCGCGCTACTACAAGTGCATGGAGTGCTGGCAGATCCCGATGGAAAAAGAGAGTTGAGAGAAGACGGCATTCACAGTCCCTGGAAAAGGACTGTTTCAATGGAAAGTGATGCCATTTGGTCGCCATTCGGCACGAGCTACGGTGGCGGACACCTTATTGCGAACATTGTCAAAGAAAAAACGTAATTGCCTGTCATAAGCTAGGCATTCATTATTTTTCAGAAATTCCAAAGACCGATGGTAGGTACATGTATTAACCACCAAAATTAATATATGACCCCAATACACTGGGGTTTCCCCACCCGCTAGGTAGAGTTATGTAAAAAAGTACACTTTTTTGAGGGGAAATTTTATTTGGCCAGGTATAAATAAAATAATATATTTGGAGTATAAAAACTTAAATAAGGATGTTAATACTTAGCATGATATCCATTAGCCTTAACAACTTCCCTTAACCTATTATTCATTGAAGATACCAGCTTCCTGGTAGCTTCTGGGCTGATTCTGCTCCACTCATCCCGCAGAGCATTTTTGAGGTCTTCTTTGCTGGATATTCTGTGCTTTCGGATGTTATTTTCCAGCAGAGCCCACAAATTCTCAATAACATTTAAATTTGGAGACTGGGCAGGTGGAATTATCATGTGGGGGCAGCTCCTGATGAGCCAGGACTGTTCTATCTTGGCCTTATGCTTGGGATCGTTGTCCTGGTTGAACCGGAAATTACGTCGGATTCCTACCTTCTCGGCACTTTGGAGTATATTTTCCTTTAGTATATTGAAGTTCACATTCTTGTCCATTGTTGTTTAAAAAATCACAAAATTCCGGAATCCGGCTGACGAGATACATACCCATGAAATGTCACTTCCTCCACCATGCTTGACTGTTGCCTTTACGTGTTTGGGATTCAGGTCAGTATTGGACTGTCGCCACACACAATTCCGTCCGTCTGAGTGAAAAATGTTGAATTTGGACTCATATGCAAATATGACTGTGTTCCAGAACTCCAAATCCTTGTCCAATTGGTTTTTGGCGAACGTCATCCAAGTCCCTTTATTTTTCACGCTTATAAAGCGCTTCTTCCGTGGTACTCGGGCATTAAAGTCAAGATTGCGCAGAAACCTGCACACAGTTTCCACACAGCACTTTTTCCCCATTTCATCCTCCACCTGTTGAGCCACTTTTGGAGCCGATATCTTGGGATTTCCCCTTATTTTCCTGGTGATCCTTCGCTCCTCCTCTTCGGTTAAAGTCTTGTTTGGTGCCTTTCTGCTCTTGCCCTCAATCCGATTTGCGTCGACAAAGTGCCGAATGATGTTATACACAGTTGAGTTGCTCAGATTGACCATTTCAGCTATTTGGCGATGTGAATATCCGTTTTTGTGGTGTTCCAAGATGAGTTTTCGTAGTTCAATGGTAGTCTGTTTGTCCATAGTCCTTTTTGGCTTATTGCACCCGAGATGCAGGATAAAACTAAACTGACTACGAAGCATTGGTCTATTTATACCAAAAATACTCAACTTTAGGTTAAAAATCCGGGTTTTATGGCACCCAGGTGTCCACAATGTACCTGCTCCAAATTAAAAATACGCCTGGAAGTATGCTACATTTTTATAATCGTACCTAGCAGGTGGGGAAACCCCCGTGTATTGGGGTCATATATTAATTTTGGTGGTTAATATATATACCTACCATCGGTCTTTGGAATTTCTGAAAAATAATGAATGCTTAGCTTATGGCAGGCAATTACGTTTTTTCTTTGACAATGTTCGCAATAAGGTGTCTCTCACTGTACGTGCCAGAAGAGTCTGCCGAGGTGTCCACGCGCTGCGGAAGTGCCAGCGTTTTCTTCGCCTTTCCGCAGAGAAGCGGTTGAGAGCAGTGCTCATTAACCGTTACTGCCCGAACTGCCTGGCCCAGACGCACTCCGAAGGTACCTGCCGCAGTGGTGCGACGAATCAGGTGTGCGACGGACCATACCACACTCTGCTCCATCTGCGCGATGCCGATCACTTGCCAAGGCGTCGGCGTCAAGTAGAGGACATACGTTCGCCATCCCGTTGCTCCTCCTCACCCAACGGATCTGCCACGCCGATGGACAGCCGCTCACCGCACACATCTCCAAAGGCTCCCATTGCGACTTCGTTGGCCTCGTTGATGCAGCACACAAGCGTGAACATTCTACCAACCGCTATTGTGCTGCTCCACACCGGTGCCAAATCGTTCGAGACTCGAGCGCTCATCGACGCATGTTGCCCGATGAGTTGCATAAATGCTTCAATGGCAATGGCCCTTACCCTTACCGTCACCAGCCTTGGGTCCGAACGCGTTTGTACCACTGTGTTCCGATCGATGTCAACGGAGCTAAATCGGGAAATTGCGCTTGAGGTGGACCCTCAACTCCACCATCGGACCCCACTCCGAGCCGTCAGCAAGGAGCTTCATGACTATTACTCGAATGTTGTCTTGGCCGACGAGGGATGGCACACTCCAGCGAATATCTCGCTAATCCTTGGAGCCGATGTGTATCCTCACATCATCCTGCCGGGCATGCTTCCGAGTCAGGGCGGCCTTCCTCTCGCTCAAAACACGGAGTTTGGCTGGATGCTGACCGGCAACTGCCGATCCTAAGGCAATATCTATTTATTTTCCATTTCCAATGCTGCGCATTGCAAGGGACATGCATATATATATATATATATATATATAGCTCTTCCAACAACCCTAAGTGCTGCACGAATATAGGAATCTTTGTCTGTTTGAGGGATCTTAAGAAATGTTTCCCTAAGTTACTACGTTATTTCCTGGCCAAGGCGGCACAATGTGTGTGCTTTGAGGATTGTTTCTCATGATCACAAAATCGAGAGGATTAATTAAAAACATCTTCAGTACATAAAAGATTTTAACTGAAAAAGTATTCCATAAAATATTCTAAGACTTAGTCTGCAATATCGTTATAAACTTTTTTTCTTTGATTAAAATGATATCTAATACGGTCAAATTTTTCTATATATAAATTTAAATCTTTTTTTATATATAGACTGATCATTTCTATTAGACAAACAAAAACGAAGCCTAAAAAAAATAAAAATTAAAAACTAAAAACTGTTTACATGTATGTAACTAAATTTTGAATTGTAAATTGATTACTCTTCGGAATCAACAGAGTGATTTTTCGCAAACTTCATGAGTAGTAGGGGAATGAGAGTTCTATGACAGGAAGTCGTAAATCTTTTTTTGTGACTGCTTTTGATTTTTAATTGCCTAATTATAGCACTTGTGAGGAGCCAAATAAATATATACGTTTATATATTTATGTGTACTCTATGCGCCCCTCACAGTAACTGCACATCAGAACGAAGTCCGGCTCTGATTTCAGTTGCGGCGAATTCGTTCTCTTTCGTCCTCTCCCTTTCGCACGCAGGTTGTCAGCCATATGAGCGTGTATGACAAACAAGTCCACCAGGACATGTGCCGTTGTATGTGAGGAGTATTGTAGGTATGATGCCAGCGTCAGGCGGTATAGGTCCGCTTATATTCGCGGGACACTGTGGGTGGCTGGGGTTGCGGACCTTGTTGTGGTTCGGCGTCGTGTGTCGCCTCCTCGTCGTCGGATGATTTGATGATGACCTCCTCGGCTCGCGCTCGCGGCACGTAAGGCATCGTGTCCTCATCATCCGGATTTAGCGGTAGGTCCGATGCCGAGTTGGCGTCGCCGGCACTTACATCGCTGTCGGCGTCCGAGTCGGTACTGGAGTTCTGGCTGTCGTCCTCATCATCTGTCGAGAGGACGATGGTCTCCTCGGCACAAGACTGGGAGGGCATGGTGTCGTCGTCATCGTCCGATGACTCGCAATGTTCCTCCCAGCCCTCGCGCCTAGGTTCTCCTTCGCTGGTCTCGTCGTCTCGAGAACTGGGGAACATGGTGTCATCGTCATTGTTCGATGACTCGGCATGTTCCCCTTCATCGACCTCGGAGAACGGGTGATAGGGGCTGTCGCGTCCCTCATGGTCGCGGTCCCATCCGAATCCCTCCCCCTCCCAGTCGACCTCTGATGGTGGTCGTTCGGCGGAGTCGATCGAGTCCGCGCGTGGTCGCGGCCCTGGGAATCGCACCGCGGATTCATCCCGATCGGGGGTCGGTGGGAGCTCTGGGAAGAGCCTCCTTACCCACTCTAGGTCGATATCATCCAGCTCGCTGGGATGTCGACGCCGCCGCGGCTGCTCGTACTCTTCCATCCCCGGGTTCGGGGGATCCCGCGCCTCTCCATCGACGTCCATCTCCGCGTCGCTTATGTCGCGAACTGGTGATGCCCACAACTCGAGCTACTCGTCGCTCCGCTGGTCCTGAGGCGGCAGTCGTGGTGTGGGCACACGCACTATGCGAACCATGGCCGAGATCGCCGTTCAGCAGGCATGCGCGCTGTTGGTCCGGCATCCCTTCCGGGTTGGACTCCAGCTCCGCTGGGTCCAGCAATGGAATTTGACGCCGACCGGCGTTGGCCATTGCCATGAGGGACGCGACAGCCCCTATCACCCGTTCTCCGAGACCGAGGAATGATCATCGGATGATGACGACGACACCATGCCCTCCCAGTCTTGTGCCGAGGAGACCATCGTCCTCTCGACAGATATCGAGGACGACAGCCAGGACTCCAGTACCGACTCGGACTCAGACGTCGGCACGGGCGCTGACAGCGCCAGCTCGACACCAGAGCCGCCTATAAACACGGAGGATGAGGACACGGTACCCTATGTGCTACCGGTGCGACCAGATGAGGTCATCGTGATCTCCTCGGATGACGAGGATGAGGAGACGCAACACCCAGGACCACAGGCCGAACCCCACGCCACGGGACAGTGGCATCACAGCTACACTGTGGTGATGAGGTGGCAGGACGACTTGCGGGCGCCGGCAAAGTGACAGCTGGAAGAGGAGGCGCCGACGATCCGACCCGTGCGACAACCACCGCCGGCATACTTCCGGCCAAAAACACCACAACCCCCACCGCCGGCATACTCCCGGCCAGAAACACCACAACCCCCACCGCCGGCATACCCTCGGCCAGAAACGCCACAACCCCCACCGACGGCATACCCCCAGCCAGAAACGCCACAACCCACGCCGCCGGCATACCCCCGGCCAGAAACACCACAACCCCCACCACCGATACACCCCCGACCCACACCCCATTTCCTCGCCAGACATCGTGCCCGGAGACGACGCCCGACAAGAGTCCGCTCCCGAACCACCCACGGGATGGCGGGAAATATCGTCAGCGGAGTGGCCCACGGAGGTCGTCGAGGCCATGGGCGAGCATCAGGACCACAGTCATCGGGCGTCACGGCTAGTGTAGAGCGCGGGACGGCGCTACCGCATCAAGACCACGCCACGATACGGCACACGTGTGTTCGCGGAACACGGGTAATCAGAAAAAAAAAATACATAAACAAAAAAAAAAACACAAACAAACACACAAAAATAAAGAGAAAACCAAATGAGGATCTAGAAAGGATCACTGGGGAAACAGGGAAGGGAACCATTAATACTCAAAAAATCCGTCTTCCCCAGCACACGTTGGGCGCCAGTTGTAACGAACCTCGTTGGCTTTGCCGGGCTAACGCTCAGTCGAGCTGTGAGTTCGTGCAACAAATTTATAGAATTGGTCGCGAAGTGACAATTGACAACACGTTTTATGTATTATTATAAAAAAATATAGTTTATTTGGCATTAATTAAACGCTCTTATAATTCGCCTAATGTCTGGGTTTGTTTCCTTCGGCAATTCACTGAGGCCTTGGCTTGTTTCAGTAAGTGGTCCTGTTCGGGCAAGTCGGTTCTAGGCACCCCGTTACACCAGTTACGCCAGTCCGCGGCTTCGCACTGGTTCGACAGCTTACCATACGGCACCCCGTTTGACGAAACGGATTTCGCACGTATACTGTCGGACTTCAGGCAGGTTATCGCACGCTTGGCTTGGAACTGTGTAGGCCTCGCCTAGTAGCACAACATAAACGTAACGAGGATTCACTACTTTAACGTTTTAAGGACCTCAGTGTCCTGTATTAGTAAAAGCCTTTACTCGCTGTTTATTTCTCTGCCGCACTCGCGTAGACCTTATTCGTAGCGCCTGCTTACGAATTATGATTTTACATTATTGGGCAGCGTTTCCCCTTTTCACTTGGTATCGAACTGAACTCGCTCTACTGTTCGACAGAGGTTCCGCTTAGCGTTCTGGATTTCACTGACTCTCTGGACTGACTCTCTGAACTGACTGTCCGCTGTGTGTTGCGGCGCTCCTTTCATAGGCCGGGTCGCGGCCTTTTGTCGGGACTGTACCAGAAATCACGCGGTCGCCTCGGTGGCGTGATTTCTGGTAATTTTCCACTGCCATCTGCAGGCGCCAGCCTATGTCTGCCGTTAGTGCAAGTGTGGATGGAGATATTCAACTCGCAATACACCTCACACATAACGGCACATGTCCGCATGGTGGACATGAGTGTCAGACACGCTCATATGGCTGACAACCTGCGTGCGAAAGGGAGAGGACGAAAGAGAGCGAATTCGCCGCAACTGCAATCAGAGCCGGGCTTCGGTCTGATGTGCAGCTGCTGTGAGGGGCGCATATAGCACAAATAAATATATAAACATATATATTTATTTGTCGTCGCTATATGGCTCCTCACACTCCCCTCTTTCTTTGACTTCCACTGTCCCGACGGCGGCGGTTGTGTTGATGTGCAGAGATGACGATGGCTTCGTCAACCCGAGGAATGGGAAACATGGTGTCGTCGTCATCGCCCGATGACTGGCCATGCTCCTTTCCGCCCTCGTGCATCGTCTCTCCGCCGTTAGCAGGGCTGGTGCTTTTGCCATCTCGAGGTCGTCATCGTCCGATGACTCGCCATGTTCCCTTTCGTCAACCTCGGAGACAGGATTGTATGGGCTTTCTCGTCCCTCGTTGCGACCGTCATGATGCGTTGCTCTGTTCGCACCAGTGCCGCATACCGGCGGCACTTGGCCTCAGATTCCTCGGTGTATACCGCGTATCTCCAAATAGCCCCGATAGACAAAATAGCTGGCAATGGCCAGGCACACTCACCCAACCAGTGTCTTCCACTTGTCCAGCATCAGACTCGCGGACAGATTCCAATTAGGGTAGCTGTTGTAGCCTGTTGCTGCTCGAGTTGTGCTGCTTGCTTTTGCATCGGCTGCTGTTGCTGTCGTTTTGATTTGATTTAATTGCATTATTGTTGGTTTCGCTTGCATTGCGCGTCATCCTTGCCAACTTATAACAAAGTTTTATTTGATTCCTTTTGTATTTCGTGTACCCACACGTACACACACGTACACGTACGCCTTACGAGTATCACGCGCACTATACAAGTCACCCGGTCGCCTGGACGCAGCGATCGTACTGACTTGTGTGCTTGATTGAAGCTTCCTTTTTACCTTATTGTTACCCTCTCTCTCGGGTTATTCTATTAACCGGTGCCTGTCTCAACCCTAGTGTGCGTGATTAGCCAACGGAATTCTTGGTTTTGCGCACGCCTCTACACTAGTGTTTAAATCCGCTGTTGCTAAGCACCGAGCGAAACGTTTTTGGCTGTCGTTGCACTTGTGCTCTTCATAGTGCAAGCATTGTTGTTGTCCGATTCGTCAACTGCGGTGAGCGAACATTTTCGGTAGTCGCGGCGCTTGCGTTCTCCTAGTGCAACCATTGTTGTTGTCCGATTCGTCAACAGCGGTGGGCGAACGTTTTTCAGTGGTCGCAGCGCTTGCGCTCTCCTATTGCAACCATTGTTGTTGTCCGATTCGTCAATAGCGGTGCGAGAAACGTTTTCGGCGGTCGCTGTGCTTGCGCTCTTTGGCGTGTGAGCAGTGTCGTTGTAAATTTTCGACAAAGCGACGAGCGGACGTTTTCGTTGCTTGGAGCGCTTGCGCTCTCTAGCGTGTGAGCGGTGTTGTTGTAAATTTCCGCCAAAGCGACGATCGAACGTTAATATGCTTTCGGCGGTCGTTGCACTTCTTCTCTTGAAGCGCAAGCGTTGTTGCCGTTCTTTGTCAGCGGTAAGCTTAACGCTTTCGACGGCCGTTGCACTTTGTCCGAGTGAACTTTAAAGCAGGTCATGGCCATCCTCTCCCGCTGCCATAGCTGTTGTCTACTCTTTGCAATAGCTGCGGCGTTTTAACTATTCGCCGCGTTCAGGGCTGTTTACCTATTACTCCAATTACTATTTTATATTTATTTTGTTATGCTTGATGTTTTTATTTTATTTATGTGTGTATATATATATATATCTGTTTATTTATTATTATTTTTGTTATGTGTAGGTGTATACGACCTTTGTATACCCTTCCTTTTTGTTTTATTCTTACCCTTTCCTTTGGGCGTTTTAATTTAATTTCTCCGTTGTTTTTTTTTATTCTTTTATATATATAGGTGTATACGACCCTTGTATACCCTTTCTTTTTTTTATTCTTACCCTTTCCTATTGGGCGTTTGTTTTATTATATATATATATATATATTTATTTTGTTGTTATTCTAGGTGTATAAGTGTGAGTACAATTTTTGTCTTGGAGTCTCACTTATCTTCCCCCCTCCCTTTTAATTTTGGGGATTTAGGGACTCACCCGCCTCGTTGCTATTCATCTTCAAGTCGCTCACATGGGCCGTCCTTATCCGCTTCTCTGCTGGACTCTTCGGCTTACATATTACCGGCGAAGTGAAATCCACGATTTGATACGGGCCGCCGTATCTTGGTGCCAGTTTGGCTGCGAATCCCTCCGCCGCATTTGACAGGTGGTTTACCTTCACCCACACCCTGTCTCCAATTTTGGGGCTCCATTGCCTGCGACGAAGGTTGTAGTGCCTTGCTTGGTCCTGCGAGGCCTTCTCCAAGCTCCGCCGAACCTTCTCTGGTTGTTCCTCGCGTACTGCGCGATCATCGTTTTCACTGTGCGATTGGCTCGTTCTGTGGGGTTTTCTTGCGGAGTATAAGGTGCAGTAAATTGGTGTTTAAAACCCATATCCTCCAGGAACTTTTTGAACGCCCTGCTGTTGAACTGTGTGCCGTTGTCGGTTATTAACACCTTTGACAGTAGTAGGGAATTGGGCATTCTAGGACAGGAAGTCCTAATAGTTTTTTTTATTGCTTTTGATTTTTAATTGCTTCATTATAACACATAATTTATTGCTTTTGGGTGGGGGAGTGACAGGTGTGTGACCATTTTTAGAAAAATGTGTGGTTTTGGATCACGTGCGTGACTTTTATGATCGAAGGGTATAAATTTATTGATGACCCTTTTTTTATTAGGGGTTAGAGAAAGGTGGAGGATCACTAGCACTCTTGTGTGTTCGTACGTGATTGTGTTTTTTAAGGAGGAGATTGTGAGCAAGGTATGTAACCTGTAACCTGTATGCTAGAATATAGTGGAAGATCGGTTAGCAGCTAGCGCACAAGTGTGCAGGTACATGTTTTTGATTTTTTGAGGGTGAGTTCATTGATCAGTGTAAAAAATGTTTTCGGTTCTCTTTTCGCACCTTCGTTGTCATTGGTTATAACTCGTAGGACACCTTCCACCTAATGTTTTCCCACATCATAATTATAGTATTATTGTCGTCAATTGATGTTGAGTAGGTACTTCGCACGTACGTTTGACACGTGCTGCTACCTTTTTGTGTGTGTTTTCGGTTCTCTCCCTTTTTACAGTGCACTCTATTTGAGTGACCCTCCTTATAATCATTTCATACAGACTTCATACCAAAGATTATAGATTCTTATTTCTAAAACCTTAGTAGTTTTCGAACACTTGAATCGGCAACTCTTTCATCTTGTTAGCAAAACGGTTACCAAAAATAAAAGTTTCTTATTGTGCTAACAAAGTGAATAACCAAAAACTAAAATTAAATAAATTTTGTAACAGTGGTAACAAAATTAAAAACATCGTGTGTGTGCGACCACAGTGAAAAACAAAAATTAGAGTTCGTTTTGTGTTAATAAAGTGCATCACAAAAAAAAAAACATTAGAAATGGCCGCTAAGAAGATCAACTCCACCAACTCCTTCGAGGGCATCCAATATATTGCCCGGAGTAACTCGGCTCAAGGTCAGAGCCGCCCTAATTATTTTATTCATTCAACCATTCAACCGACTCCACCATCACCAACAACATCATCACCCCCACCACCATCACCATCACCAACGACATCACCAACGACATCGCCACCTTCACCGACTTCGCCATCAATCCCGTCACCATCAGCAACTACAACATCACCAACACCACCTTCACCAACTCCAGCAACATCTTCATTAACAACATAACTCCCACCACCACCATTGACAACTCCAGCAGCATCAACAACACCAACTGCAACATCACCCCCACCACCTTCACCAACATCATCAACTCGTCAAGACCATCATCATCGACTCAGTCAAAACTCTGTACCGCATGCAATGAGCAAATAACATCATCAAAGTGATAAGATGCGAGTGTTTACGCCTGTGAATACACAGGTTAAAATGATTTCGAGTGGGTTTAAAAACCGAATTATCATATTTTCTTATGAGAATAAGAATAAATACATTGTGGAGCCAGAAGATTTTCTGAGTGAGGAGGCTCAAGAAATCCTCCCAATCATAAGGAATGTGCTAATTACGCACACCGCTTGCAAAATGAATTTAGAGCTCTTTGCAGAGTATATAAAATTCGCTGATGATGAAATGCTGATGACAGTAAAATCACATCAATCCAATATGTGTGTTATTACAGCATCGAGTGATCTAGAAGAGATCATCAAAACTCATGCAGCAATAATTAGCGGGAAAATGGATGAATTCCAGGAGAAGGACAGCGGCAGGTCATTAACTCAAATATTAAGGCTGGAGATTAATATTAATAAATATACTCCCCTCAAAGTTTCAAGTTATATTGAAACCCCAAAAGGGCTGAGAAACAAAAAAGCTATTATAAATGTGAAAAACAATGATGCATTTTGTTTTAAATGGGCGATAATCTCAGCCCTCAAAGCACCAGTAAACAATAAGTCTGCCAGATGTTCCGCATATAAAGTTGATGCCATTGAGAGTCCATCAATAAAAATCGATGAAACACTCAAGCTCCACTTTTCAAATATGACCTTTCCTCTACCTCTGGACCAAATCAAAATTTTTTAAGCTCAAAACCAAAACATTAGTATTAATGTTTTTGGTTTTGATGAGCAGACAGGCGCTGTCAACGGCCCATTATATGCGGCAATGGTGGAAAAGGAAATCCACATTAGTCTGATGTTGCTGGAGGGTGAAGACCGTGCACATTTTGTATGGGTCAAAAATTTGTCAAGGTAATATTTTTTAATAAATAGTTTTTATTAAAAGCAATTTTTTTTTTCATATACAGTGTATCAAAGCTTATTCGGATCAGTGTCAAAGAAAAAACGTAATTGCCTGCCATAAGCTAAGCATTCATTATTATTCAAAAATTCCAAAGACCGATGGTAGGTATATATATTAACCACCAAAATTAATATATGACCCCAATGGAATTATCTACCTCTTTTTCTTAAAACTTGTAGTTCCAATTTTGCTGTTCATAACCCATTTAGAATTTTGTGTACTAATTATAATACGCTTTTTCCGGTAATATGTTGTACTTCGTCCATTTATTCTATTAAAATAGATGTCTTGTCCTATCTTTCTTTCAATTCGCGATCTTCGTAACCGCGCGTTATGCGGCGCACCCCTCGGTCGGTTGGGTGGGAGGTGGGTTGCAGTTTTGCCTGGGTCCGTGCGTTAACAAGCCCGTGCTTGGTATCGTTGGGCCACTTGAATGTGCTGCTCGTTAGTACTTCTACGTCCAAATAAATACACTGGGGTTTCCCCACCCGCTAGGTAGGATTATAAAAACAGACTATCATTGAACTACGAAAACTCATCCTGGAACACCACAAAAACGGATATTCTCATCGCCAAATAGCTGAAATGGTCAATCTGAGCAACTCAACTGTGAATAACATCATTCGGTGCTTCGTCGACGCAAATCGGATTGAGGGCAAGAGCAGAAAGGCACCAAACAAGATTTTAACCGAAGAGGAGGAGCGAAGGATCACCAGGAAAATAATGGGAAATCCAAAGATATCGGCTCCAAAAGTGGCTCAACAGGTGGAGGATGAAATGGGGAAAAAGTACTGTGTGGAAACTGTGTGCATGTTTCTGCGCAATCTTGACTTTAATGCCCGAGTACCACGGAAGAAGCGCTTTATAAGCGTGAAAAATAAAGGGACTTGGATGACGTTCGCCAAAAACCACTTGGACAAGGATTTGGAGTTCTGGAACACAGTCATATTTGCATATGAGTCCAAATTCAACATTTGTCACTCAGACGGACGGAATTGGGTGTGGCGACAGTCCAATACTGACCTGAATCCCAAACACGTAAAGGCAACAGTCAAGCATGGTGGAGGAAGTGACATTTCATGGGTATGTATCTCGTCAGCCGGATTCCGGAATTTTGTGATTTTTGAAACAACAATGGACAAGAATGTGTACTTCAATATACTAAAGGAAAATTTACTCCAAAGTGCCGAGAAGGTAGGAATCCGACGTACTTTCCGGTTCAACCAGGACAACGATCCCAAGCATAAGGCCAAGATAGTACAGTCCTGGCTTATCAGGAACTGCCCCCACATGATAATTCCACAGGCCCAGTCTCAAGATTTAAATGTTTTTGAGAATTTGTGGGCTCTGCTGGAAAATAACATCCGGAAGCACAGCATATCCAGCAAAGAAGACCTCAAAAATGCTCTGCGGGATGAGTGGAGCAGAAGCTACCAGGAAGGTGGTATCTTCCATGAATAATAGGCTGAGGGAAGTTGTTAAGGCTAATGGATATCATGCTAAGTATTAACATCCTTATTTAAGTTTTTATACTCCAAATATATTATTTTATTTATACTGATCCAAATAAAATTTCCCCTCAAAAAAGTGTACTTTTTTACATAACTCCACCTAGCGGGTGGGGAAACCCCAGTGTATTGGGGTCATATATTAATTTTGGTGGTTAATACATGTACCTAAGATCGGTCTTTGGAATTTCTGAAAAATAATGAATGCTTAGCTTATGGCAGGCAATTACGTTTTTTCTTTGACAATGTTTGGAATAAGGTGTCCGCCACTGTATATTTACATATATTTTTTCATATACAGTGGCGGACAGCTCAAGAAAAAACGTAATTGCCTGGCATTAAGCTAATTGTTCAATTTTTTTTAAAAATTCCAAAGACCGATGGTAGGTACATGTATTAACCACCAAAATTAATATATGACCCCAATACACTGGGGTTTCCCCACCCGCTAGGTAGAGTTATGTAAAAAAGTACACTTCTTTGAGGGGAAATTTTATTTGGCCAGGAATAAATAAAATAATATATTTGGAGTATAAAAACTTAAATAAGGATGTTAATACTTAGCATGATATCCATTAGCCTTAACAACTTCCCTTAACCTATTATTCATGGAAGATACCAGCTTCCTGGTAGCCTCTGGGCTGATTCTGCTCCACTCATCCCGCAGAGCATTTTTTAGGTCTTCTTTGCTGGATATGCTGTGCTTCCGTATGTTATTTCCAGCAGCCCACAAATTCTCAACAACATTAAAATCTGGAGACTGGGCAGGTGGAATTATCACTTGGGGGCGGTTCCTCATTAGCCAGGACTGTACTATCTTGGCCTTATGCTTGGGATCGTTGTCCTGGTTGAACCGGAAAGTACATCCGATTCCTACCTTCTCGGCACTTTGGAGTAAATTTTCCTTTAGTATGTTGAAGTACACATTCTTGTCCATTGTTGTCTCAAAAATCACAAAATTCCGGAATCCGGCTGACGAGATACATACCCATGCGATGTCACTTCTTCCACCATGCTTGACTGTTGCCTTTACGTGTTTGGGATTCAGGTCAGTATTGGACTGTCGCCTCGTATAATTCCGCCCATCCGAGTCAAAAATGTTGAATTTGAACTCATCTGCAAATATGACTGTGTTCCAGAACTCCAAATCAGCGGGTTTTGACGAACGTCATCCAAGTCCCTATATTTTTCACGCTTGTAAAGGGCTTCTTCTGTGGTACTCGGGCATAAAAGTCATGTTTGCGCAGAAACCTGCTTACAGTTTCCACACAGCACTTTTTCCCCATTTCATCCTCCTCCTCTTCGGTGAAAATCTTGTTTGGTGTCATTCTGCTCTTACCCTCAATCCGATTTACGTCGACGAAGCGCCGAATGATGTTATACACAGTTGAGTTGCTCAGATTGACCATTTCAGCTATTTGGCGTTGTGAATATCAGTTTTTGTGGTGTTCCAAGATGAGTTTTCGTAGTTCAATGGTAGTCGGTTTGTCCATAGTCCTTTTTGGCTTATTGCACCCGAGATGCAGGATAAAACTAAACTGACTACTCAACTTTAGGTGAAAATCCGGGTTTAATGGCACCCAGGTGTCAACAATGTACCTGCTCCAAACGAAAAATACGCCTGGAAATATGCCACATTTTTATAATCCCACCTAGCAGGTGGGGAAACCCCAGTTTATTGGGGTAATATATTAATTTTGGTGGTTAATATATATACCTACCTCGTAAATAAAAATATATAAAATTACGGAAATATTAACATCATTAATTAACATGTGAATCATGAGTAGGAGGAATTTAGTAGAAGAATTACATGCGCCAGCACGTAAAAATTTTAAACGCCGAAGAGTTATTATGAAGGGAATCGATGATCATTGGCAAGCAGACTTAGTGGAAATGCAAAATTACTCCTCGTCGAAAAAAGGCTATAGATTTCTATTGACAGTTATTGATACATTTTCTAAATATGCATGGGGTGAAGCATTGAAAACAAAAACAGCGAAAGAAGTTAAACATGCATTCTCGTGTATTCATAAGGGAAATCGAATCCCTAAGAATTTGCAGACTGATGATGGAAAGAATTTTTTAATTCAGACTTTAAGAGTTTGTGTAAAGCCCATGATATAAATCATTACTCAACTCATAGTTGTCTTAAGGCATCAATTGTTGAACGTTTTAATAGAACACTCAAGGAGATGATGTGGAGAGAGTTTAGTTATAATGGTATAATAGAAAACATCATATGTTTATGTGGGATATGTTAAGCCGGGCTTTATCAGCTGGCTTAACATAGCCTACGATCCACATCCTCTCTCTTTGCAATGCAACCTGCTCTCAGCGCACTCAGCGCTGTTAGCAGCCTCCACACAGCGCACTCAGCGCTGTTATCTATAACAGAAAGCTAATATGTTAGCATTAAAAAAGCATTGGCAAATGTAATTGATCTCGTAACCAAAGCCAACGCAAGAAGTTGTACAGTCATACATAGTGAAATAAATATACGAGTATATACGGTGGCTCACAGTTCAAATCGAGCATTGTCAATGAAAAAAAGTAATTGCCTGCCGTAAGCTAACCATTCATTATTTTTCAGAAATTCCAAAGACAGATGGTAGGTATATTTATTAACCACCAAAATTTATGTATGACCCCAATAAACTGGGGTTTGCACACCTGCTAGGTAGGATTATGTAAAAAAGTTGCCTATTTTTAGGGAACATTTTATTTGGACCAGGTACATTATGGACACGTGGGTGCCATAAACCTCCGATTTTTTACCTAAAGTTAAGTATTTTCTGTATAAATAGACCAATCCTTCGTAGTCAGTTTAGTTATATCCTGCATCTCGAGTGCAACAAGCCAACAAGGACTATGGGCAAACATACTACCATTGCACAACGGAAACTCATCCTGGAACACCACAAAAACGGATATGCACATCGCCAAATAGCTGAAATGGTCAATCTGAGCAACTCAACTGTGAATAACATCATTCGGTGCTTCGTCGAAGTAAATCGGATTGAGGGCAAGCGCAGAAAGGCACCAAACAAGATTTTAACCGAGGAGGAGGAGCGAAGGATCACCAGGAAAATAAGGGGAAATCCCAAGATATCGGCTCCAAAAGTGGCTCAACAGGTGGAGGATGAAATGGGGAAAAAGTGCTGTGTGGAAACTGTGTGCATGTTTCTGCGCAATCTTGACTTTAATGCCCGAGTACCACGGAAGAAGCGCTTTATAAGCGTGAAAAATAAAACGGCTAGGATGGCGTTCGCCAAAAACCACTTGGACAAGGATTTGGAGTTCTGGAACACAGTCATATTTGCATATGAGTCCAAATTCAACATTTTTCCCTCAGACGGACGGAATTGTGTGTGGCGACAGTCCAATACTGACCTGAATCCCAAACACGTTAAGGCAACAGTCAAGCATGGTGGAGGAAGTGACATTTCATGTATCTTCCGGAATTTTGTGATTTTTGAAACAACAATGGACAAGAATGTGTACTTCAATATACTAAAGGAAAATTTACTCCAAAGTGCCGAGAAGGTAGGAATCCGACGTACTTTCCGGTTAAACCAGGACAACGATTCCAAGCACAAGGCAGGCAATTACGTTTTTTCTTCGACCATGCTCGACTTGAGCTGTCCGCCACTGTACTTTCAGGCTTGTAAGACGTCAAATTACGTCCCACCATGGGCAAGTCTATTTCTGTAGGACGTGCCTTAACTACTCCCACAATGAGAAGATGCATATTGAACATCGTCAACTGTGTGGAAAGGTGGTTTCTACGCTCCCATCACAGGAAAAGGCAAGCCTTAGTTTTAAAAATTATAATCGTAGTTTAGATGTACCATTTGTAGTGTATGCCGACTTTGAGTGCATACTCACACCTCTCAATGCCCAACTTAGTGAGAATGTTGTAGCAACTTATCAACACATTCCTTTAGCCTATTCGTATTATATAAAGTGTGCATTTAACCCAGCTCTAGACGTATTTAGTTTTAAGATTTTTCAATAAAATAAGGTCTTGGTCGTCAGAGCAAGGCAGTCTGAATTTACAACTCAAGCTCGCGAGTGTATATTATTTATACAATAGCTTTGACAGTTTCTTGTTCATTCACCAACCAAATAAAATGTCATCCGTAAATGGACACCAAGAAGAGAGTCGCAATGGAGAGCCGACAGCGTCCACATCGATGAATATGGCGGAGAACAAGCTGGTGTCTTTGTCTTTGTCGAGGGATTCCAGTGTGGGCAGCCATGCAGACACCTTATTGAAGCGAATGCAACAATTTGTGGAAGAGAAGCAGCTGTGCGAACGGGTGTCCGCTCATCGCTTGGTGCTCGCAGCTAAACGCCAATAAGTTGTGCAAGCTGCTGTCCAGCGATGATCTCAATGTGCCAATCGAGCAGGACGTCGTCCACTCGATGATGTCGTGGGAGCGCCATGATTCGCCCACTCGTGAGCAGCACATACCCGAGCTGCTCGCCAAGGTGCGTCTTCCCCTGTGGGATCCATCCTTCATTGCGGATCACGTGGAGAAGGTGTGCAGCGCCAGCAACGAGTGCCTGCAACTGCTGTTTGAGGCCTTCAAGTGGCATTTACTTCCCTCCCAGCGTCGTTCGCTCATTGCTGCTACCGAACGAACCAAGCCGCGGAAATACACTGCTGTCGCCCAACTGCTGGTTATGGGTGGCTTCAATAAAGGCTGGCTCACCACCATTGAGAGCTACTGTCCGCGGCTGAACAAATAAACGACTTGGGAGCACAGGATCTATGGGCGAGAGCACTTTGGCGCCGCTGTCATTGAGAAAAAATTGATTTTGGTAGGCGGAAACAATGATGGGAAATCACTGTGCTCTGCGGAGAGCCTCAACCTCTTCTCGATGGCCTGCGTGCCACTCAATCCAATGGTAACACTCCGTCATGGCCTAGGCGTTGCAGTGCTGGATGGGCACCTCTATGCGGTAGGCGGAATCTCTAATGGGCAACCTCTGAACACGGTTGAACGCTATGATCCCATTGCGCGCACCTGGAGCTATGTGTCGCCGATGTCCAAGGAGCGTGTGAGACCGGGTGTTGCGGTGTTGGGCAGCCGTCTCTGTGCCATTGCCTACGCTCAGTCGAAGGCTATGATCCGCCAACAAACGAATGGTGTCTTCGGGCGCCAATGAATCACAATAAAGATTACGTTGGTGTCGCTGTTGCAAATGGATACATCTATGTCATGGGTGGCTTGGATAAGGAAACCCGTAATTACTCAAATACCGTGGAAAGTTATGATCCAGCTACTGATACGTGGACACTGATTTGCTCTCTGCCAGTGGGACGCGATGGGATCGGTTTTGCTCTGCTTGGAGATCGTTTGATTGCGGTTGGCGGACGTGAAAGGAGGTGTGTGTTCAACATTGTCGAGGAGTACGATCCGGCGCGCAATGTCTGGAATGGACTGGCGCCAATTTCGAGTCCTCTTCTCTACGCTCTTATCTTTGCCATTCCGAACATATCACCACCACCAGCAGACAAGGATGGATCCAAACCAGCTTAAGCGTCCCACAAATATGTAAGTAAAGAAACTATCCCAATAATAATATAATCTTAATGATATTAACTACAATAATAATAATTGTTTTGAGGAGGCGGTCACCTATATTTGAGCCAGCCGCTGAGCTGGTGTTTGAGTTGAGTTTTAATTTTGTATGATTTTTTATTTCTTATTTTATTTCAATTTTCACTCTATTCGCTTATATTAAATTCACAATATCTTTCGTTTAAAGCGATGCGCGTGTTTCGCTTGTATGTTTGTATGTATGTAGGTTTGTATGTTTGTATGTACGTAGGTGTTTATGTTTGCTTCGATGCGCGTACTTCACTTGCACATGCACAGTCGACGCGAGCTAAATCGAGAGTGTGCGGTGAACTTGCATGTGCAAGGTGAAGATGAAAGAATGGCAAATACAAAACCCAGGGATGGGCATGCAAATAACGTTAGAAAGTTACGTTACTTATCGATACTTATAATTGATATAATTAATTGTCTGTTGGCTGCTGCTGCCTCCGACAATAATAATGAATGAAACAATTCTGGGAGAAGCTGTAAAATGTAAATGAAATTTCCGATCAGAGTACCTTTAAGTCGAGGTCTCTCGAAATAAAGAAGACGAACAAAAGTGATAGAAAAACAGATACCCTGCACTGAGCCTTAATATATTATTATTTGTAGCTGGGTTAGGTTAGATGGTTGCTGACACACATAGGGCACGCCAGATCCATTGCATAATGGGATCTGACTCCATTTCTGTGGCACTCGTGTGAGTGAGTGAGCTTAGCTCAGGTGGTTCTCTATCCAGGTCTGGTCGGTCATATGTTCTCTATGATAGACTAGGTAGAAAGTGGCTTCCAAGGTAACGAAGTCATTATAAGGCTGGATGGATACCCACTGGCCATTGCGGAGCAGTTTGTGCGATTTAGATCTACTGTGTTTTGTATTTAAGTTGAGCCAGGTTCGACGGGCGTGATTCTCAGTGATTCTCTTATAGCTAGTACTATTAGAGTGTTCCAGGAGACTGATGGATTGCTGAATAAGAAGGAAGGGTGAATTCAGTTGTACTGCTGGTATACAGTAGTCTGTTTTTGTGGGGATTCTTGCATTCCCAATTGCAATAGGTGAATGGCCTTCCTTCTGAGTATCCCAGACAAAGGATTCCCTCAGTCTTATGGCTGTTGCATTGTCTTTCCAGACATGGAATATCTAGGATGGCGTCTCATGTTGTTCGAGCGAAGAATTTCACCATACAACAAACCATCTACAAATAAAGGAAATACAAATAAATAACTAATTTCATAATTAGTGTGAATTAAATGAAAAAGTAATAAGTTCCATGGCATTATGCAGTTGTCGCTGAATAATTGGAATGCTTTTATTAGAAAGATTTATATAATGAAATTTATAGACTAATAATTATGGAATTCAAATGGTTTCTGCTAGCCAAATCTACATGCAATCTACGTACAGTGATCCACATAACTGTATCTATTTATAATTGCCTGGCTTAGAATATATTAGGAAGTGACAAGCTCTCAAAATGAATAATTAAAAGCACACGAAACATCTAAAACCTGCTAAAAAAAATCAACTCATAATCAAGAATCGACAAATAAAAAACCTGGCGCCTTTTGTGCCAAGTGCAGCATCTGCTGCTAGCTGCTGCTGTCGTCGCCATTGCTACGTGCAACAACGGAGTCCACAACCAGACCTAGACCTGGCGACGCCCCAAACTCCGTTGGCTGCCTCAAAACGTCTACCACTTGGCATATTTTAAATACATTTCATGCGCTCCTGAATTTTGGTACACTTAGCGAAACAGGGCTTGGGAACTTCTAAGAACTTAACTTGAGAAACAAATGCAAGAATTTAAAATGATTTTATGTCTAATTCAACATTCATAATTAATAAATTTCATGAAATAAATCGAATAAATTAAATTATAATTGCAGTTTAGAATAATCGATTACATTTTCACAAACACCAGCTGTTTGTGAAATCGATATGGCCAAACTTTTGAAAACATCGATACGGAAATCGATAAATAATCACAGAAACATTACGTTTGGTTGGAAAGAAACTTTTAAATTTAAATTGTTTATTTAATAATTAAGATTTTTTGTGAGTGTAGCTGCTCCTGCTGCTGATACTGCTGCTGTTACTCAAGGATATTTACTTCTTGAAAATATGTTTACTCGTGTAGTGCATATTTTAATCGTTTACTTTGCCAACGACGAATGTACTTGTGAGCGTCTGTATTTTTTTCTTCTTCTTCTTTTGTTGCTTGTTTTTTTTTTTTTTTTTTTATGTAGCAATTT
Source organism: Drosophila neutralis (assembly GCA_035044385.1). Taxonomy (NCBI): domain Eukaryota; kingdom Metazoa; phylum Arthropoda; class Insecta; order Diptera; family Drosophilidae; genus Drosophila; species Drosophila neutralis. The sequence continues at coordinate 23,312 of JAWNME010000244.1, forward strand.
AATTTAATATTGATCAACCTACTGAAAGGTTATAAAATATTGTTTTGAAGGTTGAATATATAATAACATGGAATTTAAATTAATAACATAAACAAATAATTGGTTTTAACGTATTACAATATTACGTAACATCAAATGTAAGATTAAATATAACATTTTTGCTAACATTAACGAAAAATATTAACGCCCAACAGTCCAGAGGTCGCTGGTGTGGAGCCGCTTTAAGCGTCTGCGGGTTGTATTCGACCCTAGTGTCGAAGCCAATGGGTTAACATGGTTATGTAACCGGTCATTATAACGACTTGTGTGTCGGTTTATTTGGCTGAAAACTGTCGGAACACTGAAGTCGTTGTGCAGCGTCATATTGCGCACATAAGGTGGAGCTCCTGAGATATCTCTTAGCACCTTGTTCTGCAAGACTTGAATTTGGTTAACCCAAGATTTTGCCGCTGTGCCCCAAAATGGAATCCCATATGTCCATGTGGGCACGATGATGCTCCTATACACCAGCAGCTTGTTGCTCAAGCTGAGTTTGCTGGATGGCTTCAGCAACCAGTTGAGTTTCGCCCTTTTGGATCTACACACTGCTGCCGTGATCTGTATATGTTTGCGCCAGGTAAGTTTCCTGTCCAGATACATACCCAGGTAGCGAACATGGTTCCCCTGAGATATGGTCGTGTTGTTGAGTCGGACGGTTGGACAGTTACCACTCCTGAGCGCAAACGTACAGTGCTGAGACTTGTTCTCATTGATGCAGATGTTCCACCGGTTGGCCCATGTACTAAAACCATCCAAGAACCTTTGCGTAATCGCTGCTGCTCTCCAGGCAGAAGAGGAGTTAGCAAGGAACACAGTATCATCCGCGTATGTGGCAAGCAGCGTGTTTCTGGCTACCGGAATCGGCAAGTCCGCGGTGTACAATGTGTACAAGGCATGTCCGAGGACACTACCCTGCGGTACACCCGCTCCGATGCGGCGTATGTTTGATCGCTCGCCCCTTACTTCAACCATAAAAGAACGGCCAAGCAGGTAGGACCTCAGCAGTAAATACAGCGCCGATGGTAGTAGGGACTTAAGCTTAAAAAGCAGGCCATCATGCCATACGCGATCAAACGCTTGCTGGATATCCAGGAAGACAGCAGAGCTGTACTGCTTATTTTCCAAGGCCTCGAGGACATGCTGAACTACTCGATGAACTTGCTCTGGTGTACCATGGTGATGCCTAAAGCCAAACTGATGATCAGGAATGGCACTCTGGAAGCCACTTACTGCCGACAATCTTCCAAGAAATATTTTTTCAAATATCTTGGAGAAAGTGGACAGCAAGCTTATCGGTCGATATGACGAGACAAGATTATCCGGCTTGCCACAGGTTTCGGAATCATCGCAATCACAGCACACTTCCATGGAGTGGGGAAGTGGTGGACGCGAACCATTGAGTTAAAGAGTAACACCAAGAACATCACTCTCTTCTCGGGGAGGGCCTTAGCAACTCTACCGTCGACGCCATCATAGCCAGGGGCTTTCGTAGTCTTCAGCTTCCGAATCTGTAAGCGGACCTCATTAGGGGCGATAGGTGTGATCGGTTGGACAGGATCGAGATCTGCACTTAAAAATGCCTCAGTTTCCAGTACCTGGCTGGGTGACGCAAGCTCAAAAGGCGTGAACCGGCCTTGGAGCTCATCCGCATATGCCGATGCAATCTCTGCGTCCGATCGACACCAAGTGTTGTCCGGTCGCATGGTGGGGATCCGCCTGAGTGGCTGCCGCTTGACACAACGCGTTGCCTTCCACAAATTGAATCCATGATTCTTATTGGGATCGGCATTGCGGAGCATATCCTGGAAGTACTGGCTCTTAGTGTCGAAAAGCAACTTTCGCAGCTCGTACGCAGCCCGCCTAAAGTCCCTTAGATCCAAAGGATTGCGAGAGCGCATATATTGGCGACGCAGTGCTCTCTTGTGCCTTACCAGATCCAAAATCTCAGTTTTTAAAAAAGGCTTATCTGGACTGCGAGGCGAACAAGGAAGTTGGCCAATCATGGAGTATTCCGCCGCCGCGTTAATATTACGCAGGAATAACTCCGCTGCGTCGTCTATATCAGCCGGTGAACGCAGCTCCATGTTCAAGTTGACAAGCTGCTCCAACCTCTGCCGGAATCGGGTGATTTTTGCCTTGCGCGGCAGAAGACGTGCCTCGGGAGCATTTAGAGTAACAGCCATTCTATACTCAACGATCAAAGGGATGTGATCGGAGTTAAGCTCAATTCGCTCAGATATACCAAGACAGTCAGAACGTATTCCAGCGTACACAGCAAAGTCAATTGCTGTCGGCCTATGACTACCGTACGAATAGTGCGTTGCACCTCCCGTGGCAAGTACTTGTAGGTTGGAGTCTCTCACGCAATCCGCAAGCGCAATCCCACGGCGAGTGTCCAAAGCAGCACCCCAGAGATGGTGTTGAGCATTCCAGTTTCCAGCAATCAGGAACTTTGGGCCAAGCTCATCGAAGAGACATTTAAAGTCTTCTAATGCCCACACAAAACGTGGCGGACAATAGACAGCCGCTAGGACTACTTCGCCTTGATCACTAGAGACTTTAACGGCAGCACATTGTGCGCAGAGCCAACTTATGGGGGTCAGCGCATGATGTTGCAGAGAAGATTTTATGATAACTGCCGCTCCACCACGCATGCGATCCGACGGATGGTTGGCTAGGTGGATATCGTAGCCTGGTAGCCTATAGTGAGATCTGGAGCAGTAGTGAGTCTCACAGACCAACATTACATCTATTTGATGGCGATGAATAAACAACTCCAACTCATTGGCGTTATTTGCAAGGCCATTGGCGTTCCACACGCCAACGCGCATCCCAATTTGGCTCATTTATTGGCAAGTACAGCGTGCAACAGGCTCATCATGGCCATCATTGTCTCACTTAACTTGTCGAATTTTGACATAAGACTGTCAAGCTGGGGATTGGCGGGTTGATAATACAGGTAAGGCTGTTGCACTTGCTGATATTGATCCTGTGAGGGCTGCTGTTGTTGTTGACACAAAGGCAGGTGGTGTTGTGGTTGATGGCTTAGTTGCTGTGCATTCAACAGTGATGCGCACCTGAGAGATGGAGCGTAAGTTGTAGATCTCTTTGTTATTCGCAGCCGGCTCCAGCTCCAAATAACAAAGGTTTAGCTCCTTTTTGCTAACCCGGCTGACGATGGTTTGAACTCCTCGCACTAAGTGCCCAGATCTGGCGAGCTCGTCTCTTAAGCAGTAAATTTTCTGCAACGATGGATGCAGTCCCCTGACCACCACTCGGAAGCCTCTGTCCTCCTTTAGTTGGTAAGAGTGAAATGGGATTTTCATCTCTGAGAACAATTTCTGGATTGCCCTGTATGCGTCAATACCACTTGGCATGACTCTCACAGTACCACCGCCACTGCATTTAAGCAAAAAGCTGTCAGGCGGCGTGACAGCATTTAAATCTTTAAGCAGTCCAACAACGTTGGTGATACCCTCAGCGATAAGTGGAGGGGGCTTGGAAGGCCTTGTAGGCTGTGGTTCAGCAGTGCGAGTGGTTGACAGAGAATCGCGGATCTCAGCGGCAGCGCCCAGACTTGTGTCCTCATCGCCCACAATCAGCGGAAAGATTGGGGAAGCAGCATCTGTAGTCCTCTCTGCCATATCCACTGACTCGATGTCTGAGTCGGAATCTGACAGCGGGTCCTCTAGTGCTTGTTGTGCTGCACGAGCACCTGTAGAAGTAGATGGCACTGTGCCCAAGTGGATGCAATCGTTGATTGTCGCAATTTTTCTTTTTTTGCTAGCAATGTTGTTCGCGTCAATATCACCAATATAATTTTTGGTGCCTTTATTAGTGTTGTTGTTGTTGTTGTTGGCGTTGCTTGTATTGTCGTTGATGAAATTGTTGTTGGCATTTGCAATTTTTGCATTGTTGACTTTATTGTTGTTGTTGTAGCTGCTTTCTGAGCGAGAGCGCAGATTATATCGGAGTTCGCTGGTCTGCCCGGCAAGAGAAAGCGAGCACCAGGAAACTGCAGCTGCAGTATCAGGCGCGTCGCCGGGAGTGGCGGTATGGAGGGTGTTGTTCATATTGGCGCGGAAAACTCATACGTTCACTATGAATATTTGTAATGGTGTGTAAACACTGGTAATCGTCTAATCGATATAAATTTTTTCACTTTACGGTGTGTAGACACTGGATTATCGTCCTATCGATATATATCACTTGCTCTCTTTGTACCACTGAGAGCGAGAGAGGCGCGCTCATAGAGCCGAGCAAGGGGTGGGGTAAATTTTTCACACGTGTTCCAATTGATATAAATTGCTTTATACCAAATAGCGTCCAAACACTGGCGCGAAAATTATTGACCCGCGTATAGAACACGTCTTTGCCGACAAAATGACACGACACTGTCCATTTAAATCGGACTATTTCACCATTTATTAATTTTTCTTTCAGAGCTTTATTCTTTTTACTCTTTCCGTGGCCATGGCAGAGTTGAATAGGGTTGCTTGTTTAACTTGCGTTTAAGTTAAATAAGCCTGGCGGGTCCTTTCGTCTTGTTCCTCATCCTGTTGCGGGCTGCAACTAATTTAGTCCGACTTTAATGCTCGCTGTTATTAGCATATTGTGTATGTTTGCCACTCCAATCATAATTGTTATAATAACCCTGGTCACAAATTGCTGGCTGCAAGCTGCACGAGTCCTGACTGCCTGCCACAGTCCGTGGCTGCCTGCCACTAATAGAAATATCCGGTTGTAGTTATCTCGCCCGGACACTGGCCACGAATATGATATAAGCCGCTGGCTGCCTTGCTTTGTGGCATGCAACCAGACAATGCCGCGGCAAATGGCAAAAACGGCAAACAGGTGTAGGTTATTTATCTGGCCACCAACCCCGGCTTCTTCATCTCCTCTGCTATTTGCTTAGTTGGCGCTGTGGAAAATTTATAATGAATTCTAATGAGCATGTTGAAAGAGATACATTTACAGTTACGGTTACAGATAAAGATACAGTTAAAGATACACTCCAACTTAGGCAAGCGCTTGCGGCGATTCGTTAGAACACGCAACAAGCTTCGACGTGTTTCAACTTTCTTCACCTATACAAATATCTTGAAGTGAGTCGAGTGTATATTTATATATATATGTACACTCAGAGAAAGAATCTCTCTGAATTTTTGAAATTCGCTAGACTTATGCCGCCTTGGAAAATTCTCCTTATTACTCAGAAAGTATTTTTATGAAAACCAGAATTTTTCATTACAAAGATTAAAATTGACAAAATATGTGCTCAATTTTCAGTTGTTTTTTTTCAAATTTAACATTATCTTTTTTTGTTGGTTTTGTACTTAATTAACTTTAGGATTTCCATGTTTTTTCTGAAATGTATTGATTATTTTTTGAATTAAATTTCCAAATAATAGAAAATATTTATTAAAAAAAATTAAACAAGCTTTCCTAATTTTAAGAAATTTTGTTTCAAATGTTGGAAATTGTGCAGGTCGATTATTAGCTTAGGGCGTTTTTCCGAAATTTACGACATTTTTTTCTGAGTGTATACTTAGACATTCACATATATCTTATGGAGTTTGGCGCACAAATAGCCAGCGGGTTTCTTGCGCCTTATTTACAAAAGTTTTGCGTGGCTTTGAAATTTTTGCGGCATTAGCTCTTGAAGGATGACTTGATATGATATGCGGAAATATGTACATGTATGTGCCAAGCAAAGTGCTTTCAATTACTTTACCTAGCTAAACACACAGGTCTCACTGACTGTCTGTCTGTCAGTCTCGACTCACTTGCATTAGAAAAGCCAACTCATTCAGATAAACCTAAGCGGAAAGGTATTCAGAGAAAGAGTAAACAGCTTAAAAGTAGAAAGGTAAACACTTTCTTTAAGCACTTGTTCTTTGTTGATCGATTTCGAATTGTTGTTCAGGACTATGGACTATTTTTCTGTTACAAATGATACTAAACAGTTCTGTAACTAAACACTAAAAACTACTACAAACAATATTTCAGCTTTAACATAACTATCAACTTTTTATGGCTAAAAAGACAATATTGGTTTCTTGCAAAAGTGTGCAACAGGCAGAGGCAAGTATTTGCAATGCCATGAAGTATGAATATTCTAGATCAGCATCAAAAATAGTGCCAATCTATCTATCTGTAGATAACAAGCTAAGTGCAGAGTATCAGCTTGTCGAGCTCTCTCGAGTTTCAGATTACAATATTCCGGAGCTCAAACCACTCTATGTACATATGCTATAGATTTGTGATCCTTTTTTTTTTTAATGTAGCAATTTAATTTAATATTGATCAACCTACTGAAAGGTTATAAAATATTGTTTTGAAGGTTGAATATATAATAACATGGAATTTAAATTAATAACATAAACAAATAATTGGTTTTAACGTATTACAATATTACGTAACATCAAATGTAAGATTAAATATAACATTTGTGCTAACATTAACGAAAAATATTAACGAAAAATATTCCAGAGGTCGCTGGTGTGGAGCCGCTTTAAGCGAAAGATTTGTGATCCTGTTTTAGAAAACCGACCAAAGTATGGCCCATTGATCTGCTTCTATCATCTGCTTCTAGATTTGTTAGACATCATTCTATCGAAATCAATTTAAAAATTATCTATAATTATCGACTAATTTTCTACACAATATCCACAATTGATATTTTTACGGAATTTTCAGGCAGTCGACAACATTCACAATACTCCATAAACTAAGCAGGCTCTGTAGTTTAATCGAATCCCACACACATATCTTATAGGGAGGTTACTTCTTCCCTCATCCTCCCACATATTTTATAGGTAAGTTTCTTCTTCCCTCATCCCCCACCAAGCATTCTTAAAATGTTTGCACTTTGATAGCGTTGCTTGTGTGGCAAAAACTTTGGCCAAGAGCTTTGTGAGGAACCCTCGAACCATTAACCCACTCCAGCCAGCCATCCAAAATTATTTCAATTAAATTTCTTACAAATAGCCCCGCCCAAAACTGCTCTGGACTTACTTTCATTAGTTGAGCTTGTTGTTGTTGATGTTGTTGTTGCCACACAGAAATTTATTGTCAGGTTCGATGATTGGCAAAGTTTTTATTGCACGGCGGCTGGGAATATGCCAGTTGCTGTTTGAATAAGAACTTAACAGACTACCATTGAACTACGAAAACTCATCTTGGAACACCACAAAAACGGATATTCTCATCGCCAAATAGCTGAAATGGTCAATCTGAGCAACTCAACTGTGAATAACATCATTCGGTGCTTCGTCGACGCAAATCGGATTGAGGGCAAGAGCAGAAAGGCACCAAACAAGATTTTAACCGAAGAGGAGGAGCGAAGGATCACCAGGAAAATAAGGGGAAATCCCAAGATATCGGCTCCAAAAGTGGCTCAACAGGTGCAGGATGAAATGGGGAAAAAGTGCTCTGCGGAAACTGTGTGCATGTTTCTGCGCAATCTTGACTTTAATGCCCGAGTACCACGGAAGAAGCGCCAAAACCCACTTGGACAAGGATTTGGAGTTCTGGAACATAGTCATATTTGCAGATGAGTCCAAATTCACCTTTTTTGACTCGGACGGGCGGAATTATGTGTTGCGACAGTCCAATACTGACCTGAATCCCAAACACGTAAAGGCAACAGTCAAGCATGGTGGAGGAAGTGACATTTCATGGGTATGTATCTCGTCAGCCGGATTCCGGAATTTTGTAATTTTTGAAACAGCAATGGACAAGAATGTGTACTTCAACATACTAAAGGAAAATTTACTCCAAAGTGCCGAGAAGCTTGGAATCTGACGTACTTTCCGGTTCTACCAGGACAACGATAGTACAGTCCTGGCTCATGAGGACCTGCCCCCACGTGATAATTCCACAGGCCCAGTCTCCAGATTTAAATGTTATTGAGAATTTGTGGGCTCTGCTGGAAAATAACATCCGAAAGCACAGAATATCCAGCAAAGAAGACCTCAAAAATGCTCTGCGGGATGAGTGGAGCAGAATCAGCCCAGAGGCTACCAGGAAGCTGGTATCTTCCATGAATAATAGGTTAAGGGAAGTTGTTAAGGCTAATGGATATCATGCTAAGTATTAACATCCTTATTTAAGTTTTTATACTCCAAATATATTATTTTATTTATTCCTGGCCAAATAAAATTTCCCCTCAAAGAAGTGTACTTTTTTACATAACTCTACCTAGCGGGTGGGGAAACCCCAGTGTATTGGGGTCATATATTAATTTTGGTGGTTAATATATATACCTACCATCGGTCTTTGGAATTTCTGAAAAATAATGAATGCTTAGCTTATGGCAGGCAATTACGTTTTTTCTTTGACAATGTTCGCAATAAGGTTTCCGCCACTGTATATACCTACCATCGGTCTTTGGAATTTCTGAAAAATAATGAATGGTTAGCTTATGGCAGGCAATTCCATTTTTTCTTTGACACTGATCCGAATAAGCTTCGACACACTGCAGCTACAGTTTGTAATAAGTCGCTTGTCGAGCTGCTAAAAATTTGTTTAGCGCCATCTAGGATCGAGAGGGTCGAGCTTACATGATTAGCCAAGCTTTTGCTGAGCTTTAGCCGACGCCCCCTAGAGGGTTAATTAGTACAACGTCGAGCAGGCCGAGAAAAAGATTTTGATCTTCAAGGCAGTGGGATTCGGATGTTGAAGGCGATCGGTTCAAACACCTCGTGGAGTTTGGAAGAAAATTATCGGGTCTAACCCAAGATTTTTTTTTGCTCAAGTTAATAAAGAAACTGACGGTGGTTAACAAAAGTGTTTTTTTTTAAATAAATGAACAAGTTACCACGTGTTTGAAAAACAAGTATAGAAAAATTTTTTTTGTGAGACAATATTCACTTTTTTTGTGAAGAAAAAAAAATAAAAACCTCCGCAATTTTTTTAAATAAATGAACAAGAAACCACGTGTTTGAAAAACAAGTACAGAAAATTTTTTTTTGTGAGACAATATTCACTTTTTTTTGTGAAGAAAAAAATAAAAACCTCCGCCATTTTTTTTTGAAGAAAAAAACAGTAATAAAATTTTTTTTTGGAAATAAAAATTTAATTTTGTTTTGGCGAATCGACACTTTAATCGCACCTATGGACCCAGTGTGTCACAGATAAGCGAATTCGATTTAACCAATCTGGAGCACGAGGACGGCGAGAGAAGCAGTACAGTCACCGCTGGATCACAAACAAGAAAAGAAAAAAAAAAACCCAGATAACATTTCATAGTTTTCAATCAAATTTTTTTAGCTAATTTTTTTTGAGAATTAATTTTTTTTAATAATTTTTTTTATAATTACTTAAGAAGCAAATGAATAAATAATAATATATTACCTTAAGTAACTAAGCTTAAGTAACTCCGCAAGCAACAGTAAGTGATAAACGAATAATAACTCCAATAACAAAAATAAAAGCATTCACACAGTGCGGAACAAAAAAATTAAATTACACAAATAACTACCGGCATTAAAGTTTTTTTTTTTAATTAATAAACCCTTCCCCCAGAGTACAGAGCAGCCACCATCAAAAGATCTTTTGGATGTGGAGATTAAACAAGTAAGTGCATCTGTTCCCTAATTTTGTAATTATTTTAAATTTTATTGCCGGTGGATTTCTCGGCGTCATTGAGTGCGAAAATGTTAAATAATTGCACGTAAGAGAAAAAAAAAGACAACTCTCTTAAACTGACAAAGAAGAGAGAGCCAAAGCCCGCTCAGCTTCCGCTCAAAGTTAATTTTTGGGGAGTTCTAAGCTTTCTCTTTGTCTGCTTGACTGAAGCTGAGTGAGTTTTGTTTTGAAAAGCTAAGAAAAAAAATACAGCATAAAAGTATGCCACACCATTAAGTCGATAAATCCCTAGATTACCCACTGAAATGTTTTGGAATGCAAAACCAATGAAATGAAGTTTAATATGAAAACATAAACCAATATATAATTAAATACGTCTTAATCTTAATATAAATAAGGAGCGTAATACACAATGAAGTAAACAAAGAAAAAAAAAATAAGAAAAAACTAGTAATATTAAAATCATATACGAGGTCTGACCAATAAGTAATGAGACTAAGTCCATAAAATACGTATATTTAAAAATTAAGGTACATTGATGTGATCCCCTTCAAAGTACTCCCCTCCCGCAACTTCACACTTGTTCCAACGTTTCTTCCAGCTTTCGTAACATTTCTGGAAGGCTTCGACTGGAATGTCCTTTAGTACCCTCGTCACGGCGGTCTGGATGTCAGTTATGGACTCAAAATGCGTTCCTTTCACGGCCAATTTTGTTTGGGGTAACAAGAAGAAGTCACAGGGTGACATATCCGGCGAATAGGGCGCTTGCAGCAACACTGCGATGTTTTTAGAGGTCAAAAACTGCGACACACTGAAGGCACAATGGCATGGAGCATTGTCATGATGAAGGATCCACGTTTTGGCAATCTCTGGACGGACTCTAATGACTCGTTTTCGCAGCCGATCGAGTACTTTCAGGTAGAAATGTTGGTTGACGGTCTGCCCAGGTGGTACAAACTCTTTGTGCACGATTCCTTTGCTGTCAAAGAAGCCAATCATCATCGTTTTCACTTTTGATTTGCTCATTCTCGCCTTCTTCGGTCTGGCTGCACCAGGAGGCAGCCACTGTTGACTTTGCCGTTTTGTTTCGGGATCGTACTGAAAATACCAACTTTCATCACCAGTAATTACACGATCGAGAAGAGTTGGATCAGCTTCAACCTGTTCCAGACAATCCTGTGAAATGGACATTCGCTCGTGTTTTTGCTCCGCCGAAAGGTTCTTCGGTACCATCTTTGCACACAGCTTTTTCATGGACAAATCATCAGTTAAAATTTTTCCGACGGTTTCTCGTTTCAAATTAAGTTCATCAGCCAACATTCGAATGGTTAGTCGCCGATCTTGATGCACGAGAGTGCGCACACGCTAAACATTGTTGTCAGTTCGAGCTTCAACCGGCCTCCCACTTCGCGGTTCATCCCCGACGCTCTCACGACCATTTTTAAAATCTTTATGCCATCGAAACACCTGAGCACGACTCAGGGCTTCATCACCGAACACTTTGACCAATTTACCGTACGTTTCCGTAACAGAATCGCCGAGTTCAACGCAAAATTTAATCGCTTACCGCTGTTCAATATTACGGCGCAGTGTTACCACAAGCGCGGCTAAAAAATCAGTCTCATTACTTATTGGTCAGACCTCGTATTATTGTAGTTAATATCATTAAGATTATATTATTATTGGGATAGTTTTTTAAATTGCATATTTGTAGAACGCTTAAGCTGGTTTGGATCCATCCTTGGCTGCTGGTGGTGGTATTATGTTCGGAATGGCAACAACACGGGCGTCGAAACGAGGAATCGAAATTGGCGCCAGTTTATTCCAGGCATTGCGCACCGCATCGTACTCCTCGAGATTGTCGAATACTCGATTGCTTTCACGTCCGCCAACGGCAATCGAACGATCTCCAAGCAGAGCACAACCGATCCCATAGCGTCCCACTACCAGAGAGCAAATCAGTGTCCACGTATCAGTAGCTGGATCATAACGTTCCACGATATTTGAGTAATTACGGGTTTCCATATCCCAACCACTCAAGGCATATATGTATCCATTTGCAACAGCAACACCAACGGGACCTTTATTGCGATTCATTGGCGCCCGATGACTCCATTCGTTTGTTTGCGGATCATAGCTTTCGACTGAGTGTAGGTGTAATCGGGAATCCAGGTGCGTGCAATGGGATCATAGCGTTCAACGGTGTTCAGAGGTTGCCTATCAGAGTGTCCGCCGACCGCATAGAGGTGTCCATTCAGCACTGCAACGCATGGGCCCGCACGGGCCGTTCTCATTGGATTGAGTGGCACGCAGGCCATCGTGCTTAGGTAGAGGCTCTCCACAGAGCACAATGCTCTCCTATCAACAATTCCGCATACCAAAATCAGTTTGTTGTCCATGACAACGGCGATAAAGTCCAAACGCCCATCGATTGTGTGCTCCCAAGTCGTCCACTTGTTCAGACGCGGACAGTAGCTCTCAATGGTGGTGACCCAGCCTTTATTGAAGCCACCCATAAACAGTAATTGGCAGGAAACAGTGTATTTGCGGGGCTTGCTTCGTTGGGTGGCAGCAATGAGCGAACGACGCTGGGAGGGAAGTAAATGCCACTTGAAGGCCTCAAACAGCAGTTGCAGGCACTCGTTGCTGGCGCTGCACACCTTCTCCACGTGATCCGCAATGAAGGATGGATCCCACAGGGGAAGACGCACCTTGGCGAGCAGCTCGGGTATGTGCTGCTCACGAGTGGGCGAATCATGGCGCTCCCACGACATCATCGAGTGGACGACGTCCTGCTCGATTGGCACATTGAGATCATAGCTGGACAGCAGCTAGCCCAACTGATTGGCGTTTAGCTGAAAGAACTCCCCATGGTGGCACACCTCCATAAAGTGCTGGCAGATGTAATCCTGCGCCAATCGCAGCAGCTGTGTGCATCCATGCTAAGCCGCCAAGAATGCGAATCCCAAACAATTAGATGGGCGCAGCTGGCGTGCGAGAAAATTGCAGCATGACGTCACCACAGGGATCAGCTGCAGCAGGTTGGCGGGGGCCAGCAGCGTCTCAACAGTGTCCTCGTGCAGCTCAATGCTTCCGGTATAACAGTGCTGGACGAGCAGATGCAACGCATTGCCACGCACCTCGCCAAGGGTCACCTCGTGCTCCTTGCTCTCCTGCATCTGTCCGGTAAACATTGCCAAAAAATATTCACTCGAAGCTGCGAGCACCAAGCGATGAGCCGGGTGTCCGCTCGTTTGCCATCAATGCCAGCGATGAGAACCACATTGCACAGCTGCTTCTCTTCCACAAATTGTTGCATTCGCCTCAGTAAGGTGTCTGCATGGCTGCCCACACTGAAATCCCTCGACAAAGACAAAGACTCCAGCTTGTTCTCCGCCATATTCATCGATGTGGACGCTGTCGGCTCTCCATTGCGACTCTCTTCTTGGTGTCCATTTACGGATGACATTTTATTTGGTTGGTGAATGAACAAGAAACTGTCAAAGCTATTGTATAAATAATATACACTCGCGAACTTGAGTTGTAAATTCAGACTGCCTTGCTCTGACGACCAAGACCTTATTTTATTGAAAAATCTTAAAACTAAATACATCTGGTTTCTTACCTAACGCAGTCGCTTGTAAGACGAGCACAGTGTAACTTCATCCCTCGCTATCTTTTGGGAAATTCTACGAGTAGATTATTCCTCAGGGACCTAACCTTGAGTGTGCTGCCTGAGCCCGCTATCTTAGGGACATTCTAAGAATAGCGTGACCCGGCCTCAGGCACCTAACCTTGAGTGTGCTGCATGACCCCGCTACCTGATACCCAGAGCAACACATGTTCTTACTTGAACAGCTATTGGCAGTGCGCCGATACTATTGTGAGCAGTTAATCGAGTCTGTACGATGTTCGTAATGTATCGATATCTGATTTTTTTGGAGCGCAATTTATCATAAGTTCAAATTCATTATTAATACGACGAATATGTTGTCAAGGTTTATACAAAATGTGCTTTGTTTTGCTATAGGTAATCGATTCTAATCTGTGGGCGAGTGCGTGTGCAAGTGTGTGTGCGAGTGTGTTGTGTGTCTATGCCTCAAATTACTCATTACCAGCAGAGAGAGAGAGAGAGAGAGAGTGAGAGAGACATATAGAAACACATAGGAGAGGGAAAAGTACAAAATTACTATCAAGAAACCTCGTAACTTTTCGGCTGATCCCGAAAAGTGAAACCTAAGCAACTCGCGCAGGCGCTCAAGTTACCCAGCGGATAGTAGGCAGCAAAGTGTCGCTCAACGCTGCTCTTCACAAATGTTGCATTAGCGTATTTCGGAATATGGTCCAAGAACCGCTGACATCTGAGTAAGCTGCTCGCGAGTGTGCTGCATCAGCGAAATCCAGCAGTGCCTTAAGTGGTCAGTTTATGGTTAACTTATATGCATATATTATACGGTGGCTAGAAGCTTATTCGGATCAGTGTCAAAGAAAAAATGGAAGTGCCTGCCATAAGCTAACCATTCATTATTTTTCAGAAATTCCAAAGACCGATGGTAGGTATATATATTAACCACCAAAATTAATATATGATGCCAATACACTGGGGTTTCCCCACCTGCTAGGTACGATTATAAAAATGTAGCATACTTTTAAGCATATTTTTCATTTGGAGCAGGTACATTGTGGACACCTGGGTGCCATAAAACCCGGATTTTTAACCTAAAGTTGAGTATTTTTGGTATAAATAGACCAATGCTTCGTAGTCAGTTTAGTTTTATCCTGCATTTCGGGTGCAATAAGCCAAAAAGGAATATGGACTAACAGACTACAATTGAACTACGAAAACTCATCTTGGAACACCACAAAAACGAATATTCACATCGCCAAATAGCTGAAATGGTCAATCTGAGCAACTCAACTGTGAATAACATCATTCGGTGCTTCGTCGACGCAAATCGGATCGAGGGCAAGAGCAGAAAGGCACCAAACAAGATTTTAACCGAAGAGGAGGAGCGAAGGATCACCAGGAAAATAAGGGGAAATCCCAAGATATCGGCTCCAAAAGTGGCTCAACAGGTGCAGGATGAAATGGGGAAAAAGTGCTCTGTGGAAACTGTGTGCATGTTTCTGCGCCAACATGACTTTAATGCCCGAGTACCACGAAAAAAGGCCTTTATAGGCGCGAAAAATAAAGGGACTTGGATGACGTTCGCCAAAAACCACTTGGACAAGGATTTGGAGTTCAGTCACACAGTCATATGTGCAGATGAGTCCGAATTCCACATTTTTGACTCAGACGGACGGAATTGTGTGTGGCGATAGTCCAATACTGACCTGAATCCCAAACACGTAAAGGCAACAGTCAAGCATGGTGGAGGAAGTGACATTTCATGGGTATGTATCTCGTCAGCCGGATTCCGGAATTTTGTAATTTTTGAAACAGCAATGGACAAGAATGTGTACTTCAACATACTAAAGGAAAATTTACTCCAAAGTGCCGAGAAGCTTGGAATCTGACGTACTTTCCGGTTCTACCAGGACAACGATAGTACAGTCCTGGCTCATGAGGACCTGCCCCCACGTGATAATTCCACAGGCCCAGTCTCCAGATTTAAATGTTATTGAGAATTTGTGGGCTCTGCTGGAAAATAACATCCGAAAGCACAGAATATCCAGCAAAGAAGACCTCAAAAATGCTCTGCGGGATGAGTGGAGCAGAATCAGCCCAGAGGCTACCAGGAAGCTGGTATCTTCCATGAATAATAGGTTAAGGGAAGTTGTTAAGGCTAATGGATATCATGCTAAGTATTAACATCCTTATTTAAGTTTTTATACTCCAAATATATTATTTTATTTATTCCTGGCCAAATAAAATTTCCCCTCAAAGAAGTGTACTTTTTTACATAACTCTACCTAGCGGGTGGGGAAACCCCAGTGTATTGGGGTCATATATTAATTTTGGTGGTTAATATATATACCTACCATCGGTCTTTGGAATTTCTGAAAAATAATGAATGCTTAGCTTATGGCAGGCAATTACGTTTTTTCTTTGACAATGTTCGCAATAAGGTTTCCGCCACTGTATATACCTACCATCGGTCTTTGGAATTTCTGAAAAATAATGAATGGTTAGCTTATGGCAGGCAATTCCATTTTTTCTTTGACACTGATCCGAATAAGCTTCGACACACTGCAGCTACAGTTTGTAATAAGTCGCTTGTCGAGCTGCTAAAAATTTGTTTAGCGCCATCTAGGATCGAGAGGGTCGAGCTTACATGATTAGCCAAGCTTTTGCTGAGCTTTAGCCGACGCCCCCTAGAGGGTTAATTAGTACAACGTCGAGCAGGCCGAGAAAAAGATTTTGATCTTCAAGGCAGTGGGATTCGGATGTTGAAGGCGATCGGTTCAAACACCTCGTGGAGTTTGGAAGAAAATTATCGGGTCTAACCCAAGATTTTTTTTTGCTCAAGTTAATAAAGAAACTGACGGTGGTTAACAAAAGTGTTTTTTTTTAAATAAATGAACAAGTTACCACGTGTTTGAAAAACAAGTATAGAAAAATTTTTTTTGTGAGACAATATTCACTTTTTTTGTGAAGAAAAAAAAATAAAAACCTCCGCAATTTTTTTAAATAAATGAACAAGAAACCACGTGTTTGAAAAACAAGTACAGAAAATTTTTTTTTGTGAGACAATATTCACTTTTTTTTGTGAAGAAAAAAATAAAAACCTCCGCCATTTTTTTTTGAAGAAAAAAACAGTAATAAAATTTTTTTTTGGAAATAAAAATTTAATTTTGTTTTGGCGAATCGACACTTTAATCGCACCTATGGACCCAGTGTGTCACAGATAAGCGAATTCGATTTAACCAATCTGGAGCACGAGGACGGCGAGAGAAGCAGTACAGTCACCGCTGGATCACAAACAAGAAAAGAAAAAAAAAAACCCAGATAACATTTCATAGTTTTCAATCAAATTTTTTTAGCTAATTTTTTTTGAGAATTAATTTTTTTTAATAATTTTTTTTATAATTACTTAAGAAGCAAATGAATAAATAATAATATATTACCTTAAGTAACTAAGCTTAAGTAACTCCGCAAGCAACAGTAAGTGATAAACGAATAATAACTCCAATAACAAAAATAAAAGCATTCACACAGTGCGGAACAAAAAAATTAAATTACACAAATAACTACCGGCATTAAAGTTTTTTTTTTTAATTAATAAACCCTTCCCCCAGAGTACAGAGCAGCCACCATCAAAAGATCTTTTGGATGTGGAGATTAAACAAGTAAGTGCATCTGTTCCCTAATTTTGTAATTATTTTAAATTTTATTGCCGGTGGATTTCTCGGCGTCATTGAGTGCGAAAATGTTAAATAATTGCACGTAAGAGAAAAAAAAAGACAACTCTCTTAAACTGACAAAGAAGAGAGAGCCAAAGCCCGCTCAGCTTCCGCTCAAAGTTAATTTTTGGGGAGTTCTAAGCTTTCTCTTTGTCTGCTTGACTGAAGCTGAGTGAGTTTTGTTTTGAAAAGCTAAGAAAAAAAATACAGCATAAAAGTATGCCACACCATTAAGTCGATAAATCCCTAGATTACCCACTGAAATGTTTTGGAATGCAAAACCAATGAAATGAAGTTTAATATGAAAACATAAACCAATATATAATTAAATACGTCTTAATCTTAATATAAATAAGGAGCGTAATACACAATGAAGTAAACAAAGAAAAAAAAAATAAGAAAAAACTAGTAATATTAAAATCATATACGAGGTCTGACCAATAAGTAATGAGACTAAGTCCATAAAATACGTATATTTAAAAATTAAGGTACATTGATGTGATCCCCTTCAAAGTACTCCCCTCCCGCAACTTCACACTTGTTCCAACGTTTCTTCCAGCTTTCGTAACATTTCTGGAAGGCTTCGACTGGAATGTCCTTTAGTACCCTCGTCACGGCGGTCTGGATGTCAGTTATGGACTCAAAATGCGTTCCTTTCACGGCCAATTTTGTTTGGGGTAACAAGAAGAAGTCACAGGGTGACATATCCGGCGAATAGGGCGCTTGCAGCAACACTGCGATGTTTTTAGAGGTCAAAAACTGCGACACACTGAAGGCACAATGGCATGGAGCATTGTCATGATGAAGGATCCACGTTTTGGCAATCTCTGGACGGACTCTAATGACTCGTTTTCGCAGCCGATCGAGTACTTTCAGGTAGAAATGTTGGTTGACGGTCTGCCCAGGTGGTACAAACTCTTTGTGCACGATTCCTTTGCTGTCAAAGAAGCCAATCATCATCGTTTTCACTTTTGATTTGCTCATTCTCGCCTTCTTCGGTCTGGCTGCACCAGGAGGCAGCCACTGTTGACTTTGCCGTTTTGTTTCGGGATCGTACTGAAAATACCAACTTTCATCACCAGTAATTACACGATCGAGAAGAGTTGGATCAGCTTCAACCTGTTCCAGACAATCCTGTGAAATGGACATTCGCTCGTGTTTTTGCTCCGCCGAAAGGTTCTTCGGTACCATCTTTGCACACAGCTTTTTCATGGACAAATCATCAGTTAAAATTTTTCTGACGGTTTCTCGTTTCAAATTAAGTTCATCAGCCAACATTCGAATGGTTAGTCGCCGATCTTGATGCACGAGAGTGCGCACACGCTAAACATTGTTGTCAGTTCGAGCTTCAACCGGCCTCCCACTTCGCGGTTCATCCCCGACGCTCTCACGACCATTTTTAAAATCTTTATGCCATCGAAACACCTGAGCACGACTCAGGGCTTCATCACCGAACACTTTGACCAATTTACCGTACGTTTCCGTAACAGAATCGCCGAGTTCAACGCAAAATTTAATCGCTTACCGCTGTTCAATATTACGGCGCAGTGTTACCACAAGCGCGGCTAAAAAATCAGTCTCATTACTTATTGGTCAGACCTCGTATTATTGTAGTTAATATCATTAAGATTATATTATTATTGGGATAGTTTTTTAAATTGCATATTTGTAGAACGCTTAAGCTGGTTTGGATCCATCCTTGGCTGCTGGTGGTGGTATTATGTTCGGAATGGCAACAACACGGGCGTCGAAACGAGGAATCGAAATTGGCGCCAGTTTATTCCAGGCATTGCGCACCGCATCGTACTCCTCGAGATTGTCGAATACTCGATTGCTTTCACGTCCGCCAACGGCAATCGAACGATCTCCAAGCAGAGCACAACCGATCCCATAGCGTCCCACTACCAGAGAGCAAATCAGTGTCCACGTATCAGTAGCTGGATCATAACGTTCCACGATATTTGAGTAATTACGGGTTTCCATATCCCAACCACTCAAGGCATAGATGTATCCATTTGCAACAGCAACACCAACGGGACCTTTATTGCGATTCATTGGCGCCCGATGACTCCATTCGTTTGTTTGCGGATCATAGCTTTCGACTGAGTGTAGGTGTAATCGGGAATCCAGGTGCGTGCAATGGGATCATAGCGTTCAACGGTGTTCAGAGGTTGCCTATCAGAGTGTCCGCCGACCGCATAGAGGTGTCCATTCAGCACTGCAACGCATGGGCCCGCACGGGCCGTTCTCATTGGATTGAGTGGCACGCAGGCCATCGTGCTTAGGTAGAGGCTCTCCACAGAGCACAATGCTCTCCTATCAACAATTCCGCATACCAAAATCAGTTTGTTGTCCATGACAACGGCGATAAAGTCCAAACGCCCATCGATTGTGTGCTCCCAAGTCGTCCACTTGTTCAGACGCGGACAGTAGCTCTCAATGGTGGTGACCCAGCCTTTATTGAAGCCACCCATAAACAGTAATTGGCAGGAAACAGTGTATTTGCGGGGCTTGCTTCGTTGGGTGGCAGCAATGAGCGAACGACGCTGGGAGGGAAGTAAATGCCACTTGAAGGCCTCAAACAGCAGTTGCAGGCACTCGTTGCTGGCGCTGCACACCTTCTCCACGTGATCCGCAATGAAGGATGGATCCCACAGGGGAAGACGCACCTTGGCGAGCAGCTCGGGTATGTGCTGCTCACGAGTGGGCGAATCATGGCGCTCCCACGACATCATCGAGTGGACGACGTCCTGCTCGATTGGCACATTGAGATCATAGCTGGACAGCAGCTAGCCCAACTGATTGGCGTTTAGCTGAAAGAACTCCCCATGGTGGCACACCTCCATAAAGTGCTGGCAGATGTAATCCTGCGCCAATCGCAGCAGCTGTGTGCATCCATGCTAAGCCGCCAAGAATGCGAATCCCAAACAATTAGATGGGCGCAGCTGGCGTGCGAGAAAATTGCAGCATGACGTCACCACAGGGATCAGCTGCAGCAGGTTGGCGGGGGCCAGCAGCGTCTCAACAGTGTCCTCGTGCAGCTCAATGCTTCCGGTATAACAGTGCTGGACGAGCAGATGCAACGCATTGCCACGCACCTCGCCAAGGGTCACCTCGTGCTCCTTGCTCTCCTGCATCTGTCCGGTAAACATTGCCAAAAAATATTCACTCGAAGCTGCGAGCACCAAGCGATGAGCCGGGTGTCCGCTCGTTTGCCATCAATGCCAGCGATGAGAACCACATTGCACAGCTGCTTCTCTTCCACAAATTGTTGCATTCGCCTCAGTAAGGTGTCTGCATGGCTGCCCACACTGAAATCCCTCGACAAAGACAAAGACTCCAGCTTGTTCTCCGCCATATTCATCGATGTGGACGCTGTCGGCTCTCCATTGCGACTCTCTTCTTGGTGTCCATTTACGGATGACATTTTATTTGGTTGGTGAATGAACAAGAAACTGTCAAAGCTATTGTATAAATAATATACACTCGCGAACTTGAGTTGTAAATTCAGACTGCCTTGCTCTGACGACCAAGACCTTATTTTATTGAAAAATCTTAAAACTAAATACATCTGGTTTCTTACCTAACGCAGTCGCTTGTAAGACGAGCACAGTGTAACTTCATCCCTCGCTATCTTTTGGGAAATTCTACGAGTAGATTATTCCTCAGGGACCTAACCTTGAGTGTGCTGCCTGAGCCCGCTATCTTAGGGACATTCTAAGAATAGCGTGACCCGGCCTCAGGCACCTAACCTTGAGTGTGCTGCATGACCCCGCTACCTGATACCCAGAGCAACACATGTTCTTACTTGAACAGCTATTGGCAGTGCGCCGATACTATTGTGAGCAGTTAATCGAGTCTGTACGATGTTCGAAATGTATCGATATCTGATTTTTTTGGAGCGCAATTTATCATAAGTTCAAATTCATTATTAATACGACGAATATGTTGTCAAGGTTTATACAAAATGTGCTTTGTTTTGCTATAGGTAATCGATTCTAATCTGTGGGCGAGTGCGTGTGCAAGTGTGTGTGCGAGTGTGTTGTGTGTCTATGCCTCAAATTACTCATTACCAGCAGAGAGAGAGAGAGAGAGAGAGTGAGAGAGACATATAGAAACACATAGGAGAGGGAAAAGTACAAAATTACTATCAAGAAACCTCGTAACTTTTCGGCTGATCCCGAAAAGTGAAACCTAAGCAACTCGCGCAGGCGCTCAAGTTACCCAGCGGATAGTAGGCAGCAAAGTGTCGCTCAACGCTGCTCTTCACAAATGTTGCATTAGCGTATTTCGGAATATGGTCCAAGAACCGCTGACATCTGAGTAAGCTGCTCGCGAGTGTGCTGCTGGTTTATGGTTAACTTATATGCATATATTATACGGTGGCTAGAAGCTTATTCGGATCAGTGTCAAAGAAAAAATGGAAGTGCCTGCCATAAGCTAACCATTCATTATTTTTCAGAAATTCCAAAGACCGATGGTAGGTATATATATTAACCACCAAAATTAATATATGATGCCAATACACTGGGGTTTCCCCACCTGCTAGGTACGATTATAAAAATGTAGCATACTTTTAAGCATATTTTTCATTTGGAGCAGGTACATTGTGGACACCTGGGTGCCATAAAACCCGGATTTTTAACCTAAAGTTGAGTATTTTTGGTATAAATAGACCAATGCTTCGTAGTCAGTTTAGTTTTATCCTGCATTTCGGGTGCAATAAGCCAAAAAGGAATATGGACTAACAGACTACAATTGAACTACGAAAACTCATCTTGGAACACCACAAAAACGAATATTCACATCGCCAAATAGCTGAAATGGTCAATCTGAGCAACTCAACTGTGAATAACATCATTCGGTGCTTCGTCGACGCAAATCGGATCGAGGGCAAGAGCAGAAAGGCACCAAACAAGATTTTAACCGAAGAGGAGGAGCGAAGGATCACCAGGAAAATAAGGGGAAATCCCAAGATATCGGCTCCAAAAGTGGCTCAACAGGTGCAGGATGAAATGGGGAAAAAGTGCTCTGTGGAAACTGTGTGCATGTTTCTGCGCCAACATGACTTTAATGCCCGAGTACCACGAAAAAAGGCCTTTATAGGCGCGAAAAATAAAGGGACTTGGATGACGTTCGCCAAAAACCACTTGGACAAGGATTTGGAGTTCAGTCACACAGTCATATGTGCAGATGAGTCCGAATTCCACATTTTTGACTCAGACGGACGGAATTGTGTGTGGCGATAGTCCAATACTGACCTGAATCCCAAACACGTAAAGGCAACAGTCAAGCATGGTGGAGGAAGTGACATTTCATGGGTATGTATCTCGTCAGCCGGATTCCGGAATTTTGTAATTTTTGAAACAGCAATGGACAAGAATGTGTACTTCAACATACTAAAGGAAAATTTACTCCAAAGTGCCGAGAAGCTTGGAATCTGACGTACTTTCCGGTTCTACCAGGACAACGATAGTACAGTCCTGGCTCATGAGGACCTGCCCCCACGTGATAATTCCACAGGCCCAGTCTCCAGATTTAAATGTTATTGAGAATTTGTGGGCTCTGCTGGAAAATAACATCCGAAAGCACAGAATATCCAGCAAAGAAGACCTCAAAAATGCTCTGCGGGATGAGTGGAGCAGAATCAGCCCAGAGGCTACCAGGAAGCTGGTATCTTCCATGAATAATAGGTTAAGGGAAGTTGTTAAGGCTAATGGATATCATGCTAAGTATTAACATCCTTATTTAAGTTTTTATACTCCAAATATATTATTTTATTTATTCCTGGCCAAATAAAATTTCCCCTCAAAGAAGTGTACTTTTTTACATAACTCTACCTAGCGGGTGGGGAAACCCCAGTGTATTGGGGTCATATATTAATTTTGGTGGTTAATATATATACCTACCATCGGTCTTTGGAATTTCTGAAAAATAATGAATGCTTTGCTTATGGCAGGCAATTACGTTTTTTCTTTGACAATGTTCGCAATAAGGTTTCCGCCACTGTATATACCTACCATCGGTCTTTGGAATTTCTGAAAAATAATGAATGGTTAGCTTATGGCAGGCAATTCCATTTTTTCTTTGACACTGATCCGAATAAGCTTCGACACACTGCAGCTACAGTTTGTAATAAGTCGCTTGTCGAGCTGCTAAAAATTTGTTTAGCGCCATCTAGGATCGAGAGGGTCGAGCTTACATGATTAGCCAAGCTTTTGCTGAGCTTTAGCCGACGCCCCCTAGAGGGTTAATTAGTACAACGTCGAGCAGGCCGAGAAAAAGATTTTGATCTTCAAGGCAGTGGGATTCGGATGTTGAAGGCGATCGGTTCAAACACCTCGTGGAGTTTGGAAGAAAATTATCGGGTCTAACCCAAGATTTTTTTTTGCTCAAGTTAATAAAGAAACTGACGGTGGTTAACAAAAGTGTTTTTTTTTAAATAAATGAACAAGTTACCACGTGTTTGAAAAACAAGTATAGAAAAATTTTTTTTGTGAGACAATATTCACTTTTTTTGTGAAGAAAAAAAAATAAAAACCTCCGCAATTTTTTTAAATAAATGAACAAGAAACCACGTGTTTGAAAAACAAGTACAGAAAATTTTTTTTTGTGAGACAATATTCACTTTTTTTTGTGAAGAAAAAAATAAAAACCTCCGCCATTTTTTTTTGAAGAAAAAAACAGTAATAAAATTTTTTTTTGGAAATAAAAATTTAATTTTGTTTTGGCGAATCGACACTTTAATCGCACCTATGGACCCAGTGTGTCACAGATAAGCGAATTCGATTTAACCAATCTGGAGCACGAGGACGGCGAGAGAAGCAGTACAGTCACCGCTGGATCACAAACAAGAAAAGAAAAAAAAAAACCCAGATAACATTTCATAGTTTTCAATCAAATTTTTTTAGC
Organism: Drosophila neutralis; assembly: GCA_035044385.1. NCBI lineage: Eukaryota > Metazoa > Arthropoda > Insecta > Diptera > Drosophilidae > Drosophila > Drosophila neutralis. The sequence goes on from JAWNME010000244.1 coordinate 47,198, forward strand.
TAATTTTTTTTGAGAATTAATTTTTTTTAATAATTTTTTTTATAATTACTTAAGAAGCAAATGAATAAATAATAATATATTACCTTAAGTAACTAAGCTTAAGTAACTCCGCAAGCAACAGTAAGTGATAAACGAATAATAACTCCAATAACAAAAATAAAAGCATTCACACAGTGCGGAACAAAAAAATTAAATTACACAAATAACTACCGGCATTAAAGTTTTTTTTTTTAATTAATAAACCCTTCCCCCAGAGTACAGAGCAGCCACCATCAAAAGATCTTTTGGATGTGGAGATTAAACAAGTAAGTGCATCTGTTCCCTAATTTTGTAATTATTTTAAATTTTATTGCCGGTGGATTTCTCGGCGTCATTGAGTGCGAAAATGTTAAATAATTGCACGTAAGAGAAAAAAAAAGACAACTCTCTTAAACTGACAAAGAAGAGAGAGCCAAAGCCCGCTCAGCTTCCGCTCAAAGTTAATTTTTGGGGAGTTCTAAGCTTTCTCTTTGTCTGCTTGACTGAAGCTGAGTGAGTTTTGTTTTGAAAAGCTAAGAAAAAAAATACAGCATAAAAGTATGCCACACCATTAAGTCGATAAATCCCTAGATTACCCACTGAAATGTTTTGGAATGCAAAACCAATGAAATGAAGTTTAATATGAAAACATAAACCAATATATAATTAAATACGTCTTAATCTTAATATAAATAAGGAGCGTAATACACAATGAAGTAAACAAAGAAAAAAAAAATAAGAAAAAACTAGTAATATTAAAATCATATACGAGGTCTGACCAATAAGTAATGAGACTAAGTCCATAAAATACGTATATTTAAAAATTAAGGTACATTGATGTGATCCCCTTCAAAGTACTCCCCTCCCGCAACTTCACACTTGTTCCAACGTTTCTTCCAGCTTTCGTAACATTTCTGGAAGGCTTCGACTGGAATGTCCTTTAGTACCCTCGTCACGGCGGTCTGGATGTCAGTTATGGACTCAAAATGCGTTCCTTTCACGGCCAATTTTGTTTGGGGTAACAAGAAGAAGTCACAGGGTGACATATCCGGCGAATAGGGCGCTTGCAGCAACACTGCGATGTTTTTAGAGGTCAAAAACTGCGACACACTGAAGGCACAATGGCATGGAGCATTGTCATGATGAAGGATCCACGTTTTGGCAATCTCTGGACGGACTCTAATGACTCGTTTTCGCAGCCGATCGAGTACTTTCAGGTAGAAATGTTGGTTGACGGTCTGCCCAGGTGGTACAAACTCTTTGTGCACGATTCCTTTGCTGTCAAAGAAGCCAATCATCATCGTTTTCACTTTTGATTTGCTCATTCTCGCCTTCTTCGGTCTGGCTGCACCAGGAGGCAGCCACTGTTGACTTTGCCGTTTTGTTTCGGGATCGTACTGAAAATACCAACTTTCATCACCAGTAATTACACGATCGAGAAGAGTTGGATCAGCTTCAACCTGTTCCAGACAATCCTGTGAAATGGACATTCGCTCGTGTTTTTGCTCCGCCGAAAGGTTCTTCGGTACCATCTTTGCACACAGCTTTTTCATGGACAAATCATCAGTTAAAATTTTTCTGACGGTTTCTCGTTTCAAATTAAGTTCATCAGCCAACATTCGAATGGTTAGTCGCCGATCTTGATGCACGAGAGTGCGCACACGCTAAACATTGTTGTCAGTTCGAGCTTCAACCGGCCTCCCACTTCGCGGTTCATCCCCGACGCTCTCACGACCATTTTTAAAATCTTTATGCCATCGAAACACCTGAGCACGACTCAGGGCTTCATCACCGAACACTTTGACCAATTTACCGTACGTTTCCGTAACAGAATCGCCGAGTTCAACGCAAAATTTAATCGCTTACCGCTGTTCAATATTACGGCGCAGTGTTACCACAAGCGCGGCTAAAAAATCAGTCTCATTACTTATTGGTCAGACCTCGTATTATTGTAGTTAATATCATTAAGATTATATTATTATTGGGATAGTTTTTTAAATTGCATATTTGTAGAACGCTTAAGCTGGTTTGGATCCATCCTTGGCTGCTGGTGGTGGTATTATGTTCGGAATGGCAACAACACGGGCGTCGAAACGAGGAATCGAAATTGGCGCCAGTTTATTCCAGGCATTGCGCACCGCATCGTACTCCTCGAGATTGTCGAATACTCGATTGCTTTCACGTCCGCCAACGGCAATCGAACGATCTCCAAGCAGAGCACAACCGATCCCATAGCGTCCCACTACCAGAGAGCAAATCAGTGTCCACGTATCAGTAGCTGGATCATAACGTTCCACGATATTTGAGTAATTACGGGTTTCCATATCCCAACCACTCAAGGCATAGATGTATCCATTTGCAACAGCAACACCAACGGGACCTTTATTGCGATTCATTGGCGCCCGATGACTCCATTCGTTTGTTTGCGGATCATAGCTTTCGACTGAGTGTAGGTGTAATCGGGAATCCAGGTGCGTGCAATGGGATCATAGCGTTCAACGGTGTTCAGAGGTTGCCTATCAGAGTGTCCGCCGACCGCATAGAGGTGTCCATTCAGCACTGCAACGCATGGGCCCGCACGGGCCGTTCTCATTGGATTGAGTGGCACGCAGGCCATCGTGCTTAGGTAGAGGCTCTCCACAGAGCACAATGCTCTCCTATCAACAATTCCGCATACCAAAATCAGTTTGTTGTCCATGACAACGGCGATAAAGTCCAAACGCCCATCGATTGTGTGCTCCCAAGTCGTCCACTTGTTCAGACGCGGACAGTAGCTCTCAATGGTGGTGACCCAGCCTTTATTGAAGCCACCCATAAACAGTAATTGGCAGGAAACAGTGTATTTGCGGGGCTTGCTTCGTTGGGTGGCAGCAATGAGCGAACGACGCTGGGAGGGAAGTAAATGCCACTTGAAGGCCTCAAACAGCAGTTGCAGGCACTCGTTGCTGGCGCTGCACACCTTCTCCACGTGATCCGCAATGAAGGATGGATCCCACAGGGGAAGACGCACCTTGGCGAGCAGCTCGGGTATGTGCTGCTCACGAGTGGGCGAATCATGGCGCTCCCACGACATCATCGAGTGGACGACGTCCTGCTCGATTGGCACATTGAGATCATAGCTGGACAGCAGCTAGCCCAACTGATTGGCGTTTAGCTGAAAGAACTCCCCATGGTGGCACACCTCCATAAAGTGCTGGCAGATGTAATCCTGCGCCAATCGCAGCAGCTGTGTGCATCCATGCTAAGCCGCCAAGAATGCGAATCCCAAACAATTAGATGGGCGCAGCTGGCGTGCGAGAAAATTGCAGCATGACGTCACCACAGGGATCAGCTGCAGCAGGTTGGCGGGGGCCAGCAGCGTCTCAACAGTGTCCTCGTGCAGCTCAATGCTTCCGGTATAACAGTGCTGGACGAGCAGATGCAACGCATTGCCACGCACCTCGCCAAGGGTCACCTCGTGCTCCTTGCTCTCCTGCATCTGTCCGGTAAACATTGCCAAAAAATATTCACTCGAAGCTGCGAGCACCAAGCGATGAGCCGGGTGTCCGCTCGTTTGCCATCAATGCCAGCGATGAGAACCACATTGCACAGCTGCTTCTCTTCCACAAATTGTTGCATTCGCCTCAGTAAGGTGTCTGCATGGCTGCCCACACTGAAATCCCTCGACAAAGACAAAGACTCCAGCTTGTTCTCCGCCATATTCATCGATGTGGACGCTGTCGGCTCTCCATTGCGACTCTCTTCTTGGTGTCCATTTACGGATGACATTTTATTTGGTTGGTGAATGAACAAGAAACTGTCAAAGCTATTGTATAAATAATATACACTCGCGAACTTGAGTTGTAAATTCAGACTGCCTTGCTCTGACGACCAAGACCTTATTTTATTGAAAAATCTTAAAACTAAATACATCTGGTTTCTTACCTAACGCAGTCGCTTGTAAGACGAGCACAGTGTAACTTCATCCCTCGCTATCTTTTGGGAAATTCTACGAGTAGATTATTCCTCAGGGACCTAACCTTGAGTGTGCTGCCTGAGCCCGCTATCTTAGGGACATTCTAAGAATAGCGTGACCCGGCCTCAGGCACCTAACCTTGAGTGTGCTGCATGACCCCGCTACCTGATACCCAGAGCAACACATGTTCTTACTTGAACAGCTATTGGCAGTGCGCCGATACTATTGTGAGCAGTTAATCGAGTCTGTACGATGTTCGTAATGTATCGATATCTGATTTTTTTGGAGCGCAATTTATCATAAGTTCAAATTCATTATTAATACGACGAATATGTTGTCAAGGTTTATACAAAATGTGCTTTGTTTTGCTATAGGTAATCGATTCTAATCTGTGGGCGAGTGCGTGTGCAAGTGTGTGTGCGAGTGTGTTGTGTGTCTATGCCTCAAATTACTCATTACCAGCAGAGAGAGAGAGAGAGAGAGAGTGAGAGAGACATATAGAAACACATAGGAGAGGGAAAAGTACAAAATTACTATCAAGAAACCTCGTAACTTTTCGGCTGATCCCGAAAAGTGAAACCTAAGCAACTCGCGCAGGCGCTCAAGTTACCCAGCGGATAGTAGGCAGCAAAGTGTCGCTCAACGCTGCTCTTCACAAATGTTGCATTAGCGTATTTCGGAATATGGTCCAAGAACCGCTGACATCTGAGTAAGCTGCTCGCGAGTGTGCTGCATCAGCGAAATCCAGCAGTGCCTTAAGTGGTCAGTTTATGGTTAACTTATATGCATATATTATACGGTGGCTAGAAGCTTATTCGGATCAGTGTCAAAGAAAAAATGGAAGTGCCTGCCATAAGCTAACCATTCATTATTTTTCAGAAATTCCAAAGACCGATGGTAGGTATATATATTAACCACCAAAATTAATATATGATGCCAATACACTGGGGTTTCCCCACCTGCTAGGTACGATTATAAAAATGTAGCATACTTTTAAGCATATTTTTCATTTGGAGCAGGTACATTGTGGACACCTGGGTGCCATAAAACCCGGATTTTTAACCTAAAGTTGAGTATTTTTGGTATAAATAGACCAATGCTTCGTAGTCAGTTTAGTTTTATCCTGCATTTCGGGTGCAATAAGCCAAAAAGGAATATGGACTAACAGACTACAATTGAACTACGAAAACTCATCTTGGAACACCACAAAAACGAATATTCACATCGCCAAATAGCTGAAATGGTCAATCTGAGCAACTCAACTGTGAATAACATCATTCGGTGCTTCGTCGACGCAAATCGGATCGAGGGCAAGAGCAGAAAGGCACCAAACAAGATTTTAACCGAAGAGGAGGAGCGAAGGATCACCAGGAAAATAAGGGGAAATCCCAAGATATCGGCTCCAAAAGTGGCTCAACAGGTGCAGGATGAAATGGGGAAAAAGTGCTCTGTGGAAACTGTGTGCATGTTTCTGCGCCAACATGACTTTAATGCCCGAGTACCACGAAAAAAGGCCTTTATAGGCGCGAAAAATAAAGGGACTTGGATGACGTTCGCCAAAAACCACTTGGACAAGGATTTGGAGTTCAGTCACACAGTCATATGTGCAGATGAGTCCGAATTCCACATTTTTGACTCAGACGGACGGAATTGTGTGTGGCGATAGTCCAATACTGACCTGAATCCCAAACACGTAAAGGCAACAGTCAAGCATGGTGGAGGAAGTGACATTTCATGGGTATGTATCTCGTCAGCCGGATTCCGGAATTTTGTAATTTTTGAAACAGCAATGGACAAGAATGTGTACTTCAACATACTAAAGGAAAATTTACTCCAAAGTGCCGAGAATCTTGGAATCCGACGTACTTTCCGGTTCTACCAGGACAACGATTCCAAGCACAAGGCCAAGATAGTACAGTCCTGGCTCATGAGGACCTGCCCCCACGTGATAATTCCACAGGCCCAGTCTCCAGATTTAAATGTTATTGAGAATTTGTGGGCTCTGCTGGAAAATAACATCCGAAAGCACAGAATATCCAGCAAAGAAGACCTCAAAAATGCTCTGCGGGATGAGTGGAGCAGAATCAGCCCAGAGGCTACCAGGAAGCTGGTATCTTCCATGAATAATAGGTTAAGGGAAGTTGTTAAGGCTAATGGATATCATGCTAAGTATTAACATCCTTATTTAAGTTTTTATACTCCAAATATATTATTTTATTTATTCCTGGCCAAATAAAATTTCCCCTCAAAGAAGTGTACTTTTTTACATAACTCTACCTAGCGGGTGGGGAAACCCCAGTGTATTGGGGTCATATATTAATTTTGGTGGTTAATATATATACCTACCATCGGTCTTTGGAATTTCTGAAAAATAATGAATGCTTAGCTTATGGCAGGCAATTACGTTTTTTCTTTGACAATGTTCGCAATAAGGTTTCCGCCACTGTATATACCTACCATCGGTCTTTGGAATTTCTGAAAAATAATGAATGGTTAGCTTATGGCAGGCAATTCCATTTTTTCTTTGACACTGATCCGAATAAGCTTCGACACACTGCAGCTACAGTTTGTAATAAGTCGCTTGTCGAGCTGCTAAAAATTTGTTTAGCGCCATCTAGGATCGAGAGGGTCGAGCTTACATGATTAGCCAAGCTTTTGCTGAGCTTTAGCCGACGCCCCCTAGAGGGTTAATTAGTACAACGTCGAGCAGGCCGAGAAAAAGATTTTGATCTTCAAGGCAGTGGGATTCGGATGTTGAAGGCGATCGGTTCAAACACCTCGTGGAGTTTGGAAGAAAATTATCGGGTCTAACCCAAGATTTTTTTTTTGCTCAAGTTAATAAAGAAACTGACGGTGGTTAACAAAAGTGTTTTTTTTTAAATAAATGAACAAGTTACCACGTGTTTGAAAAACAAGTATAGAAAAATTTTTTTTGTGAGACAATATTCACTTTTTTTGTGAAGAAAAAAAAATAAAAACCTCCTCAATTTTTTTAAATAAATGAACAAGTTACCACGTGTTTGAAAAACAAGTACAGAAAATTTTTTTTTGTGAGACAATATTCACTTTTTTTTGTGAAGAAAAAAATAAAAACCTCCGCCATTTTTTTTTGAAGAAAAAAACAGTAATAAAATTTTTTTTTGGAAATAAAAATTTAATTTTGTTTTGGCGAATCGACACTTTAATCGCACCTATGGACCCAGTGTGTCACAGATAAGCGAATTCGATTTAACCAATCTGGAGCACGAGGACGGCGAGAGAAGCAGTACAGTCACCGCTGGATCACGAACACGAAAAGAGAAAAAAAAACCCAGATAACATTTCATAGTTTTCAATCAAATTTTTTTAGCTAATTTTTTTTGTGAATTAATTTTTTTTTAATAATTTTTTTTATAATTACTTAAGAAGCAAATGAATAAATAATAATATATTACCTTAAGTAACTAAGCTTAAGTAACTCCGCAAGCAACAGTAAGTGATAAGCGAATAATAACTCCAATAACAAAAATAAAAGCATTCACACAGTGCGGAACAAAAAAATTAAATTACACAAATAACTACCGGCATTAAAGTTTTTTTTTTTAATTAATAAACCCTTCCCCCAGAGTACAGAGCAGCCACCATCAAAAGATCTTTTGGATGTGGAGATTAAACAAGTAAGTGCATCTGTTCCCTAATTTTGTAATTATTTTAAATTTTATTGCCGGTGGATTTCTCGGCGTCATTGAGTGCGAAAATGTTAAATAATTGCACGTAAGAGAAAAAAAAAGCCAACTCTCTTAAACTGACAAAGAAGAGAGAGCCAAAGCCCGCTCAGCTTCCGCTCAAAGTTAATTTTTGGGGAGTTCTAAGCTTTCTCTTTGTCTGCTTGACTGAAGCTGAGTGAGTTTTGTTTTGAAAAGCTAAGAAAAAAAATACAGCATAAAAGTATGCCACACCATTAAGTCGATAAATCCCTAGATTACCCACTGAAATGTTTTGGAATGCAAAACCAATGAAATGAAGTTTAATATGAAAACATAAACCAATATAAAAAAAAAAAAAAAAAAAAAAAAAAAAAAATAAAAAAAATAATACACAATGAAGTAAACAAAGAAAAAAAAAAAAAGAAAAAACTAGTAATATTAAAATCATATACGAGGTCTGACAAATAAGTAATGAGACTAAGTCCATAAAATACGTATATTTAAAAATTAAGGTACATTGATGTGATCCCCTTCAAAGAAAAAAAAAAAAAAAACTTCACACTTGTTCCAACGTTTCTTCCAGCTTTCGTAACATTTCTGGAAGGCTTCGACTGGAATGTCCTTTAGTACCCTCGTCACGGCGGTCTGGATGTCAGTTATGGACTCAAAATGCGTTCCTTTCACGGCCAATTTTGTTTGGGGTAACAAGAAGAAGTCACAGGGTGACATATCCGGCGAATAGGGCGCTTGCAGCAACACTGCGATGTTTTTAGAGGTCAAAAACGGCGACACACTGAAGGCACGATGGCATGGAGCATTGTCATGAAAAAAAAAAAAAAAAAAAAAAAAAAAAAAAAAGACTCTAATGACTCGTATTCGCAGCCGATCGAAAAAAAAAAAAAAAAAAAAAAAGTTGACGGTCTGCCCAGGTGGTACAAACTCTTTGTGCACGATTCCTTTGCTGTCAAAGAAGCCAATCATCATCGTTTTCACTTTTGATTTGCTCATTCTCGCCTTCTTCGGTCTGGCTGCACCAGGAGGCAGCCACTGTTGACTTTGCCGTTTTGTTTCGGGATCGTACTGAAAATACCAACTTTCATCACCAGTAATTACACGATCGAGAAGAGTTGGATCAGCTTCAACCTGTTCCAGACAATCCTGTGAAATGGACATTCGCTCGTGTTTTTGCTCCGCCGAAAGGTTCTTAGGTACCATCTTTGCACACAGCTTTTTCATGGACAAATCATCAATTAAAATTTTTCTGACGGTTTCTCGTTTCAAATTAAGTTCATCAGCCAACATTCGAATGGTTAGTCGCCGATTTTGATGCACTAGAGTGCGCACACGCTAAACATTGTTGTCAGTTCGAGCTTCAACCGGCCTCCCACTTCGCGGTTCATCCAAAAAAAAAAAACGACCATTTTTAAAATCTTTATGCCATCGAAACACCTGAGCACGACTCAGAGAAAAAAAAAAAAAAAAAAAAAAAAAATTACCGTACGTTTCCGTAACAGAATCGCCGAGTTCAACGCAAAATTTAATCGCTTACCGCTGTTCAATATTACGGCGCAGTGTTCCCACAAGCGCGGCTAAAAAATCAGTCTCATTACTTATTGGTCAGACCTCGTATTATTGTAGTTAATATCATTAAGATTATACTATTATTGGGATAGTTTTTTAAATTGCATATTTGTAGAACGCTTAAGCTGGTTTGGATCCATCCTTGGCTGCTGGTGGTGGTATTATGTTCGGAATGGCAACAACACGGGCGTCGAAACGAGGAATCGAAATTGGCGCCAGTTTATTCCAGGCATTGCGCACCGCATCGTACTCCTCGAGATTGTCGAATACTCGATTGCTTTCACGTCCGCCAACGGCAATCGAACGATCTCCAAGCAGAGCACAACCGATCCCAAAAAAAAAAAAAAAAAAAAAAAAAATCAGTGTCCACGTATCAGTAGCTGGATCATAACGTTCCACGATATTTGAGTAATTACGGGTTTCCATATCCCAACCACTCAAGGCATAGATGTATCCATTTGCAACAGCAACACCAACGGGACCTTTATTGCGATTCATTGGCGCCCGATGACTCCATTCGTTTGTTTGCGGATCATAGCTTTCGACTGAGTGTAGGTGTAATCGGGAATCCAGGTGCGTGCAATGGGATCATAGCGTTCAACGGTGTTCAGAGGTTGCCTATCAGAGTGTCCGCCGACCGCATAGAGGTGTCCATTCAGCACTGCAACGCATGGGCCCGCACGGGCCGTTCTCATTGGATTGAGTGGCACGCAGGCCATCGTGCTTAGGTAGAGGCTCTCCACAGAGCACAATGCTCTCCTATCAACAATTCCGCATACCAAAATCAGTTTGTTGTCCATGACAACGGCGATAAAAAAAAAACGCCCATCGATTGTGTGCTCCCAAGTCGTCCACTTGTTCAGACGCGGACAGTAGCTCTCAATGGTGGTGACCCAGCCTTTATTGAAGCCACCCATAAACAGTAATTGGCAGGAAACAGTGTATTTGCGGGGCTTGCTTCGTTGGGTGGCAGCAATGAGCGAACGACGCTGGGAGGGAAGTAAATGCCACTTGAAGGCCTCAAACAGCAGTTGCAGGCACTCGTTGCTGGCGCTGCACACCTTCTCCACGTGATCCGCAATGAAGGATGGATCCCACAGGGGAAGACGCACCTTGGCGAGCAGCTCGGGTATGTGCTGCTCACGAGTGGGCGAATCATGGCGCTCCCACGACATCATCGAGTGGACGACGTCCTGCTCGATTGGCACATTGAGATCATAGCTGGACAGCAGCTAGCCCAACTGATTGGCGTTTAGCTGAAAGAACTCCCCATGGTGGCACACCTCCATAAAGTGCTGGCAGATGTAATCCTGCGCCAATCGCAGCAGCTGTGTGCATCCATGCTAAGCCGCCAAGAATGCGAATCCCAAACAATTAGATGGGCGCAGCTGGCGTGCGAGAAAATTGCAGCATGACGTCACCACAGGGATCAGCTGCAGCAGGTTGGCGGGGGCCAGCAGCGTCTCAACAGTGTCCTCGTGCAGCTCAATGCTTCCGGTATAACAGTGCTGGACGAGCAGATGCAACGCATTGCCACGCACCTCGCCAAGGGTCACCTCGTGCTCCTTGCTCTCCTGCATCTGACCGGTAAACATTGCCAAAAAATATTCACTCGAAGCTGCGAGCACCAAGCGATGAGCCGGGTGTCCGCTCGTTTGCCATCAATGCCAGCGATGAGAACCACATTGCACAGCTGCTTCTCTTCCACAAATTGTTGCATTCGCCTCAGTAAGGTGTCTGCATGGCTGCCCACACTGAAATCCCTCGACAAAGACAAAGACTCCAGCTTGTTCTCCGCCATATTCATCGATGTGGACGCTGTCGGCTCTCCATTGCGACTCTCTTCTTGGTGTCCATTTACGGATGACATTTTATTTGGTTGGTGAATGAACAAGAAACTGTCAAAGCTATTGTATAAATAATATACACTCGCGAACTTGAGTTGTAAATTCAGACTGCCTTGCTCTGACGACCAAGACCTTATTTTATTGAAAAATCTTAAAACTAAATACATCTGGTTTCTTACCTAACGCAGTCGCTTGTAAGACGAGCACAGTGTAACTTCATCCCTCGCTATCTTTTGGGAAATTCTACGAGTAGATTATTCCTCAGGGACCTAACCTTGAGTGTGCTGCCTGAGCCCGCTATCTTAGGGACATTCTAAGAATAGCGTGACCCGGCCTCAGGCACCTAACCTTGAGTGTGCTGCATGACCCCGCTACCTGATACCCAGAGCAACACATGTTCTTACTTGAACAGCTATTGGCAGTGCGCCGATACTATTGTGAGCAGTTAATCGAGTCTGTACGATGTTCGTAATGTATCGATATCTGATTTTTTTGGAGCGCAATTTATCATAAGTTCAAATTCATTATTAATACGACGAATATGTTGTCAAGGTTTATACAAAATGTGCTTTGTTTTGCTATAGGTAATCGATTCTAAAAAAAAAAAAAAAAAAAAAAAAAGTGTGTGTGAAAAAAAAAAAAAAAACTATGCCTCAAATTACAAAAAAACAGCAGAGAGAGAGAGAGAGAGAGAGTGAGAGAGACATATAGAAACACATAGGAGAGGGAAAAGTACAAAATTACTATCAAGAAACCTCAAAAAAAAAAAAAAAAAAAAAAAAAGTGAAACCTAAGCAACTCGGTCAGGCGCTCAAGTTACCCAAAAAAAAAAAAAAAAAAAAGAGTCGCTCAACGCTGCTCTTCACAAATGTTGCATTAGCGTATTTCGGAGATGGTCCAAGTACCGTCTACATCTGAGTAAGCTGCTCGCGAGTGCTGCATCAGCGGAAATCCAGCAGCGCCAAGCGATACCTTCAGACTCGTCTCACCAAGACCACATACATTATACGGCGGCTAAACTTATTTAATTATACAGTGTCAAAGAAAAAATGGAAGTGCTTGTGAATAAGCTAACCATTCATTATTTTTCAGAAATTCCAAGACCGATGGCAGGCATAGATATTACATCATCAAAATTAATATATATGATGCCAATACACACTGCAACTTCTCTTTTACTGTGAGGTACGATTATAAAAATTAGCATACTTTTAGGTATATTTTTCATTTGGTGCAGGTACATTGTGGACACCTGGGTGCCATAAAACCCGGATTTTTAACCTAAAGTTGAGTATTTTTCGTATAAATAGACCAATGCTTCGTAGTCAGTTTAGTTTTATCCTGCATTTCGGGTGCAATAAGCCAAAAAGGACTATGGACTAACAGACTACAATTGAACTACGAAAACTCATCTTGGAACACCACAAAAACGAATATTCACATCGCCAAAGAGCTGAAATGGTCAATCTGAGCAACTCAACTGTGAATAACATCAAAAAAAAAAAAAAAAAAAAAAATCGGATCCAAAAAAAAAAAAAAAAGCCACCAAACAAGATTTTAACCGAAGAGGAGGAGCGAAGGATCACCAGGAAAAAAAAAAAAAAAAAAAAAAAAAAAATTCAAAAAAAAAAAAAAAAAAAAAAAAAAAAAAAAAGGAAAAAGTGCTCTGTGGAAACTGTGTGCATGTTTCTGCGCCAACATGACTTTAATGCCCGAGTACCACGAAAAAAGGCCTTTATAGGCGCGAAAAATAAAGGGACTTGGATGACGTTCGCCAAAAACCACTTGGACAAGGATTTGGAGTTCAGTCACACAGTCATATGTGCAGATGAGTCCGAATTCCACATTTTTGACTCAGACGGACGGAATTGTGTGTGGCGATGTCCAAAGACTGACCTGAATCCCAAACACGTAAAGGCAACAGTCAAGCATGGTGGAGGAAGTGACATTTCATGGTTATGTATCTCGTCAGCCAGATTTCGGAATTTTGTAATTTTTGAAACAACAATGGACAAGAATGTGTACTTCAACATACTAAAAAAAAAATTACTCCAAAGTGCCGAGAATCTTGGAATCCGACGTACTTTCCGGTTCTACCAGGACAACGATTCCAAGCACAAGGCCAAGATAGTACAGTCCTGGCTCATGAGGACCTGCCCCCACGTGATAATTCCACAGGCCCAGTCTCCAGATTTAAATGTTATTGAGAATTTGTGGGCTCTGCTGGAAAATAACATCCGAAAGCACAGAATATCCAGCAAAGAAGACCTCAAAAATGCTCTGCGGGATGAGTGGAGCAGAATCAGCCAAGAGGCTACCAGGAAGCTGGTATCTTCCATGAATAATAGGTTAAGGGAAGTTGTTAAGGCTAATGGATATCATGCTAAGTAAAAAAAAAATTATTTAGTTTTTTATACTCCAAATATATTATTTTATTTATTCCTGGCCAAATAAAATTTCCCCTCAAAGAAGTGTACTTTTTTACAAAAAAAAACTGTGCGGTGGGGGAAACCCCAGTGTATTGGGGTTATATATTAATTTTGGGTGGTAATATATATACCTACCATCGGTCTTTGGAATTTCTGAAAAATAATGAATGCTTAGCTTATGGCAGGCAATTACGTTTTTTCTTTGAAAATGTTCGCAATAAAGTGTCCGCCACTGTATATACCTACCATCGGTCTTCGGAATTTCTGAAAAATAATGAATGGTTAGCTTATGGCAGGCACTTCCATTTTTTCTTTGACACTGATCCGAATAAGCT
>JAWNME010000246.1:0-59845 GCA_035044385.1 Drosophila neutralis
TTTTAGCACGATAGTTAATAACCTTTCACTTGCACATGACACAACACATGAACGCTCACCTATGTATGTTCGAACCAGCCGCTGAGCAGCTGTTTGAGTTAAATTTTATTAATTTTGCGTTATTTCTTTATTTCATATTTGTACAATGTTCACTCCATATGCTTATATTATAATGTGTAGGTTTGGTTTACATGGTTTGTTGTATTTCAAATTATATGCGTATGTATTTATGTTTGTATGTTTGTTTAATATATTTGTTACGCGTGTTCCGTTTTGCACATGCACAACCGACGAATGCTAATTCGAGAGTGTGCGGTGAACTTGCATGTGCAAGGTGGAGATGAAAAAAGAATGCAAAGATAAAGATTAGCGATGGGCATGCAAATTACGTTACGAATCTACGTTACTTATCGATACTTATAATTAATTGGCTGTTGGCTGCTGCTGCCTCCGACAGCTAGTATTAACTTCATTAATGGTACCAAAAAAAATATAATAATAAAAAAAATTACAATTAACTTCTATTTTAATTGTTATTATAATATATATATCCGACCATATTTTTTTTTCTTTTAAATGGTGGGTTCTATTTAGTTATATATATAATTTTTTAATATATAATGGGCTCGCGCAAACAACATTATTAGCTTATTCAACTGTCCACAAGAAAATTGTATATTATATTCAATATTTAATTATATATATGATTTTAACATTACTAGTTTTTTCTTTTTTTTTTTTCTTTGTTTACTTCATTGTGTATTACGCTCTTTATTGATATTAAGATTAAGACGTATTTAATTATATATTGTTTTATGTTTTCATATTAAACTTAATTTTATTGGTTTTGCATTCCAAAACATTTCAGTGGGTAATCTAGGGATTTATCGACTTAATGGTGTGGCATACTTTTATGCTGTATTTTTTTTTCTTAGCTCTTCAAAACAAAACTCACTCAGCTTCAGTCAAGCAGACAAAGAGAAAGCTTAGAACTCCCCAAAAATTAACTTTGAGCGGAAGCTGAGCGGGCTTTGGGTCTCTCTTCTTTGTCAGTTTAAGAGAGTTGCCTTTTTTTTTCTCTTACGTGCAATTATTTAACATTTTCGCACTCAATGACGCCGAGAAATCCACCGGCAATAAAATTTAAAATAATTATAAAATTAGGGAACAGATGCACTTACTTGTTTAATCTCCACATCCAAAAGATCTTTTGATGGTGGCTGCTCTGTACTCTGGGGGAAGGGTTTATTAATTTTAAAAAAAACTTTAATGCCGGTAGTTATTTGTGTAATTTAGTTTTTTTATTGTTCCGCACTGTGTGAATGCTTTTATTTTTGTTATTGGAGTTATTATTCGTTTATCACTTACTGTTGCTTGCGGAGTTACTTAAGCTTAGTTACTTAAGGTAATATATTATTATTTATTCATTTGTTTCTTAAGTAATTATAAAAAAATTATTCAAAAAAAATTAATTCACAAAAAAATTAACTAAAAAAATTTGATTGAAAACTATGAAATGTTATCGGGGTTTTTTTTTCCTTTTCTTGTTTGTGATCCAGTGGTGACTGTACTGCTTCTCTCGCCGTCCTCGTGCTCCAGATTGGTTAAATAGAATTCGCTTATCTATGACACACTGGGTCCATAGGTGCGATTAAAGTGTCGATTCGCCAAAACAAAATTAAATTTTTATTTCCAAAAAAAATTTTATTACTGTTTTTTTTTCCAAAAAAAATTACTGGGGTTTTTATTTTTTTCTTCATGTTTGGTTACGCAGGTATCCGCGCCAAACAACAATTAAAGCAGCTTCTCTCTTAATATTTTTCTCTTTGATAAGTTATGCTCTGCGCAGCATAAAGAGCAAATTAACGTAAAGATCATAACTGTTGTTTTGTATATGCTCATCGGCATTTCGTTTTATTGCATTTGTTTTCACTTTGCTTGGCCTTTGCCTTAGCTGAGCGCAAGCAGCAGCTGCAATTCGGCAGCTAATTAGTTCTATTTGGTCAATCGAGAATTCAAGTCGCGGCACTGTATTCGACACCGCAAGTCAACAAATTAATTCGAACAATTAAAAGTGTAAAGCTCAAATCGGAGCTTATAATAAACAATTGTAACTATTTTAATTTTGGCCACGAAGACAAATAAACTTAATTTATAGAAAGGCAAATTTCGGTTCGTTTCAATTTATTTGTGTGACTTTGGAAAAATTCGATAGCTATTGAAAAAGCTCAACACTTCACAAAAAAAAAAAATGAATATTGTCTCACAAAAAAAAAATTTCTATACTTGTTTTTCAAACACGTGGTAACTTGTTCATTTATTTAAAAAATTGCGGAGGTTTTTATTTTTTTCTTCACAAAAAAAATGAATGTTGTCTCACAAAAAAAATTTTTCTATACTTGTTTTTCAAACATGTGGTAACTTGTTCATTTATTTAAAAAAAAACACTTTTGTTAACCACCGTCAGTTGTTTATTAACTTGAGAAAAAAATCTTCCAAACTCCACGAGGTGAGAGGAGCAACCAACCAAAAAAAAAAAACGCACACAAATTTTGTGTGTTCGAACCGATCGCCTTCAACATCCGAATATCACTCCTCTTGCGATTAACATCTTTGTTCAGCCAAGCCTGTAAGCTGCGACGTTGTAATAATTAACCCTCTAGGGGGCGTCGCAAAATCTCGCAAAAGCTTGGCTTGGCAATTTAAACCGTGGCCTAGTTTTGGCAAGCGCACTACACAGCACATCCAGGGCTGCAGTGATATAAAAAATATTTTTATGCGAGATCACCATTCCGACTATTCACAGTCACGATCATTATCGCTAAAATAAAATAAAATTTTAATTACACAAAATTCCCGTCCGTTCCGTTTCCACTCGTTCCAAAATTATAAAAAAATATTTTTTTATTTTTGTGTGTGAAAATTTCTGCTTCATTCTCTGAGTATCTATATCCACACATATGAGCTCAGAGAACAATTCCAAGAACAAGAAGCAGTTATCCGTTCCTCCACAGCGCGATACCAGAAGTTCGCCCAGTTCCCAATCGTGTGCCTCCAAGAGACCATCTCCAAGGTCGTCGGCTTCAAAGGTCAAAAGTGAACCAGCTCCTACTGGGAATATAAGGTCTGTTAAACCAAAACAGCTTATTCCAAGGAGTCCGACAGGCACACGCGCTCAAGTCAGCAAAATCCTTATCTCGAACAAAATGTCTTCTAACGGTTTTATCGCCATTTCCGACAGACTTAGCCATTATGAGGCCATGATCAACGTTCCATCCTCCACTCCTGCTACAGTTTACACACTCGAGATCCGACGAGACCAAATCCGTTCCCTGTGGGAAAAGGTCGAAAAGGAATACGAGTTATGCTCCAAAACTGCGATCCAAGGGGAAAGCAGTGAAAACAGTGCGATTAGGCAGAATAAGTATTTCCATTGCTATTCTGTCTACGAACGCTGTGCAGCTCAACTCAGTGAGCAAGTCGCACAAGCTGCGGCTGCAAGTAGACCGCAGCCAGCTCCACCAGCACCTCCGATAATGAGAGGCTGCAGTCTTCCTCCCGTCGACACTGGAGTTTTCAGTGGAGACTACCTCCGGTGGCCTACTTTCAGAGATCTGTTCACAGCAGTCTATATAGACAATCCTAGTCTATCCCCGGTCGAAAAGCTATTCCACTTTAATGCTAAGACCAGCGGTGAGGCGAACACCATAGTTGCTAAATCCCCGCTTACGAATGATGGCTTTCAGTCAGCAAAACCTGACTGAGAGATTCGAAAATAGAAGACTGCTTGTGAACAATCAACTCAAAGTGCTGTTCAACCTTCCATCCATATCCCAAGAGACTGGAAGTTCCACCAGAGCACCATCAAAGGGTGCCTGAACGCGCTAGAGCTAGCCAAGGTCAAGACACACAATTGGGACTGTTTTCTGGTCTTCCTGTGTTCCTCGAAGCTCCCAAAACTGACTCTATCATTATGGGAGCAATCCTTACAAAGTAAGTCAGAAATTCCGACTTGGGATGAGCTCAATTCGTTTCTATTGGAGCGATACCGCACCTTAGAGGCGATAGAAGACCTGAAGCCAAGTACAAGCACGCAAATACCACAAAGACCTAACCGCAAAGAGGGTTTCTCCAAGGTCAACTCCTTCGAAAACAAGATTTCGATCAAGTCCCAATCGTGCAGGCTATGTTCCGATTCTCTTATGTCCGCAATTCCTCCAGATGTCTGTCAAGGACAGAGCTGCTTACATAAAGCAGCAAGCTGTCGCAGCCAAGCCTAAGAAGTTATGTCACTTCCACATAGGCTCTCCAACAAGGCCTCGAATTCAAATTGAGATTTCGTACTTTGTCCTTCCACATTTGGCAGGCAACCTGCCATAGTACTCAATTCCTGAGAACACGTTGAAGGACCTGCCAAATATCCAGTTGGCTGACCCGACTTTTTCGAGGAGCTCGCAGATTGACGTGCTACTAGGCGCAGATAACATCCCGTCCATACTGCTCGGCGGCTCCATTCCAAATATTTGTGGGACACTGTTGGGACAAGAATCAATCTTTGGATGGATTCTCACAGGTCCAATATCACAAGGCATTGCCACATCGATTTCAGCTTTCACAACAAGAATTTCCCGTCACCCGAAACCTCCATTAGAGAATTTTCTCACAAAATTCTGGGAGGTGGAGGATCTTCCTTCGAGTCCTATAAGAGACTCAGATTCTGTTTGTGAAACGAATTTTATCCGGACGCACACATCTCAAGCACCCCACATGGATCCCAATCGCATTGTACCCGGTTCCGCCGGTAGCACCGGCAGCACTGCGGAGGAATTTCAACATCCGCACCTAGCCACCACACTGGACAAGCAGCTGAGCAGTTTTCAAAATCAGACTGCAGTTGCGGCCGTCTCGTCTACCGCAGCGGTCGCTGCGGCTGTCAATAAAGTGGCATCCAACTACTATGGTGAGAATTCATCATCCCAGTCGCTCATTCTACGCAGTCGGCATCCGCTCAGCTAACGCCGTTTGTTAAGGGCACTTCCACCACTGGACCACCTCCAGCTGCAGCGATTGCTCCACCCACAGTTGGTGGATTGCCACAAGCATTATTTCGCCTACCGAAGGGCACCCATCTCTACAAAGTTCCGCTGACAGCGCAGGAAACTTCAACTACAGCAACACCCTTTGGTCATCAAGCGCCCTTTGCGCCCGCATATGCAACTCCTGCTATTCTTACTCCATTTGGAGAAGCAAAAGCAGTAGAAGTTGCCTTATTTGCAGCTCCTGCACAGGAAGTCCCACTCTATCCGGCAGCTCCGCCACCATCTCTTTTTGTGCCACAGACGATCACAGCCACAGAGATCTGTGCGTCAGCCACTCTACCAAGCGCTTCCCTCTTCGAACCCGTCTCGGTACCAACAGCCACAATTCAGGAGGTACATCAATTCCAAAGCTCAGTCGCTGAACTATCCCAAGGACTTCCCTTATGTCCAAGTGCAATAGTCGGCAAACAATTTGCACCGCAGCCACAAACCCACAGACTTCGCCTAATTAAAGGAAACCCAAATAATAAGCTATTTTCCTTTCCTCTTTTACAGTTTCTTTTTTCTTCTTTCGTTTTACCAAGGAACAACATGCCTTCCCGCAAAAACGCTACGACGGTCAATCGCCCCACCTCAAACTCTTTCAGGTGTAGAGTCTGCCGAGGTGTCCACGCGCTGCGGAAGTGCCAGCGTTTTCTTCGCCTTTTCGCAGAGAAGCGGTTGAGAGCAGTGCTTATTAACCACTACTGTCCGAACTGCTTGGCCCATAAGCATTCAGAGGGTATCTGCCGCAGTGATACGTCGTGTCGGGTGTTCGACGGACCACACCACACTCTGCTCCATCTGCGCGATGCCGATCACGTGCCAAGGCGTCGGCGTCAAGTAGAGGACACCCCTTCGCCATCCCGTCGCTCCTCCTCACCCAGGGGATCTGCCACGCCGATGGACAGCCGCTCACCGCCCACATCTTCAAGGGCTCCAATTATGACTTCGTTTGTACCGCTGTGCTCCGATCGAGGACAACGGAGCTAAATCGGGAAATTGTGCTTGAGGTGGACCCTCAACTCCACCATCGAACCCCACTATGAGCCGTCAGCAAGGAGCTTCATGACAAATTCTCGAATGTTGTCTTGGCCGACGAGGGATGGCACACTCCAGCGACTATCTCGCTAATCCTTGGAGCCGATGTGTATCCTCACATCATCATGCCGGGCACGCTTCCGTGCTGCGCACTCAGCGCTGTTATCTATAACGTAGTTGCTAATATGGCGTAAATGTAATATTAAGCAATTTTCTAGTCTGTGAACATCTTATCCTTATATAAATTATAAGACCTATTATAACAATTATTATTAAAATGAGTGACATGTGTCCACTTGAGGTGAAGAAACGCAAGTCGCCTAAATGCACTTTGTGGTCGTTGAGGTATTGCATTTTCTTTTGTAGTTTCTCAAGCTCCCTGCTGTTGTTAATTGTCAGCGATCCAATGGGTGTTAACTCAAAGGGTTGGTCGTCGTCTGCTTGCTTTATGAAGTGCGTCGAGTAATTCCCTCTAAGCGATGTGTGTACACTCTGAGGGGCCTATAGAGTCACGCCTTTGAGTCTTAATGAGCACCCTTCATTCGGGTCCAGGATGCCCACACTCGGCAATTTGACTAACTGATGATACGCGTCACTGAATTGGATTTGACCCGATGTATTTGTAAATGTCTTAAACAACCAGCGATTGTGAGCACCCAGTTCCGTCCAGAATGATTGTTCTTTGTATTCAATCATTGAACACGACATTTTTGAGTGGGGCTTCATTGGTGTAGTTTCACAGAAGTTCTCTTCTGCATCTTTACATTGCCCAGTTTCCTTGGCAGACTCTTGTTTCCTCGTTCTCCCAACGGCACTTGTTTAGATCTGAGTCGGACATTAAGTGTAAGGTGTTTAGCGCCGTGTTGTATATCATATAATTTGCTGCTACCACTGGAATAATTTTCAGATTATTGGAGATGAATGGTATCGGAACTATCTTGAACATGGCTGACTCCTGGTTCAGGTATAGTGGAATATTCGCCTTAATTATGATCATCTCACCTTTGAATATTCCGTGCGCCATGAGAAGTTTATATGTTGCCTGCAGCTTATGTCCAGTAGTTTTCCCAGGTAGTATGTGGTTGCGTAGCATAACATCCTGCACTTTATTCATCTCCTTTAACATTTGCGGAGGTTTGATGAGTATAGGATTCAATCTTCCCTGATTTAAGTCCATGAATAAATCAATTATTTTTTCTTGAATTGCCTCCGCCTCGTCGATCTGGTCTTTCAGTTGGTGCATGAGTAGTAAGAATTTAATCGTCTCTCGGTCTGCTAGATATTGAAGCTTGAGAGCTTTAGTCACATCGTTTAATTTTTTAATCATCTCAATGAAGTTTTCGTTGACACTCTCCGTCGTTGTTTTTACTAAGTTGACTGTTGGGTTGATAATCTGTCTGATTCTCCACATAACTTCTCAAATTTTGTTTGGTTTGTCCTTAATATCTTCATGTTAACCATTGATATAACCTTTTCTGAGATGTTGTTTGTGTGTAAAGGGAAGTATTCAGCACATAAACTGATTACTAAGAGCGTCGCAACTAGCACTTGTAACCAGGTGGACTACGGAGAGTGAGATCCTTCGATGCGCACAGTAAGTGCGATGGAAGAAATCAAACAACGGAGTGGCCGTTGTTATGCTTTTGCTGAGGGCAACGATCGTAAAATGAGACAACCGCTGGGCTAATGCCATCGAGTGCAGCGACCTTATTGTGAGGCAACCAAGTGGTGGTGTCCGCTGACGTAGACACGTGCTGGTTGTGATACGAGGTTGTTCTCCCACGGTGGGTCCTCTCAAATGAGACAACCGCTGAAGTCAGCGTTTGCAATATGAGGCGGCCGCTGAGCCACTGCTGTTGAGTGCAGTGTTTGCAATATTATTTGTTGATATTTACTTATTTGCTGTGTCTGCGCAAACTGCAGCGCACGTACAAATAGCTTATTATATGAACCTAGACATTCTCCCGGCCGTCGAATCGGTGATCAACCATCATCTAGATCCAGTGTGAATCTTCTTGGGGATGCTAATGGCACGGGTATAGCGGCGACCTCATTCCTTATAGCTGTTGGTTGACAGGTCCAAAAACGTTGCTTCCGTAATGTATAGGCAAGTAGCACAAGGAGGGATATGACTAAAGCAGTATAAGCGGCGATGTGATAATGTTGTACTGAACTTATTTGTTCGAGCAGCTCTTGCTTTTTGAGTGGGTTCAATCTTAGCTGCAGATCATCCAGATCCGTATCTCCTTGTACCTTGTTCTCTGATGCGTTGAATTTCGTTAACTGTCCTTGAATGGTGTTTGGCTCGATTAGGTTGCCAAAATGAGCATAACCCTTTTCCACTTGACTTATAATGATATTAAAAATACTGATGCTAATTTCTGAATTGCGTGCAGTACAGCCTGATGACAGCGATAGTAGTTCCGTGCCCTTCAGTTGTATAGTAGACGGTGTTCCGTTGCATACGGCGTGTAGTTCCATTGCAGAATGCGTTGCAAAGATCAAATTATTGGGACGGTATGTTTTGACCATACCATTTTGGTTGTTTTATTAGTTATTTGACACGTCGTTGCTGTTTTGTTTTCTACATCGAACCTTAATTTTTCAACTTGATTCATAATATGCGAGTTGCACTCAAAACTCTATCCCACGGAAAATAAATTGTTTTCCTGTGCAACGTTAGGATTTTATCATTATTAGCATTTTATAATTCCTCCTTTACTTCCCTTAGATAATGTTGCAATGGGTTTACAATATCCCTCAATTCTTCCTCACTGCCTTTTTCTAATGGCTTTTTTTATCGATGATCCCTTTTCTTCCGCTACCTCAGCTTTCTTCTGCAGTCGAGTGATCGTCAGCATGGCTTGATCAAAATGCTTCGCATTGAAGTAATCATGGTCGATCACTCCCATTTTGACCAAGTCCCCATTATTAGACGTTAACTTAGTTTTTATCTTTTCTACCTCCTCTGGGTTGAACTGACCAAAATCCTGCTCTATTGCATTAAGCCTATCAATTAAAACTGCCTGCTTCTTCAATGCGTCTACCGAAAACATTTTTGTCATATTATAATTAAGTTTAGTTTTTGTATACAAATTTAGATTAAATGATGACTTATCCCGATTTCCAGCGATGAATCTCTCCAGCGACGACGAAGACTACCACAACGACTATCGAGATTTTTCTCCCTCGACGACGACTACCATGACGACTGTTGAGTCTCCAAAAATTATCGAGTTGCCAAAAAATTATTCTCCCTTGACGACGATTCCCACGACGACTGTCGAGTATCCCAAAATTTTCTCCCTCGACGACGACTGTCGAGCTTACAAAAAATTTTTCTCCCTCGACGATTCCCACGACGACTGTCGAGTCTCCAAAAATTTTCTCCCTCGACGACTGTCGAGTCTCCAAAAATTTTTCACTTTCGATGATTTTGGCCTCGAAAACGCCCAACACTTTTCTGTGTATATTATTGTATTAAACAATCTTTTCTTTGTTTAAACAAATTATTTTATACAATGCATCTTACCACTGTTTGGGGAGAGCAAAGTAAATTAGTACATGTTTTATATATATAATTACAGAGTGTTAATTTTTGAACAGTAAGCATAAAACTTGCATTTTAAAAGGGGTATACACCAAACTGGACAACTGAAATTTTTAAAATCAATGAAATTCAGAATACGAATCCCCCTACATACATACTGGAAGGCTATCAAGGTGCAGTTCTGAAAGGAGGTTTCTATAATGAAGAGTTGAGGAAAACAGGATTTTCAGACACGTACTTGGTTGAAAAGACGACGAAATGATAGAGCACTCGTTAAATGGCTTGGGTTCACAAATGATCAGAACTCTTGGATATATACGGTGTATCAAAGCTTATTTGGCACAGTGTCAAAGAAAAAAAGTAATTGCCTGCCATAAGCTAACCATTCATTATTTTTCAAAAATTCCAAAGACCGATGGAAGGTACATGTATTAAGCACCAAAATTAATATATGACCCCAATACACTGGGGTTTCCCCACCCGCTAGGTAGAGTTATGTAAAAAAGTACCCTATTTTGAAGGGAAATTTAATTTGGATCAGTATAAATAAAATAATATATTTGCATTATAAAAACTTAAATAAGGATGTTAATACTTAGTATGATATCCTTTAGCCTTAACCACTTCCCTTAACCTATTATTCATGGAAGATACCACCTTCCTGGTAGCTTCTGGGCTGATTCTGCTCCACTCATCCCGCAGAGCATTTTTGAGGTCTTCTTTGCTGGATATTCTGTTCTTCCGGATGTTATTTTCCAGCAGAGCCCACAAATTCTCAATAACATTTAAATTTGGAGACTGGGCAGGTGGAATTATCAAGTGGGGGCGGTTCCTCATAAGCCAGGACTGTACTATCTTGGCCTTATGCTTGGGATCGTTGTCCTGGTTGAACCGGAAAGTACGTCGGATTCCTACCTTCTCGGCACTTTGGAGTAAATTTTCCTTTAGTATATTGAAGTACACATTCTTGTCCATTGTTGTTCAAAAAATCACAAAATTCTGGAATCCGGCTGACGAGATACATACCCATGAAATGTCACTTCCTCCACCATGCTTGACTGTTGCCTTTAAGTGTTTGGGATTTAGGTCAGTATTGGACTGTCGCCACACACAATTCCGTCCGTCTGAGTGAAAAATGGTGAATTTGGACTCATATGCAAATATGACTGTGTTCCAGAACTCCAAATCCGTGCCCAAGTGGTTTTTGGCGAACGTCATCCAAGTCCCTTTATTTTTCACGCTTATAAAGCGCTTCTTCCGTGGTACTCAGGCATTAAAGTCAAGATTGCGCAGAAACATGCACACAGTTTCCACACAGCACTTTTTCCCCATTTCATCCTCCACCTGTTGAGCCACTTTTGGAGCCGATATCTTGGGATTTCCCCTTATTTTCCTGGTGATCCTTCGCTCCTCCTCTTCGGTTAAAATCTTGTTTGGTGCCTTTCTGCTCTTGCCCTCAATCGGATTTGCGTCGACGAAGCACCGAATGATGTTATTCACAGTTGAGTTGCTCAGATTGACCATTTCAGCTATTTGGCGATGTGCATATCCGTTTTTGTGGTGTTCCAGGATGAGTTTTCGTAGTTCAATGATAGTCTGTTTGTCCATAGTCCTTGTTGGCTTATTGCATCCGAGATGCAGGATAAAACTATACTGACTACGAAGGATTGGTCTACTTATACCGAAAATACTCAACTTTATGTAAAAAATCCGGGTTTTATGGCACCCAGGTGTCCACAATGTACCTGATCCAAATGAAAAATATGCCTAAAAGTATGCTACATTTTTATAATCCTACCTAGCAGGTGGGGAAACCCCAGTGTATTGGGGTCATATATTAATTTTGGTGCTTAATACATGTACCTACCATCGGTCTTTGGAATTTTTGAAAAATAATGAATGGTTAGCTTATGGCAGGCAATTACTTTTTTTCTTTGACACTGTGCCAAATAAGCTTTGATACACTGTATAAATTAAGTTTTATAAAGATAGATCTGTAAACGTATGTGTGCGGACTATTAATAATTTATGTATGAAACAAATGTAGTCGGTGTAGAGTTTGGGATATAAAAGAGTGTCCTGAATAGAACTGACTCATTCAAAAAGATGTCGCGGAACATAAAAGACTTGTGTAGCATGATGGAGGAGGTAATGATGGGTTACATAATCGTCATCTTCTAACATCACCACCACAACCATCACCATCAAGCTCGAAACTCTCAGTCTATCGGAATGGATTGAGCTGTTGGAAACAGAGTTATTCGACATCACTAAAGAGGGCCAAAGAATAGAGCCCATCCTTTCAGAGCTTCTAGCTGAAGAGCCCAATAGCGATGAATGGAATATTCATAAAATTTTAATTTTTTTTATTTTTATGTCTCCTTTTTAAATAAAAACATATGAAGAATACAAATTACTCTGTGTTATTTATCTTATTATTATTATTTTTTTTTTTTTCAATCACAAATATCTTACGTATTTCTTCTTCTTCTTCTTTTCTCAATATTGTAACGAACCTTATTGCTATGCCGGGCTAACGCTCAGTCGAGCGGTGGGTTCGTGCAACAAAATTTATTAAATTTGGTCGCGAAGTGATAATTAATAACACAATTATTTATATATATTAATTTAATTATAATGGTTTATTTGGTATAAATTGAATACACTAGTAATTCTGCTTGATGTTTGAATTTCGACGCGGTGACACTTCACTGAGGCCTTCGTTGGTTTTCGGCAAGTGATCCTGTTCGGAAAAGCAGGTTCTAGGCACCCGTGCACCAGTTACAAGATTATGTGACTTCGCTTGCTCGATCGGTTATCATACGACACTCCTTTAAGCCAAAGGATTCGTTCGTATGCCGTCTGGACGCAGCTGGATTCGTACGCATTCACCTTGTAACTGTGCAGGCCTCGCCCAGTGGCACGACTTTAACGTGGCAAGGATCACTGCTTTAACTATTTGAGGACCTCAGTGTCATTTAATGATATCGGGTTTCGAAGGATTCGACAGTAGTAGGGAATTGGGCATTCTAACTCAGGAAGTCCTAATAGTTTTTTTTATTGCTTTCGATTTTTAATTGCTTCATTGTAGCACATAACTTATTGCTTTTGGGTGGGGGAGTGACAGGTGTGTGACCTTTTTTAGAAAAATGAGTGGTTTTTGATCACGTGCGTGACATTTATGATCGAAGGGTATAGATTTATGGATGACCCTTTTTTTATTAGGGGTTAGAGTAAGGTGGAGGATCACTCGCGCACTTGTGTGTGCGTACGTGATTCGTGTTCTTGTAAGGAGCGCACGTGAGTGTTGTTTAAGGAGGAGATTGTGGCAAGGTATGTAACCTGTAACCTGTATGCTAGAATATAGTGGAAGATCGGTTACCAGCTACCGCACAAGTGTGCAGGTACATGTTTTGATTTTTTGAGGGTGAGTTCATTGATCAGTGTAAAAAATGTTTTCGGTTCTCTTTTAGCACCTTTGTTCTCATTGGTTATAACTCGTAGGACACCTCCCACCTAATGTTTTCCCACATCATAATTATAGTATTATAGTTGTAAATTGATGTTGAGTAGGTACTTCGCACGTACGTTTGACACGTGCTGCTACCTTTTTGTGTGTGTTTTCGGTTCTCTCCCTTTTTACAGTGCACTCTGTTTGAGTGACCCTCCTTATAATGATTTCTTACAGACTTCATTCATAGATTCATATTTCTAAAACCTTAGTAGTTTTCGAACACTTGAATCGGCAACTCTTTCGTCTTGTAAACAAAACGGTTACCAAAAATAAAATTTTCTTATTGTGCTAACAAAGTGAAAAAGCAAAAAACTAAAATTAAATAAATTTTGTATTACCAAAGTGGTAACAAAATTAAAAACATCGTGTTTGTGTGACCACAGTGAAAAACAATAATAAGACTTCGTTTTGTGTTAATAAAGTGCTTCACAGAATAAAAAATAATAAAAATGGCCGCTAAGAAGATCAACTCCACCAACTCCTTCGAGGGCATCCAATATATTGCCCGGAGTAACTTGGCTCAAGGTCAGAGCCGCCCTAATTATTTTAATCATTCAACCTATTTGGTTAATGACAATGGATTAAATAACATCATCGACTCCACCATCACCAACGACATCATCACCCCCACCACCATCGCCATCACCAACGACAACATCACCCCCGCCACCTTCACCGACTTCGCCATCAATCCCGTCACCATCAGCAACTACAACATCACCCCCTCCACCTTCACCAACTCCAGCAACATCTTCATTGACAACATCACTCCCACCATTGACAACTCCAGCAGCATCAACAACACCAACTTCGCCATCAACCCCATCACCGCCACCAACTACAACATCACCCCCACCACCTTCACCAACATCATCAACTCGTCAAGACCATCAGCATCGACTCACTCCAAACTATGTACCGCATGCAATGAGCAAATAACATCATCAAAGTGGAGCGCCCATCTCCGATCAAATACGCATAAGATGCGAGTGTTTACGCCTGTGAATAGCCAGGTTTAAAATGATTTCGAGTGGGTTTAAAAACCGAATTAACACATTTTCTTATGAGAATAAGAATAAAAACATTGTGGAGCCAGAAGATTTTCTGAGTGAGGCGGCTCAAGAAATCCTCCCACTCATAAGGAATGTGCTAATTACGCATACCGCTTGCAAACTGAATTTAGAACTCTTTGCGGAGTATATAAAATTCAGTGATGATGAAATGCTGATGACAGTAAAATCACATCAATCCAATATGTGTGTCATTACAGCATCGAGTGATCTAGAAGAGATCCTCAAAACGCATATAGCAATAATAAGCGGTAAAATGGATGAATTCCAGGAGAAGGATAGCGGCTGGACGATGAGTCAAATATTGAGAGCTGGAGATAAACATTAATAAATATACTCCCCTCAAAGTTTCAAGTTATATTGAAACCCCAAAAGGGCTGAGAAACAAAAAAGCTATTATAAATATAAAAAACAATGATGCATTTTGTTTTAAATGGGCATTAATCTCAGCCCTCAAAGCACCACTCAACAGTAACTCCGCAAGATGTTCCGCATATAAAATTGATGCCATTGAGAGTGCATCAATAAAAATCAACGAATCACTCACGCTCAACTTTCAAAACTTTCGACAAATCATAACCAAACATCGCATCAATGTTTTTGGTTTTGATGAGCAGACGGGCGCTGTCAACGGCCCATTATATGCGACAATGCGTGGAAAAGGAAATCCACATTAGTCTGATGTTGCTGGAGGGTGAAGACCGGGCACATTTTGTATGGATCAAAAATTTGTCAAGGTAATATTTTTTAATAAATATTCTTTATTAAAAACAATCATTTTTCATATACATATACATGTATTGTATATATATATATATATTAACATATATTTTGTCATATACTTTCAGGCTTGTAAGACGTCAAATTACGTCCCACCATGGGCAACTCTATTTCTGCAGGACGTGCCTCAACTACTCACACAATGAGAAGATGCATATTGAACATCGGCAACAGGGAAAGGTAGTTTCCACGCTTCCATCTGAGGAAAAGGCAAGCCTTAGTTTTAAAAATTATAATCGTAGCTTAGATGTACCATTTGTAGTGTATGCCGACTTTGAATGCATACTCACCCCCCTAAATGCCCAACTTAGCGAGAATGTTGTAGCAACTTCTCAGCACATTCCTATAGCCTTTTCATATTACATAAAGTGTGCATTTAAACCCAGCTCTAGACAAGTTTGTTTTAGAGACTGGGGAGGATGCAGGTGTAAAATTCGTCAAGTCTCTAATCAGAGATGTGGGCGAAATTTACACCAATTATTGTCTAACTATAGCATGAGTGTGATGAAGAGTATAGTTTTAAAAACGCTATCATTTGCCACATTTGTCAAAAGTCCTTAGGCAATGATCGTGTTAGAGATCATTGTCATTTAACCGGGTCGTACAGGGGGGCAGCACATATTGTCTGCAACATCAATTTTCAACTTGCACCTTTTGTCCCAGTATTTTTCCATAATTTTTCCAAGTATGATTCCCATTTATTCGTTAGGGAATTAAACAAAGTAGAAGGTGACATTAAAGTACTTCCCCTTAATAAGGAGTTGTACATCTCACTGTCAAAATATATTCACATTGCATCCCATGATAAAAACCTTGAGATTAGATTCTTAGACACATTCCGTTTCATGGCAACAAGTCTAGATGCACTTAGTAGCAATCTAGATACGGAAAATTTCATTAATGTTAAAAAATTTTTCCCATTAGATAACGAGTTTGAGCTTATACGTAGAAAGGGGGTCTTTCCATATGAGTATATGAACTCAGAGGGCAGATTAAATGAGTCTGCTCTTCCCCCTAGAGAAAATTTCTTTAATAGCTTAACAAATAAAGAATGCTCACTCGAAGATTACGCTCACGCCCAAAGTGTTTGGTCAGTTTTCAATTGTCAAAGTCTAAAAGATTACATGGAGTTGTATCTTAAGACTGATGCAGACTGATGTTTTCTACTTGCCGATGGTTTTCAAAATTTTCGAGCTATTTGCAAGAAAATTTATTCATTAGATCCCGCCCATTATTATACAACACCTGGTCTTTCATGGGATGCAATGTTAAAGACCACAAAAATAGAACTGGAATTGCTTACAGATATTAATATGTATAGATTTATCCAAATGGGCATTCGTGGTGGCTTAGTTCAGTGCTGCAAGCGGTACTCAAAAGCCAACCATCTATATATGGATAATTATAATAGAAATCACAAATCAGAATTTTTAATGTATTTAGATGCAAATAATTTATATGGTTGGGCTATGTCCCAACATCTCCCATATTCTGGTTTTAGATGGATGAATGATGATGAAATAAACACATTCGATATTTCATCAATCAGTGATAATTCAGAGTCTGGATACATTCTCGAGGTAGATCTTTTGTATCCAGACTCTCTGCATGATTATCATAATGATCTACCATTTTGTCCATCAAACCAAAAGCCTACTCCAGAGGCGAAAGTGCAAAAGCTTGTTGCGGACCTAAGGGCAAAAACAAAGTATCCCATCCATTACCGAAATCTTCAACAATGTCTAAGAAATGGTCTTGAATTGACCAAAATTAATAAAATTTTGGAATTTAAACAGTCTCCCTGGCTTAAAAAGTATATAGACTTAAATACATTGCACAGAACTTCGGCCAAAAATAATTTTGAAAAAGACTTTTTCAAATTATTGAATAATGCAAATTGGTCACATCGTGGGAAACCACAAACCGCAATAGGTTGGGTGCTCGTGCCCTTATTGCAAAGGCCAGTTTCCATAGTTCTGCACAATTTTCCGAAGATATGTATGCGATTCAAATGAATCGCCTACATAATGTGTATGATAAGCCAATGTATTTAGGTTTTGTTGTTTTGGAATTATCAAAATGGCAAATGTATGATTTCCATTACGATTATATGAAGCCAAAATTTCAAAAGAAAGTCTCATTGAATTATATGGACACCGATTCGTTCATATATTCCATTGAGACAGATGATTTCTATAAAGATATTGCTGAAGATGTTGAGATGAGATTTGATACTTCTGAGTATCCCAAAGAGTTGGCACAAAAATATGGGATCAAGAGGTGCAATAAAAAAGTGCTGGGTATGATGAAAGACGAAAACTGTGGGAAAAGAATGTTAGAGTTTGTTGGTCTTAGAGCAAAAATGTACTCATTGTCTCTTGAGGGGGGTGGGTGTATTAAAAAATCCAAAGGTGTAAAAAAGTCGGCAATAGATAAGTTAACTATAAATAATTATAAAGAATGTCTTTTTCAGAATAAGTCATTTTCTGATAATATGTTAATTTTTAGATCCAAGATTCACAATTTGTATACGCATAAGGTCACAAAAACAACTTTAAGTTGTAAAGACGATAAAAGAAAAATAAGGGAAGATGGTATTCATACTTATGCCTGGGGGCATTATAGAATTAATTCTTAGTACTTTGTAAAATAAATAAATAGTAATATTTAATATTTAAATAAATAAATAATCAAATAATATATAAGTAGTATTAAGAAAAGAAAAATAAATAAATAAACAAACAAATATATTGTATACAAAAGAAAGAATGAAAAAAATGTGTCTCTTTTATTTTAATATAAGAAAAACTACATTTTCAGCTGCTGGTAAGAATATCGAGAAAAGAAGACGAAGAAGAAATACGTAAGTTATTCATGTTTAAATGTGTGTGTGTGTGTGTGTGTGTGTCTGCGTACCACTATGGGAAAAAATTATGAAACAATAATACATGGTTTTAGCTTGTAAATGAATATATATTTATTTCTAATCATGAAGCTGAAAATAAATTGGATATGCATTGAATTGAGTGGATGGAACGTTAAAAAAATAAAATAAATAGCACAGAGTGATTTGTATTCATCATATATTTTTTATTTAAAATGGAGTCTTAAAATTAAAATACATTCAAGTCTGGTTATTGATAAAAGATTTTTTTTTTTTATTAATTTTTTTTTAAATACTATAAACAAAGGCAAAAAATTCATCGCTGTTTTCAAATACACTATCTGCACTTAAAATTTTATGAATATCCCATTCTTCTCTAATGGGCTCTTCAGTTAGAAGCTCTGGAAGAGTGTGCTCCATTCTTTGACCCTCTTCACTGATGTCGAACAACTCGGTTTCCAATAGCTCAAGCCATTCCGATCGGCTGAGATCTGTGAGTTTCGGGCTTGATGGTGATGGTTGTGGTGGTGGTGTTAGTCGATGTATTCCCTCGGTAGCTCCTCCAGTGGGGATTGGCCAGGGCATGAGCTCCCCCAAATGTAAACTCATTGGATTTTCTTCATCCATCATGTTGAAGAAGTCTTGTATGTTCCGCGACATCTTTTTGTATGAGACTGTTCAAATCAAGGCGCTCTTTTATATCCCAAACTCTACACCGACTGCATTTCTTTCATACATAAATTATCAAAAAGTCATACACACGTTCCAAAGGTATAAACAATGTTAACACTAACAAGCTTATCTTTTATCAGTATCCCTCTCTTTAGGATTTCCATTTCCTTGTCATTTATTTTTAATATATATTGATAGTCCGCACACGTACGTTTACAGGTACATGTTCATAAAATTTCAATTATATTTATCCAAGAGTTCTGATCATTTGTGAACCCAAGCCACTTAACTAGTGCTCTATCATTTCGTCGCCTTATTATCTTTTCAACCAAGTACGTGTCTGGAAATCTTGTTTTCCTCAACTCTTCAGTATAGAAACCTCCTTTCAGAACTGCACCTTGATAGTCTTCCAGTATGTACGTAGTGGGATTCGTATTCTGAATTTTATTGATTTTAAAAATTTCAGTTGTCCAGTTTGGTGTATACCCCTTTTCAAATGTATGTTTATGCTTACTAATGCGCACATAATCACCAACACGAAATTTACTTCCATTAAAGATTTTTATATGATTGTAGACTGTATTTAATAAATTTTTCTCATTTGATGAATTTACTTCAATTGGTGCCATTTGAATTGTTCTATGATGTTTTCTATTATACTCATTTATCAATAGCTTGTAAATTTTAATCCAACAATACGTTCCATTATAACTAAACTCTCTCCACATCATCTCCTTGAGCGTTCTATTAAAACGTTCAACAATTGATGCCTTAAGACAACTATAAGTTGAGTAATGATTTATATTGTGTGTTTTACACAAACTGTTAAAGTCTGAATTAAAAAATTCTTTTCCATCATCAGTCTGCAAATTCTTAGGGATTCGATTTCCCTTAAGAATAGACGAGAATGCATGTTTAACTTCTTTCGCTGTTTTTGTTTTCAGTGCTTGCCCCCATGCATATTTAGAAAATGTATCAATAACTGTCAATAGATATCTATATCCTTTATTCGATGAGGAGTAATTTTGCATTTCCACTAAGTCTGCTTGCCAATGATCATCGATTCCCTTCATAATAACTCTTCGGCGTTTAAAATTTTTACGTGCTGGCGCATGTAATTCTTCTACTAAATTCCTCCTACTCATGATTCACATGGTAATTAATGATGTTATTATTTCCGTAATTTTATATATTTTTATTTATTTATTTATTTATTTTATAAATGAGAACAAGGCCTGCTTCCTTTCGAAAAGTACTGAGTACAGAACATTTTAAATAAATTTGTATTTAGTACCAATACTTTAACCATTTTCCACATCCACTTCCGCCAAGCTAAAATTACTTTTCTTTTTATTCCGCTCATTTGAGTAATGTCCGAACTTGCTAACGGTCATATAGATTATAACTCTTAGCACACACATCTCACTTTATTATATACGCTATAGAGTCGATATTTATCTTCATATTTTGCCTGTCACCATTAATTAAACTTCTTATTAACTCTATTTGCGAATTAAAATTCGCTTGTAAAGAACTTTCCGATTTTTTCAAGAGTTCTTCCACCTCAATTTTATAAGTGTTAAGCTCATGAAGAATTGTAAATGATATTTCACTTATTGTTTTTTGATCCAACTGATCTTTTTCTTTTAAATTTTTTTCAAAGTTCTCCATCATTTCTTCTACTCTTCTTTCTAAAAAGACTTTATTAACTGCATCATTATCTTCCAAGGGATCACCAACATTTTTAAGACGTTTGTTTAAAAAAATAATATTCTGATCAACATCAATTATAACACCATTTATTTGTTTTTTTATACTTAATCTTTCTTTTCCATCGCTAGCCGAGAAGAAGTGACCAAACTTGTCAAGAGGCATTTTGATATTAATAAATTATTGTACATCACAGATTCATTTATTTAATAAATAAAGTTTGCTTCACGAAGCTCTTCAATTATCGAAACGATTTCATTATTATGATTAGAGTTTCCAGCTGTCTGTGAGGCAAATAAAAGTTTAAGTCTATCTACAATCTCATTTGGATCATCCCAATAAACATAGTTCGGCTTAGTTGAAGTGAGTGTCATTAAACTTCCACCCTCATGTATCGATTTCTTATTTAAAGGTGTAGACATTCCACTTGGTTCGTCATTTTTTGGGAAAAGTTTTTTTTATTATTTGAGTGTACTTTATAGAACGATTTCCCTTGAGCGGACTATGAGGTAGATGATTTTTTCTATGGGCATTGGTCTTTGTTAAGATTTTCTGATATACATCCAAATCCGTATCATTATAACCTTTAGACTCTTTCAAGTATATCAAAGAATATAATCCTGGAGTTAGATTCCATTTTTCACCAGTTTCCAACTCAATTTTCTTGTTGTAAACACTAATTTTATGGCTGCCTAGCATAATTTGCCCACTTTTTTTAGAAGGTCCAAATGCTTTATCAAGCTTATGCTGACGATCTAATTCATTTACACTTAGATTAAAGATCTCATCAGTTATTGTATTCGTTTGAGTCTGGTCTTCATTACTGATTGTATCAGTTTTATTATAACTGTCTTCGCTTTGTGCAAACGAAAAATCTTGTGCTCGAAGCTCAGATATTCCTCTATCTATTGCATCATAATAATCACTAAAGTTTTCAGCCCTGTTAATTTCCTTGTTAGAATTTACTTGTCTTTCCTCTTCTTCTTTTTTTACTTTCATAAACTGATTTGCTATTTCATTCCCCCTAACGATTTTCTGAAGAGGTTTTGTTAATGGCCTAAACGTTTCCTCTAGTTGATTTTCATTAGCGGCTCTACCTAACTTAATGCTTTGAAATTTTCTTTTTAGTGCGCTTCTTGTTTTCGTTAATTCTTTTAGTATATGTTCATCCATTTTTAGCTATTAAAATATCAGTTATAAACCGAACAACACCTTTGCAGGTGGTTTCTGGTTTTCGAGAGGTTTTTTACTGTTTATCATGTGCTTATTCGCTGTTTATCAGGTGGTTTTTTTTGCTGTTTTTCATGTGGTTTCCGATGTAAACAATACACTCGCTCTATTTAAACTAAAGATAGTAAGACTAAATATAGCTGTTATATACTTAAATTAAATATTATCTGGTTTTCTTTTTCTTTTAAATTTTTTATTTTTATCAATTTTAAAATTTGAATACACGTTAATTTAAATCAACGCCTTTTTGCTCCATTAATAGAAATCTTAAACATAAATGACCACAGTTAAAAGAACCAAATCGTTGAACTTGATTATAATTGTATTTTATATTCTCTCCTAAATATCTAATAAGCTCTAGAGGTGGTGGTAAATTTCGATATCTATCAAAATATCTAATTCGCTTAGCTGCTTTATAGTTAGCTACCCAGTGTGTTCCAGCTCCACTTGAAAGGTCTAAGTTAACAATACCACATTCCCTTCTCCGCACTCGTTTTGGTAATGAGTCTCTCATAAAAACACCTCTGAAAAGGGGGATATGTTTGTGGGCGAAATTCATAATGTCAATGTTAGATAGCGGATTGTTAGGTAGCTCATTTAAAAGTTTTTTGAATGACTTGTTGTTATACCATATCCCTTTTGATATGGTTTTAGATAGAGTCCATTGCCTAAAGCAATGGCTTCCATTTTTCTGTTATGACGTTTATTGTCTTCTAATTCTTTCCGTGCATTTTTCGCACTATTAATGCTCTTTGCAATAGATGCACCACCAGAGGCAAGTCCACCTAATGCTCCAAGCGCTGTTATAATAGGTATAAGTGGCAAGAAGCCACCAAATTTAGGTACATAACTCTAGGAATTATTACTTCATTTTTCTTTCGTCCAAAAGTCTTGTTATTGCTTTTTTTAGCGATTTTTATCGCAGATTGAATATCATATGGCTTCTCCTTCTTCAATACTCTGGTAGCCACTCTTACTGCATGCATAAATTTTTTCTTTTTCTCACATGGTTTTTTATTTCCTTTTTGTTTGAGACCCATTCCAAATTTTTTCTTGGCTTTCATTATATTGGTTACAAAATACGCAGCGGTTCTTTCTCCAAGAGTACTATCAGCTGCCTTTACACGCTCCCACGCTCTCTCAGCTAAAATTGAATCAGCTATATGACGATTTCCCAAGTCTTTATTATTAGAATAGGCTATATCGTGTTCCCTACAAGCAGCATCTAATGGATTTATTCCCTTCTCGCCTCTTTCCAAACGATTTTCTAGCTTTGTTCCTGGACCACAAAACTGATAACCTGGTATATGTAGCTCAATTGGGAGTGAGTTGATTATTGAATCAATAAGACTTCTACCTCGATAGAGCTTTGATCTGCTACTAGTTGATTTATAAAAGCGCATCACCATTTTAATAGATGTTTATTCTTCAAAGTCTTATAAGAGAGTAATGATCTGTTCAGAAAACAATATCAGATATGAGATTAATAAAACAAAAAACGAACAAAGAAGTGAGGAATATCGAT
Organism: Drosophila neutralis; assembly: GCA_035044385.1. Lineage (NCBI taxonomy): Eukaryota > Metazoa > Arthropoda > Insecta > Diptera > Drosophilidae > Drosophila > Drosophila neutralis. The sequence goes on from JAWNME010000246.1 coordinate 23,055, forward strand.
TTTAAAAACGGTGAAAATAAACAAGTTAGACATAGCAGATTATTGCCTAATTCAATTAGAGCCTTAATTGATGGACCTTCTAATTGTGGGAAAACGAATGTAATGATCAGTTTGATTGAAAGTCCGAATGGACTAAAGTTTGAAAATATTTATTTATATTCAAAATCTTTACAACAACCGAAATATGAATATTTGAAAACACTCGTGAGCCCAATAAAAGGAATGGGATATTTTACATTCTCAGAAAATGAAAGTGTTCTAGCACCAAGTAAAGCTAAAAAAAACTCTATAATGATTTTTGATGATGTAGCATGTGAAAAACAAAATAATATCCGTACATACTTTTGTATGGGACGGCATAATAATACTGATGCGTTTTATTTATGTCAAACGTATACACGCATCCCTAAACATCTTATTCGTGATAATGCAAACCTAATAATAATGTTCAAGCAAGATGAACTAAATATGAAACATGTATACCAAGATCATGTGGGCGTAGATATGAAATTTGATGAATTTAAGAACATTTGTCAATTTTGTTAGAAGGAAAATTATGGTTTCGTACTCATAAGTAAAGATGATCCTCTAGAAAATGGACGCTATAGACGGGGATTCGCTGATTTTATTAGAATTTGAGATATAATAAGAGGAAATGATATTATAATTTCACTTGAAAATAATCGATCGAAATGACAACAACTCTTACTTTAACGGGCAACAGCTCAATTTTAATTGCAAACTATCATCCACCCATTGAATTACAGGGAAATTATGAGAGTGCACTCATTGATTTTCACATGTATAACTCAATTCCAAATGTTGATCATGATAATAATTTATTTCATATTGGAGAAGATGTTTTTGAGATACCTGTTGGATCATACGAGCTTAATGATATAAGAAATATTATTATTGAGAAAATGGAGGAAAAAGAATCAGATAAATTGAAACACCCCGTCATCGAAAGTAACAATAATACGCTACAAGTAATAATTTCAACTAAGGAACAAGCTATATATTTCAATAAAGGGAATACAATTGGTCAATTATTTGGGTTTAATAAAATGATATTAAACCCGAATTCAATACACATCTCAGACCAGCCTGTAGATATTTTAAAAGTAAATACAATTCGGATAGAATGTAATATTGTAAGCGGATCGTATGTTAATGCAGAATCAAGCCATGTATTGCATGAGTTTGCTTTAAATGTTCCTCCAGGCTATAAAATGAGTGAGAAGCCCCACAATCTTATTTATTTCCCAGTGAACACTAGAGAGATACACTCATTAATAATACGGATAAAAAGGAATCAAATAAAATTGTTATAAGTTGGCAAGGATGACACGCAATGCAAGCGACACCAACAACAATGCAATTAAATCAAATCAAAACGACAGCGACAGCAGCCGGTGCAAAAGCAAGCAGCACAACTCGAGCGGCAACAGGAGCTACCCTAATTGGAATCTGTCCTCGAGTCTGATGCTATACAAGTGGAAGACACTGGTTGGGTGAGTGTGCCTGGCCATTGCCAGCTATTTTGGCTATCGGGGCTATTTGGAGATACGCGATATACATCGAGTAATCTGAGGCCAAGTGCCGCCGGCATGCGACACTGGTGCGAACAGAGCCACGCATCATGACGGTCGCAACGAGGGACGCGAAAGCCCATACAATCCTGTCTCCGAGGTCGACGAAGGGGAACATGGCGAGTCATCGGACGATGACGACGACACCATGCCCCCCCCCAGACCTCGAGATGACAAGGGCACCAGCCCTGCTAACGGCGGAGAGCCGATGCACGAGGGCGGAGAGGAGCATGGCCAGTCACCGGGCGATGACGACGACACCATGCTCCCCATTCCCCGGGTCGACGAAGACAACACCATCTACACATCAACACAACCGTCGCCGTCGGGACAGTGGAAGTCTTCCACTGCCGAAGAAAGAGGGGAGTGTGAGGAGCCATATAGCGACCGCATATAAATATATATGTTTATATATTTATTTGTGCTATATGCGCCCCTCACAGCAGCTGCACATCAGACCGAAGCCCGGCTCTGTTTGCAGTTGCGGCGAATTCGCTCTCTTTCGTCCTCTCTCTTTCGTGCGCAGGTTGTCAGCCATTTGAGCGTGTCTGCCACACATGTCCACCGAGACATGTGCCGTTATAGTGTGAGGAGTATGGATGGTACAATATACCCATCCATACTCACACTATCGGCAGACATAGGTTGGCAACAGCGAAATGGCAGTGGAAAATTACCAGAAATCACGCCACCGAGCCGATCACGTGATTTCTGGTACAGTCCCAACAAAAGGCCGCGACCCGGCCTATAAAAAGAGCGCCGCAACGCACTGGAGGCAGTTCGACGAGATCCGACACGCAAAGCGGAAGCTCTGGTCAAATTATACGCGAGTGCGGCAATAGAGCAAACTCTACGCGAGTGAAAAATACAAGTGAGGGCAGATCAACAGGACGACGCATCATCAGGGAACATCGAGTCCTTCGAAGCCGGCAAGCCCAATATCAACAAGGACACCGAGGTCCTTAAATAGTTAAAGCAGTGATCCTTGCCACGTTTAAGTCGTGCCACTGGGTGAGGCCTGCACAGGTACAAGGTGAACGCGCACGAATTCAGCTGCGTCCAGACGGCATACGCACGAATCCTTTGGCTTAAAGGAGTGTCGTATGATAACCGAGCGAGCAAGCGAAGTCACAAATATTGTAACTGGTGCACGGGTGCCTAGAACCTGCTTTTCCGAACAAGATCACTTGCCGAAAACCAACGAAGGCCTCATTGAAGTGTCACCATTCAAACGTTCAGTACAATTACTAATGTATTCAATTAAAACGAAATAAACCAATATAATTAATTTAATATATATAAAACAATTGTGTTATCAGTTATCACTTCGCGACCAAATTCATAAATTTGTTGCACGAACCCACAGCTCGACTGAGCGTTAGCCCGGCAGAGAAATAAGGTCCGTTACAGTGTACAGAATAACTCTAACTTATGCTTATGGTTTTATCTATTATGAAAGCTCGCATTTGCGTCTTTAGTTTTAGGATTTTGTTTACTTTTAGAAAATGCGCTGACGGATGCATTTATGCTGAGACGGCGTTGCTTTTAGTAAAGGCGTTGACGGATGTGTTTATGCTGAGACGGCGTTTTAACTCTTGTGCGCTGGCTCAGTTGGATTTGTTTACGCTTATACTGATCTGTGCTTTTTGTGCGCTAGCTCCGTTGGATTTGTTTACATTTATACTGATCTGCGCTTTTAATTCTTGTGGCTGCTGGTTCTGTTGGATTTGTTTATTTTCGTTGCGTTTGATTCTGGGATCTGGGCTTTTAATTATTGTGCGCTGGCTCTGTTGGATTTGTTTATGTTTATGCTGAGACGGCGTTTCAATTCTTGTGCGCTGCTGTTGCGGTTGCAGTGAGTGCGGATATGAGAGATCTGCGTGATCTGGATATGTCACTATATATATGTATATACATATAAAGAAAATAAAAAAAAAATAATAAGAATAACAAAATAAATATAAATATTAATTGGAGCCCTAAGGCGGGTCCAAAACAGGTGAACCGCCCTGAACGCGGCGAATATTCAGATAAGAGCAAGCCACTCAGAGTACAGAAAGAGAGTATAGCCATGACCTCCATAGAGGGCATCCAAAGATCACGCCACTCGAAGAACAAATGCAACGGCTGTCGAAGGAGAGAAAATTGTATAAATAAGAAATAAATAAATAATAACACATAATTCAGAACTCAATTCGAACCATAGGTGAGCGTGAAAAACGCGCACTCCTCTAAACATTTGGTGACCCCGACGTGATTTTTTATTTACTTTCTTTCATGTGTTGTGTCATTTGAAGTGCAAGTGAAAGATTATTAACTATCGTGTTAATAATCAATCTAAGCGTCTTCTACATAAGTCGATGCAAAGACCAACAAATACGCTCACATACATACACACATTCGCACCTTTTCGCTCTCATTTTCATTACGCGCGTGTACTCTTTTTTTTTCGTCTCCGTTTGCGCGCTCTCATTCTTGCATTCGCATATGCTTGTAAATGGTACAGTTGACCACTTAACTGTAAATCGCCCAACAAATCATCAGTTGCGCTGTGCAAGAACTTTCGTTAACGCAGCGGTCAACCTGCACTTGCTGTTAATTTCGTTTGCATTTCGTTCGTCCGTTATTTCGCGAACAACATACATTCAAACCTACAGTGGATCGCAGTTCAAGTCGACCAGTGTCAAGTGTTAAATCGTCAGTCAGTACTGGCATATTGTTCGACTTGCTTTGCGTTGGGCGAATTCGTCTGGCAAATCATTTACCCACGTTTCAGAAGACCAAATTAGGCTAGATAGTTTCTGGAGGCTGTGCTATTACTAAACACTCGTCTCTAGCTGCAGCGATCAAGCATTCGGAATTGGAACCGTTGTTCGATTTAATTACTGGGGGCGACACTATTGAAGAAGTTGCTGAAATTCGTCAGCAGGTCTAGGAGCCGCTTCGAAGCGGAGAGCTTATATCGATAAATCCGAAAATGGACAGCTTCGGATTAATTCGCTTTGGCTGACGTCTTCAGAATTCGTTTTTGGATTACGAGCAAAGCACCCATTAATTCTGCTAGCCTAGCACCGTTTATCGCCTCATCAGCATCAGAGGCAAACCCAATTCAATCTGGTCTGACAATGCAACAAACTTTGATGGAGCGCGGAATGATCTGAACGAGTTGAGGCTACTCTTTTTGAGCGACGCTCATATTAAGGAGCTTTCGAACTCTTGCCTTTCGATCGGAATAAAATGGAATTTCTTTCCGCCTCGGTCTCCTCATTTTGGTGGTTTATGGGAGGCAGCGGTAAAATCTGCCAAACACAATTTCTATCGCGTCGTTGGAAAATCTGTCCTCACATTTCATGAGCTTCGTACCCTTGTATGCGAAATTTCTGCAATGTTGAGCTCACGACCTCTTTGTCCCATTTCAGAAAATCCAAGCTATCTAGAAGTTCTCACTTCTGGGCATTTTCTGATTGGAACTCCATACGCCACAATCGACGAACCCGAAATAACGCATATCAATCGCCTAAGTCGCTGGCAGCGCGTATGTCAAATACAGCAGGCATTCTGGCGCAAATGGAGTACCAGCTACTTATCATTACTGCAAGAACGCTCAAAATGGCGCTCATCGACGCCTAACCTGAAGATCAACTCAATCGTGGTCCTGAAGGACGACAATGTGCCACCCCTGCAATGGCGTCTTGGCCGGGTCAAGAGCACTATTACTGGAAAGGACGACGTCTCGCGTGTTGCAATAATTAAAACTGCAGCTGGCACCGTCAAAAGATCCGTTGGCAAGATCGCTGTTCTGCCCCTTGAGACCAAGTCGGTTGAAACCCTTGCACTTCCAACGGGGGAGCATGTCGGAGGCAGCAGCAGCCAACAATTAACCAGCAAAACATCGATTAAAAATGTAACGTAGTTTGTAACGTAATTGCGCGCTCATCCCTAATCTTTTTCTTTACCTTCTTTTTGTCTTCGCCTTGCACATGCAAGTTTATCTAACTCACTCTCGATTTAGCACTCTTCGGTTGTGCATTGGACAAAAACATACGCGCATCACACAATAAATAAAATATATGTCAACATTTTAATTCGTCAAACACAAAAAACAAGCAACAATATTGTAAACTAAACCTATACATATTAATATAAAACTGAATAAACTAAATACAAGACATTAAAATAAATCAAATCACAAAAACAAAATAACTCAATTCGAACATAGGTGAGCATGAAAAAGGCACCCTTCTCTAAACAGAGGCAGTTATCGTTACAATAAAATAAGCTTTATCTATATATACGGACGGACAGACGGACAGAAGAACTATGTACTCTTGGGTCTTGATACTGATAAAGAATATAAATACCTTGTGGGGTTGGAAATACTTTCTTGATCAGGACTTCCTTGATTTTTAGTCAATTAAAATTACTATATTAAATTTAAAATACTACTTACTTGAAACATATTTGTGGTCGTTGCGGATGAAAAGTTAATAGATTTGGAGAGATGTTCTTCAGGGTCGTAACTGCTCATATACGCCATAATCATTACTGTTTTGGCCGTTCCCTGCTCCCCAATTAGAAGTACCTGTTTCAACTGCTTGGAGCTGTTATGTATGAGAAATGCTGTTCGCACGTTGTCCACATTTGGTACCAAAATTGACGAAACTTCTGGGACCTCATACTCTGGAAAAATAAACGCGTCAACGCAAGAGATCCAGTGCTGCCAAGCTCCATTATCGTCAACATAGTATTCAAATATTGATTCAGTAAAACCCCGCTTAGGCCAAACTAATAAAAAAAATATTTATAATATAAAATTTAGTTTATATATAAATCCTCTACTACGCACGCAATTTCGAAGGATGTTTTAAAACAAATTCTTCAAATTTTTCACGTTCTGATATTTCCAAAACGGCTCCGAGCGACCACATCATTGCAAATAAGAAAATACGTTCCATGGCTTTCTCGCTGCGGGATGTTATTTCAATTAAAAGGCCATCGATTATGTCTAACATTTGTCTAATGTAAATAGCTTCTAGGATACACATTTTTGCTACAAGTCTAGTCTGTAAAAAAGTATGGGCATCATCATATAATGATTCGAAGCATCGTGTAAAAGTTTCTCGACAATCATTATGATTCATCAACCATGCCTCCATGTAGGCTTTCCAACTTAAAACGGAAGAGCTGGTAAAAACCATGCCAACACGACTGACTGTTGCAGGTGATGCGTTATCAACGTTGTCTGGCTCAAAAACCAATTTTGAATTAGCAGCCATTTTAATTCGGTCTCCATTTGCTAAAGTAAGTGTTTTGTTATCATCTAACACTGAATTTAAGTTTTCAATCCACACTGCATCGACTGGTCCATCTAGTACAATCCAGCAGTTTTGATGTTGTGGAATTTTTAATGATCGTCGCCACAATGTGGAAAATATTCCATCAGTCCAATCATTAGTGGCTACATCCAAACGACCAAACATTTGTGCAGATGTAATGGCCTTGGGATTCATTCTCATTTCTGTATGAAGTCTGCCCATCATCGTCAAGCATCGAAGTATGCAAAGCGTGCAGCTTGTCTTTCCAGAACCTGTGGGACCCATTATCATTATACCATGGCGCACAAGAGAAGTCTCATACAACTGTACAACTTTCAAATTCCACTCGGGATGGTTAACATAACCTGTTTCATCGCAAAACCTACAAATTTCTTTATGTAATTCCTTATAAACATTTGTTGTTAACTTTATTCCTGGAAACATGTCATCAACAAGCGATACGAAGAGCTCCTCATCTTCATCAATAAGTTTTGAAACGTTCATATCTCGTAGGACGCGCATTACAATTGTTTCCTCCGTATCACTTGGATTAGACCGCTTTTGTGAGCCAAGAGTTCTTAATACCGAGAGAATATTTCGTAAGCCGAAATCATAATGAACTTGTTTTGACAGCTGTTCTTCGCATAATTTATAAAGAGTAAACATTTTGCGCGAAAGGAGCACATTGTCTTTAAAACCACAACTTGCCATTTTAACTCGTATGATAATTTGACGATCGGGTACCATCATAGCAACCGTTCTAAACATAATTTTTAGATTTTCAGGCAACTCTTGACGACCAGCATAGCCAGGGTTCATTGTTATAAATATTCCAAATTCGGGATTAAGTGTAACGTCATCTCCATCTAAAAAAATAAATGATGACCGTTTCTCCTTTTGAGCTGTTAGCACAATACTGGAAGAATATTCATATATTTAATATGTCTGTATAAATTTTATGCACTTACTATATCTGTTGAGCAGCAACGGACAGTACCGGCAAATCAATTCGATTAAACTCGTCAAAACAGCCCCACGAACCGGATTGGGCAAGTCCTTTGTAAATTCGACCCAAACCACGAAAATCCATCTGATCCGAGCAATTAAATACTACAACCAATTTACCTAATGCGCGTCCCATATCTTTCGTAGTTTCAGTTTTACCTGTCCCGGCGGGACCTGCTGGAGCTCCCCCCATACACATACCAACAGCCTGGGCGAGAGTTATATAGCAACGATCGGTCAATGGAGTTATGGCCAGGCGTTCTGTGACACCTAAGTATTCATTTTGATAAATAAAATTTACATCGGTAATGCCCACAATAACATCATCATTGCCATCATTAAAATAGAACCGAGCTTGTTTCTGCCACTCGAAGTGGCCAACTGATTTAATTCGCTGCATGCACAAATCATCAAAAATATCGCGCTGATGCACGTGAATGGTTACCATGGTCTCGAAACGTACACGATCGAGCGAAGTTAGATCTCTTACAGTTAAATCAATAAAAAAAATTAGTAGAACCAAAAATTTGTTATTTGTGCGTTTCATAACAGTCTTATCTGATCGACATTTCCGTAAAGCATACTCGGAATCTTTTGTCCATAAAAGTTGTAATCCCACCACACCACATTGACCACAAAATGATGGGAATTCCTCTGCAAAATTAAATTCGGGTTCATTTAAACTAAATGCCATTGTGGCGTTAATCGCTCTCATAGTATCTTGCATTTCTTTAAGCAAACGACCTAGCCACAGCTCCACATTACCCACACACTGAACAGTATTATCAAATTGAACCTTTTCTTGGTTTGACGAGTTCATGCCAGAAATTACATCATTTGCTTTTCCCTGGAAGTCAACTGTGGCAATTGCGTCAAATATGCTCAATAAGTGAGGTTGTATTGAATTTGGGTCTGAGGCTTGACCCAATATCTCTAAAAGAACAGGGTCTGACACGAAAAAGAAGCGTGGAAATAACAAACGTTTTGATTCTAAGTAGCCAGTTAAACTTTTTTGGCAAGTCTCGAGCTGATCGAATAACCAGTTTAGCTGAGTAGCTAACACTTCATCTCCTGTGCAGCACTCAACAGCATTTGGTATTTCTCTTGCACGCATCATTACTTTCACGTAGCTTTTGTCAATATTTACGAAACGTTTTGCTTCCATTGGTAGTTGTTTTGATATGTCACCGCCCACAAAGACGGCCTCTAAGTATATCCATAGATTCTGTACCATTAACCATTTTTCCAGAATATCCCCAGTACTTACAAGTTTCCAAAGCCAAAGTTGTATTTCTTTTTTAAATGGAGCATTATATCTATTTGAACTTAATGAATTCATGATCATTAAACTGTCCTCAATTGATGCTATAAGTGACAATGTTTCGTTACCCTTCAGAACGAGTTCACCACGATTTCTAAACTGGCCCAATTGCAAATTTAATAAAGCCCAATCAGCAATGATTTGTCTTAGTTTTGCTTCTATATCTAACTCTTTTCCTGCACCCACACAGACATCTTCAACATCTTCTTTGTATTTTAAAATTGGTGCATCAAGTAATTTTCCTAGAGTAAATTTTTGATCGTTAGGTTCAAAGGTGGTCTTGAAGAGAGTATTCAGTCGCAGCCAGTGACGCTCCTTCATTGCTTTGTTCGTCATTAATTCAAGTAAAGGGCACTTCTCATTAAAATCATCAATTTTCGTTTTCAAATCGATATAGGCAGGCCAAGATTGCATACCTTTTGGAAGCTTCCGACAACGTAACTGAAAATCTGCCAGTTCAGCGCTTATTTTTTCAATATCAATATCAGACCAAGGCATTTCAAAATAATCTGTTATTGCCTTTAGCACTTCGGTGTATAAAGAATATAGTCGATTGAGATAATTGAATTCTCTTTTTCGCTGATGCAGTAAAGGATAGTCCGTTATAAGTAAGCCAAAAAGCTTTTCGCCACTGCTGTACATTTCAAATTTACGCCAAAGTTCATCAAATCGATTTTGAAAAAGGAAAACACGTTCACTAGCTTCTTTAGCAGATATTCCATCTACCATGGGACCATTGGCTTCAAAATATCGATTAAACTCGTCAAATTCTTTCACAAAGATTGTAATTCCTTCGTTTAGCTCTCTGAGTAATGGTTCTTCCATTTCAGAAATTTGATCTGACACTTTCTTGGACTTCAGAATGCCATTATTAATTAATTAATTTTAAATAATAATTTATTAATTTATTTAATTCTTTATGACGCAATTGCTTGACTTACAGTGTATTAACTTTAATGGTTCGTAATTATGCACGCACGCCATGCGAATATACGACTGCTATCAAGAGTTTATAGAAGGAAAAACGGATGGACAGAAGTATACCGGAAATATAATATAGTACATAAATAGTGCCGGAGGCAGCAGCAGCCAAAAATTAACCAGTAAAACATCGATTAAAAATATAACGTAATTGCGCGCCCATCCCTAGTCTTTGTCTTTGCCTTCTTTTGTCAATTATCTAACTCACTCTCGATTCAGCACTTGTCGGTTGTGCATTGGCAAAAGAGATACGCGCATCACACGATAAATTAAATATGTCAACCATTTTAACTCGTCAACACACATAAAACAAGCAACAATACTGTAAACTAAACCTATACATATTAATAAAATACTGAATAAACTAAATACAAGAAATTAAAATAAATCACAAAAAATTCATAACCCAATTCGCAAACAGGTGACCGCAAAAAAGCGCCACCTCTAAACTAATAGTATCTTTTATTTTCTAAACTTTGTTAAAAACAATTTTTTAAATAACTTGTATTGAAATTTATTTTAAAATACTTACAATATCTAACATTTGGTTGAACTTGAATTGAAGTCCTCGAACTTTATCGCAATCATCTTTTGTAACAAATATCTGAAATTCCGAAAAAAGCGCGTATGTGTCCATAATCAACAACAAGCTGCGGTCCATCCTGAAAATACGAAAAAACATTTAACATATTTTAAACAATGAAACTCATATCTTCCATAATTAAGTTCACTTGATAAAATGTTCTTCTGAAACTTATTTAGGGCCAGTAATCTGGTCTGAGAACTTGTGGGATGATTCGCGGGTTCTGGAATGCAAACGGCCACTCTTCTGGGAGGTTAGCTGCGAATAATACGAGATTCCTTGTAAATATGCAGTCCCAGACAAAGAGCGAATACGTTAATGTCAATCAAAGAAGGAGTTCATGCCGAATAGGCCCTCAAGAAGGCTAAGCAGGGAAAATGATGCGGTACCTGGTCCCCAAATGACTAAGCAGCTCTCTGACACCGCCGACGGACACCCCTAAAAGGATGTGAGCGGCGACTAAGGCTGATATACGCGGTCCAGCGGGGGTGCGTTTATCGCCAAAGAAAGGTGAGGGAGGCTTGGATATGCGCCCATTAAGCCGACCACTCCAGCACTCACCGAACCCCGCCCAACATTAGAAGCGGGGAACGGTCTACCGGAACCTTGCTTAATCAGAACAAAATGGGCGAGCTCCGGGCTCCATTCACCTATCACTTGGAGCCCCTCCTCTGAAAAGAGGTTTACAGTCATTACAACAGGCCTGCCCACATCCACCGCGCAGTGGTAGCCTCGGTTGTCCTAGCGAGGATGTTTACCAACCGACAGCTCGGCTAGCCCTTGTGCAGGAGCCATTGGTGAACAATGGCATTAAAGGCCTGTTCACGGCCAGCTCAAATAAAATCTAGGATCCAAGACATTTTTTTTTTTTTTTTTTTTATATAGCAATTTAATTTAATATTGATCAACTACTGAAAGGTTATAACATATTGTTTTGAAGATTGAGTACATAATAACAGGGAATTTATATTAATAACATAAACAATTAATTAGTTTTAACGTACTACACTATTACGTAACATCAAATGTAAGATTAAATATAACATTTTTTGCTAACATTAACGAAAATTATTAACGCCCGACAGTCCAGAGGTCGCTGGTGTGGAGGCACTTTAAGCGTCTGCGGGTTGTATTCAACCCTAGTGACGAAGCCAATGGGTTAACATGGTTATGTAACAGGTCATTATAACGATTTGTATGTCAGTTTATTTGGCTAAAGACTGTCGGTCTACAGAAGTCGTTGTGCAGCGTCAAACTGCTCACATAGGGTGGAGCCCCAGAGACGTCTCTTAGGACCTTGTTCTGCAAGACTTGAATTTGGTTAATCCACGATTTTGCTGCTGTGCCCCAAAATGGAATGCCTTATGTCCATGTGGGCAAGATGATGCTCCTGTACACCAGCAGCTTGTTGCTCAAGCTGAGTTTGCTGAATGACTTCAGCAACCAGTTGAGTTTCGCCCTCTTGGATCTACACGCTGATACATACCCAGGTAGCGAACATGGTTCCCCTGACGGTTGGACAGTTACCACTCCTGAGCGCAAACGTACTGTGCTGAGACTTGTTCTCATTGATGCAGATGTTCTACCGGTTGGCCCATTTATTAAAACCATCCAAGAACCTTTGCATAACCGCTGCAGTTCTCCAAGCAGTAGAGGAGTTAGCAAGGAACACAGTGTCATCCGCGTATGTGGCAAGCAGCGTGTTTCTGGCTACCGGAATCGGCAAGTCCGCGGTGTACAATGTGTACAAGGCAGGTCCGAGGACACTACCCTGCGGTACACCCGCTCCGATGCGGCGGATGTTTGATCGCTCGCCCCTAGCTTCAACCAGGCCAAGCAGGTAGGACCTCAGCAGTAAATACTGCGCCGATGGTAGTAGGGACTTAAGCTTAAAAAGCAGGCCATCATGCCATATGCGATCAAACGCTTGCTGGATATCCAGGAAGACAGCAGAGGTGTACTGCTTATTTTCCAAGGCCTCGAGGACATGCTGAACTACTCGATGAACTTGCTCTGGTGTACCATGGTGATGCCTAAAGCCAAACTGATGATCAGGAATGGCACTCTGGAAGCCACTTACTGCCGACAATCTTCCAAGAAATATTTTTTCAAATATCTTGGAGAAAGTGGACAGCAAGCTTATCGGTCGATATGACGAGACAAGATTATCCGGCTTGCCAGGTTTCGGAATCATCGCAATCACAGCACACTTCCATGGAGTGGGGAAGTGGTGGACGCGATCCATTGAGTTAAAGAGTAGCACTAAGAACATCGCTCCCTTCTCGGGGAGGGCCTTAGCAACTCTACCGTCGACGCCATCATAGCCAGGGGCTTTCGTGGTCTTTAGCCTGCGAATCTGCAAGCGGACCTCATTAGTGGCGATAGGTGTGATCGGTTGGACAGGATCGAGATCTGCACTTAAAACTGCCCCAGTTTCCAGTACCTGGCTGGGTGACGCAAGCGCAAAAGGCGTAAACCGGCCCTGCAGCTCATTCGCAAATGCCGATGCAATCTCTGCGTCCGATCGACACCAAGTGTTGTCCGGTCGCATGATGGGGATCCGCCTGCGTGGCTACCGCTTGATACATCGCGTTGCCTTCCACAAATTGAATCCATGATTCTTATTGGGATCGGCATTGCGGAGGATATCCTGGAAGTACTGGCTCTTAGTGTCGAAAAGCAACTTTCGCAGCTCGTACGCAGCCCGCCTTAAGTCCCTTAGATCCAAGGGATTGCGAGTGCGCATATATTGGCGACGCAGTGCTCTCTTGTGCTCTACGAGATCCAAAATCTCAGCTGGACTGCGAGGCGAACAAGGAAGTTGGCCAAGCATGGAATATTCCGCCGCCGCGTTAATATTACGCAGGAATAACTCCGTTGCGTCGTCTATATCAGCCGGTGAACTCAGCTCCATGTTCAAGTTGACAAGCTGCTCCAACCTCTGCCGGAATCGGGTGATGTTTGCCTTGCGCGGCAGAAGACGTGCCTTGGGAGCATTTAGAGTAACAGCCATTCTATACTCAACGATCAAAGGGATGTGATGGGAGTTAAGCTCAATTCGCTCAAATATACCAATCAGGAATTTGGGGCCAAGCTCTTCGAAGAGACATTTAAAGTCATCTAATGTCCACACAAAACGTGGCGGACAATAGACGGCCGCTAGGACTACTTCGCCTTGATCACTACTGACTTTAACGGCAGCACATTGTGCGCAGAGCCAACTTATGGGAGTCAGCGCATGATGTTGCAGAGAAGATTTTATGATAACTGCCGCTCTACCACGCATGCGATCCGACGGATGATTGGCTAGGTGGATATCGTAGCCTGGTAGCCTATAGTGTGATCTGGAGTAGTAGTGAGTCTCACAGACCAACATTACATATATTTGATGGCGATGAATAAACAACTCCAACTCATTGGCGTTATTTGCAAGGCCAATTTGGCTCATTTATTGGCAAGTACAGCGTGCAACAGGCTCATCATCATCATGACCATTATTGTCTCACTTAACTTGTCGAATTTTGACATAAGACTGTCAAGCAGGGGATTGGCGGGTTGATAATACAGGTAAGGTTGTTGCACTTGCTGATATTGATCCTGTGAGGGCTGCTGATGTTGTTGACGCAAAGGCAGGTGGTGTTGTTGTTGATGGCTTAGTTGCTGTTGATGTTCTTGCTGCATGTGCTGTTGCTGTTGGTGTTGCTGCTGCTGGCGTTGCTGAAGTTGTGGGTATTGTTCTTGAAGAAGCTGCTGCTGATGGTGACTCTGCTGCTGCTGGCGTTTCTGCAAGTGTTTCTGCTGATGCTGAGCGTTCATTCGATGCCTAAGCATCTGGCGAACTTTTGGTCGTCACTTTTTTCTTGTCTGCTGTTGCTCAGGAACCTGCGGAGCATCTTATTGAGGCGGCAAATGTTGTTGTTGCTGCTGTAGCGGCTGCTACTGATAGTGACGCTGCTGCTGCCACAAGCTTCCTTCCCTTGGCAACGCGCTGATATGCTGGGCATACTTTCCAGCTTGCTGGTTGGGTTCCTCCGCAGTTTCGCAAGCTTGGCTAGCATGTGCTGAACCACACTTAACGCAGCAATGCCGTTTTTGGCAGTATTTCATAGTGTGACCAAATTCCTGGCAGCGGTGGCACTGGGGGATGTCCAAATGTCGAGTTGTTGTTGAGTCTTAGCCTTTAATTTAATTTGATTAATATAAAATATATCTGTGCTGTGATTGCTTTAGTAATTTGGGTTTTCTGTTAGTAATCCAGCAACAAATCACAAAAATTGTTATTTTTGTTAACATAAAGTGCCCGGTTAACAGCTGTGTTTCGTTTTTGTTTTTTTTTTATTTTTGAGTGCTCTTGGAGCTCGCGCTCTCATTGTTTCACATTTCATGCTTGATCGCTTCGCATTGTTGTTGTTATTTCGGTTTTTTAATTGATAATGGTCAGCAGTTGATGGAGTTTATTTCTCCTGTACTACCTGCAATCAACAGTGGCTTAATTGTGTCACAGTTCATAGTGTCCGATGCACGTAAGCCTCTTATAGCGGTTGCACATACAAAACATATTTTTATTACGCCACCGAGGCGATCGCGTGATTTCTGGTACAGTCCCGACAAAAGGCTGCGACGCGGACTATATAAAGAGCGCCGCAACACACAGTTCAGTTCAGCGAGATCCGATACGCAAAGCGGAACCTCTGTCGAAGCAGTACAAGAATAAAAGTCCATAAGCGAAAGCCATGAACAAAACCTACGCGAGTGCGGCAGAAAAATAAACAGCGAGTGAACAAAACACAAGTGAAGGTGTATCAAACAGGACGATACATCACCAAGGAACGTCGAGTCCTTCGACGCTGTCAAAACCAATACCAATACAGGACACTGAGGTCCTTAAGTAGATAAAGAAGTGAATCCTTGCCACATTTAATTCGTGCTATTAGGCGAGGCCTGCATAGTCACAAGGTGAACGAGTGCGATCAATCCTTTTGATTGAAAGGAGTGCCGTATGGTAACCGGTCGAGCAGCACGAAGTCTCGAAGTGCCTAGAACCGACCTTCCCGAACAGGATCACTTTCCGAAACAAACTAAGGCCTCAGTGGATTGTCACCGAATCTAAACGCAGACATTAAGCGAAGTTATTAGTTTAAAGAAGTGATTCGAATAAAACCATATTAATATATTATATATAAACGTGTTGTCAACGTTTATTACTTTCGCTCTTTCTGCTGTCGTGTGCTCTCACAACGCTTTATTACTGTCGCTCTCTCTACTTTCGTGTGCCCTCGTAACTGTTGCACGTGTTGTTGTTTTCAGTGGTTCAAAGTTTTGTCTCTTTTCATAGGTATTCTTACAGCGCCTAATCTTGGTGTTGTTGTATCTATTTCATCTCTTGTTCGCTGTTTGTTTTCTTATTTTCTCTGTGCTGTGCCGAATCTTTGTAAAGTTTTCTGTTCTTTTCGGGCATATCTATTTCTAAACTCAGTATGTCTACGTGCTACAGAGACGCATGGAACATTCGAGGTACAACGCTCCACAGCAAAGGCAAGTACAGCCTCAACAGAGACGCAGGGAGCCACCGCGACGACATATGGAGTCACCACAGATGCGTCACTACCGCCAAATAGAGCCAGCGCCAAAGCAAGACGGCTCACGGCTCATGCGGATAGCGGACAGTGGACGGACACAGAGAACCGATGCCGACCCGGAACCCAGACCAGCCACCAGGACGAGACGCGACAAAATACAAACACATACAAACAATACCGCGATGGCCTGCAGATGTTGCGGCCAGGAGGGACACCGTGCGATAGAGTGTACAAATCCTATGCTGGATTATTGTTGGATATGCGGACGTATCGGAGTTCGTACGTCGGTATGTTGTCCGTCGGGAAAAGGACACCGGCGTCCACCACCGAGAGGCGAGAGGCAGCCGAACAAGGGCAGCACCAAGACACTAATCGGCAGGCTGCAGGACGAAAGAGCGCAGCTGACAGCGGTCGTAGAGATCGGCAACTGCCAGTGCAAGGCTACGATCGATACAGGGGCCACGAGTAGTTTCATTAGCGAGAAGCTAGCTCGTGGACTGTTCGACGTAGGCCGACGACGCGCAACAGAACTGCGAGTCCGCATGGCAGAGGTCGAAACAGCGGAGTCCGAGAACAAGTCGAGGTGAATATCAGACTCGGCAGGAGTAGTATGGATATTGCTCTACTGATACTCCCAGGAGTCATCGATGGTTTAGTTCTCTGATGGGATTTTCTGTCGGGCTTGGGAACGGTTTTGGAGTGCGCAGGCCTGAGGATAAATATACCGGGAAAAAGAATTCGAGAGCATCAGGAGGAGACTATACATAGCAAAGACAGTCAAACCAGCAGTAAGTGTTGCAGATGCCAAATCTCGAAAGCCCCGGAAGGATACATGCCGGAGAGTCTCAACGGTGTAAGACTCGATGGACCAAGCGAATAAAAACTGCCACTGGATACAAAAGATGCGAATCTCCATACACAAAAATCCCAGAAAGTTTCCAGACTTCATGGAGAGATCCGGAAACTTATACAGGCACATCCCTCACAGAGACGGAACAGAGGATGTGAAAGCCTGGAAATTGTGTGTGCCAACCGGCAAGAGGACACAAGTCCTAGCAGCGCTCTACTATTGGCCAGGCTTATATAGACACGTAAGAGCATATGTCAAGCAATATAAGTCAAGTCAATTGGCTGCGGTCGAGGCCTCTCAATACCAGGCAAGGCACTGGAGCCCCAAAGTCGCAGATAGGGTGTGGGTGAAATTACACCACCTATCGAATTCGGCTGAGGGGTTCGCAGCCAAGCCAGCACCGGTGATCTGCAAACTAAAGAGCTCGGCACAAAAACGGATAAAGACGGCACATGTAAGCGACTTGAAGCCGCATAGCAAGGAGGCGGGTGAGTCCCCAAAATCCCCATAATTGAAAAGGGGGAAAGATAACAAAACAAAAATTGGACTCACACTTATACACCTAAAATAGCAACAAAATAAATATATATAAATATTTTAACGTACCTATTCTTTCGGCTTAGCTAAATTCAGTCGAGCTGCGGGTTCGCGCAACCAATTTATATTTGATCGCGATGCGATAATTAACAACACATGGGATTTTATATATATTAAATTAAATAGTGGTTTTATTTTAATTGTACTATTTAATTTACAATTGCACTGGTTATTAGCACTGTCGATGGCACTTGGTTTTTATATCAGTTCACTGCAGCCCTTGGTCAGCTTCGAAGAGTTCACCTGTACGCGAGAGTTTTGCTCCAGGTAAATCCGCGCAACAAATAGGAAAGTTCGAGACGTCTGTCTGCCCGACAACGTCACCATAAGGCGTTCCGGTTATGCACGCGGATTCGCTCGAATACGCGTTGCTTAAACACAGACTCGGTCTCACTCGGGATCGTTGGATTTTATGCGGTTTCCGCCTGTCGCTACGACTCAAGCGTGGCAAGGATTTGCACTTCTTACTAATTTCAGGACCTCCATGTCCCATGTTGTCTTAGGCCTGGCAGCGTTGAATCCCTCGATGCTCCTTGTTGGTGTATTGTTCGTCGAGTCCCTCGATGCTGTTTGGTTGTGTGTCGTCCGGTTTGACGTACACTTTTACACTTGTAACGTTCGCTGTCGTTTTACTTGTCCGCTGCACTCGCGTAGGTTTTGTTCAGAGCTTCCGCGCTTCTGAATTCTGATTCTCGGACTCTGTTTCGACAGAGTTTCCCCTTCTCGTATGGGTTCGGACTGCTCCAGTGTGCTGCGACGCTCTTTTCATAGGCCTGGGTCGCAGCCTTTTGTCGCGACTGTACCAAAGATCAAATGATCGTTTCGGTGGCGTGATCTTTGGTAATTTTCCACTACCATTTGCTGGCGCCAGCCTATGTCTGCCGTTAGTGCTCGCCATACTCCTCACACTAAAACGGCACATGTCCTGACCGACGTGTGTGTCAGACACGCTCATATGGCTGACAACCAGTGTGCGAAAAAGAGAAAGGGCGAAAGAGAGCGAATTCGCCGCAACTGCAATCAGGGCCGGATTTCGGTCTGATATACAGTTACTGTGAGGGGCGCATATAGCATAAATGTATATTTTATATACACTTATTTGCCAACGCTATATGGCTCCTCACACTCCCCTTTCTTCGGTAGTGGAAGACTTTCACTGTCCAAACGGCGACGCTTGTGCTGACGTGATGGTTTGCACCCCGCCATGATGCGTCCAACCGTATCCATCCAGTGTTGTATCCACTTGTCCAGCATCAGGCTCGAGGACAGATTCCCATTCAGGTTGTTCCTGTTTGCTGCTCGAGCTGTGCTGCTTGAGTTTTGCATTGGCTGCCGCATTGCGCGCCATCCTTGCCAACTTATATCACAATTTTATTTGATTCCTTCTTTATTTTATTTTAGTACACACACGTACCCAACCCACACGCGTACTATACAAATCAACCGACCGCGTGGACGCAGCGATCGCCGTCCATGCTCACAGCCGTCATGAGCTGCTTGGTTGTGCGATCGTACTGACTTATATAGAAGCTGCGCGCGTGATTGAGGCCTCCTTCTATACCTTTTGTGTGGGTGTGTGCACTCGTGTTCCTTAAGCCTCTCTCTCTGGTTGTTCTATTTACCGGTGCATGTATCGACACTAGTGTGCGTGACTAACCAACGGGATTTTGGTTCTGCGCACGCCTCTACACTAGTGTGACAATCTGCTGTTGCTAAGCGCCGAGCAAAAGGTTTTCGGCGGTCGCTGCACTTGCGCTCTCCATAGTTCAAGCGTTGTTGTTGTTCGTTTCGTCCAAAGCGGTGAGCGAAACATTTTCGGCGGTTGCTGCGCTTGCGCTCTCATTTGCGCGAGCGGCAAAACACTTTCGGCGGTCGACGCTCGGTGCTCTCAATAGCGCAAGCGTTGTTGTCTATTTTATGTCCGTGATAGGCAAACATTTTCAACAGCCGTTGAATTTTTTTCTTCGAGTGCCCTCTATGAAGGTCATGGCCATACTCTCTTTCTGCATAACAAAATCCAAGAACTAAAGACGCAGCGACAAAGCTTCAGCGACTCAGCTACAACACCGCAGGAGACGCAAATGCGAGTTTTCTTAATAGGTCAAAGCACTTGCTTAAGACGAGTTACATTCGGTACTCCAAACCGAGAAGCCGTGTCTTTGAGCAAAGAATTTCATTCTTTACTAAACGAAGCCGTTGTCGGTGAAATTTATTGTACATTAAATGAATAAGACGTACTTTTGAATAAATAATTTTATTATTTGCTAATAATTTGCTAACCGTTATTGAATTCAGTTGGTGCATTTAATTCTCAAAAGAAATATAATTGGAGCATTTTAAATTCTCCAAATATATAATTATATACATATTTATTTATTATTTTTTCATATGTAGGTGCATACGAACTTTGTATTCCCTTCCTTTTTGTTTTATTCTTACCCTTTCCTCTTGGGCGTTTGTTTTAATTTCTCCATGTATTTTATTTTATTTTTTTATATGTATAGGTGTATACGACGTTTGTTTACCCTTTCTTTTTTTTATTGTTACGCTTTCCTGTTGGGCATTTATTTTTATTATATATATATAGTGACATATCCAGATCAAGCTGATCTCTCATGTCCACGCACACTGCGACCGCAACAGCAGCGCACAAGAAACGCCGTCCCAGCGATCACAACCCAAAATGTAATACAACACCTATCCCATTCTACAAGTGGGCTAACATGAAACCCAAACGGGCAACCGGCACCACCATTAGACTCCGTCGGCGCATTCTTCAAATGAGCTAGCCTAAAACTCAAGTGGGCCACCCGGATTAGAATCCGTTAGTGCACTCTACAAGTGAGCTAGCATAAAACTCAAGTGGACCATCGCCAGACCCAAGCGGGCCATCCGACACCTCCACCAATAGGATAGCAGCGACACATGTGCAACATCGCAGAGGAGGCAAATGCGAGGTTTCATTTTAAATAAACTACTAGTATAAGTTGAGAGTGATTTTGTACGTGAAGCGGAGAGGACGTCTGTTCTTTTAAATAAAATATTAATATTATCCTTAAAAAACCCGTTGTCAGTTTCTTCGTTTGGCGCCGCCGGTACTGCACTCCCCAAAAAACGTAATTGGCGCAGCCGGTAGGATAGCAAAATTGTGAAACGTCGTGATCCTTTACAGGAAACGTACTAGTGTTTCGCGAAATTGTTATCCGCATAAGGACCCCGTGAACCTTTAAAATCTCGGTAGGAAAACAAACATTGTGAAACGTCGTTTATTCCATTCAGGAAAACGTACTGGTGTTTCGCGAAATTGTTATCCGCATAAGGACCCCGTGATCCTTGAAAAATTTACTTTTTTTCCTCAAAAAGTAAATCATAAGATACGCGAAGCAAACGACGAAAATTTTTTTTTTGCATCGAATAATCTTTTAAAAAAAAAAAAATAAATAAATAAAATAAAATTATTTCACCGAGCGAATAAAACAACACAAAACAACAAAATGGTGTCAGAAGACACATTGATCCTATTATACGGACATCTCCTTCGACCACGATCCTTCTATGGTGAAGATGATGAAGTGGGAGCCTATTTAGGAGGTATCGAAATTTTAAAGGACAAATACGGCATCGGGGACGCAAGCAGAAGCAAACAACATTGGGGGCGATACAACAAAATTATAGTGGAAAGCTGGGCAAAGATGAAGGATTGGCTGATCGTTGTGCTCAAGCCACTCACCAAATCTGGACTCTCGATTTTGGCAGGCTTCGTAATTCATCTACTGAAAATAGACAAATCGGAAAAGGACCTCAAGAGCGTCATGATCAAGCAATTGAATGTGTTTCTATCCGAGCACACGACTCGTTTCGTTGATCGTCTGTTCGATGCCATCGCCAGCAAGGAGTACCTAACTTTGCCCGTTCCCATACCAGAGACCACGATAGTCGTTCCCGAACTGAAGCTGGACCATGACCTGGAGGTTGGTACCAATCAGCAACTGCAGCAACAAAAAATCAACAACGAAATCATCATTAAGGAACCCGCGTCCGAAGCGTCCAGCGCCCTCGTCAGCAGCACCAGCAGTGCTTCAATTGCCACAGAGGCCAACACAACAAGTAAGAACGGCATATCAGAAACTAAGATTGTAATAAATTACATAGAATATAAAAACGAAAATGAGGATGAAGAAAATGAAAATGAAAATAAGGAAGAAGAATACAAAAACGAAAATAAAGAAGAAGAATTTAAAAACGAAAATAAGAAAGAAGAAAATGAAAAAGAAAATATTTTATTTATTTATTTATTTATTTATTTATTGTCGACTAAAAGTCAGTCGACACCAAAAATACAGAGAGCATTAAAGAATTTAATTTAATTTAATTTAAATAATATAAAAATTATAAATATATTTAAAATAATGAAGATTAAAAAGATTAAAATTATTATTTCTGGGGGTATTTAAAAGCAAATTGGTCCAACATTTGTTGCATGAATTGGGGAAAACCCAGAAAAACCCAATTAGACCAAAAATAATTTGAAAGAGTTAGTAAGAATTAGTCCGCCACCAGTGCATGCAAAAAAGTTATTCCCGAGATAGGGCATTTAAAATAGAGTTTTTAATTATAGAAATGGAGGACTCTGAATTGATTATATAGGATAATTTGTTATAATCATTACAGAGTACTCGAAACGGTTCATGCAAGGAATAATTAGTAGTACAGCGATTAAGGGAAAGTGGAAAGAAATTGCGAGAAGGTCTAAAGGGAACAGAAAAGTTTATTTGGCTCAACAACGCAGCTGAGTCGATTTCTCCTTTGATTAATTTAACTACAAACATAACTCCTAGCATAACACGACGGTTAGTTAGGGAGGGAAGGTTAAGAAGCAAGAGCCTATTGGGATATGGGGGAAGAACACTCCAGTCAAAGCGGCGAAGAGCAAAGAGTAAGAAGCTCTTCTGTACGGATTCCAATCTACTTTGATGAATATGATACTGTGGAGACCACACACAAGATCCATATTCCAGAATTGGACGAACTAGGGAAGTGAAAAGTATCTTGGTCGTATAAGGGTCATCAAATTCCTTAGACCAACGCTTTATAAAACCAAGAACTTGAAAAGCTTTGTTGACAGTCAATTTAATATGGTTATCGAACTTTAACCTGTGATCAAGAAGTAAACCTAAATCCTTTACTTCATTCAGTCTATCAAGTGGCACCCCATCGAGAGTGTAGCTAACAACATGGGGAGTGATACGATAAAATGACATGACCTTACACTTAGAGCAGTTCAGGTTAAGCAGATTCATTTTGCACCAAGACAAAAAGGAAAATAAGTCCGCCTGCAATAAGCAATGAGAGGACATATCATTATATGCCAGGCACAACTTGACATCATCAGCATACATTAGTATGTTAGAGTACAAAATAACAGAAGGAAGGTCATTAATAAATAAGTTAAAAAGCACTGGACCAAGGTGACTACCCTGGGGTACACCAGAGGTGACTAGGATAGGTTTAGAGAGCACAGATTTGAAAACAATTTTTTGAGTTCTGTTACTCAGATACTCCGAAATCCAAGTCAGAAAGTTAGTTGGAAGTCCTATAAGGTCTAGTTTGCGAAGAAGGAGAGAATGGTTAACAGAGTCAAAGGCCTTACTGAAGTCTGTGTAAACGACATCCGTTTGCATTTTATTCTGAAATCCTTTGATTACAAGGGAAGTAAATTCAAGAATGTTAGTGGTAGTAGACCTACATTTCACAAAACCATGCTGGAATGGTGAAATAATAGAGCTACATAAGTGTTGCAGTTGAGTCGTCAATATTTTTTCAAATGCCTTAGGTATTGCGGACAATTTGGAAATACCCCTATAGTTTTTTACATCAGACTTTGTGCCATTTTTATGGAGAGGAATAATAAAGGATTCCTTCCAAATATCAGGAAAACAACAAGTTTCAACAGACAAGGTAAATAATTTAAGTAAAGGTTGGCAAATGGCTTCGGAACAGTACCTAAGTACACATCCCGGAACTCCATCAGGACCCGGCGAATATCCAGGCTTGATAGAGTGTAGGTCCTCAAGAAGTGACTCAAAAGTGATCACAGGAACAAAAATGCAATTAGCCCTTTGAACATGGTA
Source organism: Drosophila neutralis (assembly GCA_035044385.1). NCBI lineage: Eukaryota > Metazoa > Arthropoda > Insecta > Diptera > Drosophilidae > Drosophila > Drosophila neutralis. The sequence continues at coordinate 47,009 of JAWNME010000246.1, forward strand.
AGGATATGGCACATTTTGTGAGAAGTTAGTTGAGGAATAAGTGGATTGAAAATAATCAGCAAACAGATCTGCTGCATCCTGATCATCTTTTGATTTCCTATCTTCAAAGAAAACGTAATTAGGTAAAGAAGAAGATTTGCGTTTCAAGTTCACAAAGTTGTAGAACTGCTTAGGATCTTGTGCAAATTGCAGCCTACAACGAAGAAGGTAATTTTGATAACAACGTGAGTTATGTGAAATAAAAGTTGCTCTGGCAACTAAATATCGAGAGTAATCAAAAGGATTACTTGTTCTCTTAAACTTCTTATAATACCTTGACTTCACATTTTTCAACCTATCTAACTCCCGCGAAAACCAGGGAGGCCTATTAGCCTTCCTTGGATACGAACGGGGAACACAAGCATCCAAATGAGAGTCAATAGTAGTATAAAATATTGAGACAGCATTGTCCAGACTAGAACAGGAGTAAAGTTCTGCCCAATTAGTGTCTAATAACAATTGGTTAAGTCTAATATAATCTGCTTTACGGAAGCAACGATTCTTACGTGTAGAATCCGATGCTACAAGAGGTAAAGGAGTAGGAAGCTCTATAATCACATCGAGCGTAGGATGATAAGGATCTTCAGGATTAACAAGTGGATCACAACGAGAGATAAAACTACAAGAAGGATCCGATACAAAAATTAAATCCAGTAAACGGTCGTTACAGTTTCGAATATGGTTAACTTGAGACAGTGACAACTCATGAAACCCATCGATAAACTCATTTGAACTAAGTGGCACCAAAGCATTTGATGGAGCGGACCATAAAATTTCAGGAAGATTAAAGTCCCCACAAACAATCAAATAGTCTCTATCCGAAAGCATAGAGGAAATATATTGGTTAGCGGATAGATGGTTCAGATATGTTGAGACATCTGAATGAGGAGGAATATAGGAACAAGTTATAAACAATGAAAAAGTATTAAACTGAATTTTAATACTTATAAATTCAATGTCTAAAACAAAAGGAGGTAAGAAATAATCTGATGCAAGATCGGAATCAACAGCAATCAGACAACCACCACCACGAGATACTCGATCACATCTATATGGAGTGTATTTATTTGAAAATAAAGAATGATTTGAGATATCAGGTTTTAACCATGTTTCAGTGAATACCAGAATATCAAAATCAAAAGAAAGACTGTCAACAAATAGCTTAGAAAGTTTAGTATTAAGACCTCTAACATTCTGATATGCTAGAGAAAGAGAGGATTTTAGTTTTTTGGTGCGACATTAGAAGGCGAAGCACCAGAAGAATTTTGGGGCAATGAAATAGGTTGCCGAACACGTTTTTTGTTTGTAAACTCCTTTATAACCAAGCCCTTCGGCCAGAAATTAGCACAACAAATTGTGCCGAATACTTCCGCCGAAACACTTATCTTAAATGATGAGATTACCCTTTCATAATTAAATACAAATTTTTCAATAGATATTCCCGTGATAGACACTTTCCCCTGTATGTAGGCCTGGACGTCTTCAACGGATATCTCGGGGGCAAGACGCGAAATAAAAATTTGTTTTCTTGGTTCCACCGCAGCAAGAGTTCTAGGAACACTGCTAGAAAGAGGTGGGGAAATAGGAACGGGCACTGTGGCCTGAGACACCGCAGCAAGAGTTCTAGGAACACTGCTAGAAAGAGGTATGGAAATAGGAACGGGAACTGTGGCCTGAGACACGATTGGGGCACCACTGCTGACTAAAGCAGGTACAGGGGAAAACTGCATCAACCGCTGACCATTATCAACGGTGGGTGTCAACGGTGCAGGGGTCACTAACAGAGCCGGGGCCAATAAGCCTGGTTCCCGGTGCAACTCGGGCTCAGCTGATTCCTTCTGCTGAAGAGACTCATTCAACAGTTTTACACTATTAAATTGGCTCTCCATATCATCGAAATCGGCACTGAGCTTTCTAAAAGCTAGACGGAGATTGTTAAAACCCCGTCTAGTTTGCCTCATAAAGCCCTGAATATCTAACTCGGTCTCGCGGCATCGCTCGCAACACCACTTTAGACCCAACTTATTGCCGATTGCATCTTTTACCCGTTGCGTGAAACCAGCACACTTAGCATGCACCACGTTGTCACACAACCAGCAACAGATGAAATCCGCCTTTGGGTCTTGGCATTTGCAGCTTTTTAAATAGCACGCAGACATAATGAATATAAAAATATATATACCCTAAAAGAAAAGAGAAACTATATCAAAGGCACGGCACAAAGAAAAATACGAGAACCAAACAGCACACAACAACAACAATATTTGGTGCTGTAAGAGTACCGACAAAAACTTAAAACCACAGAAAACAACAACACATGCAAACACAGTTAGGAGAGCACGAAAGTATAGAGAGAGTAATACAGCGTTGTGAGAGCACACGACAGTAGAGAGAGCAAGAGTAAAAAAGTACACACAAAAACCGCTATAGCAAAGCAAAACGAACTTGCATGCACTTTGGACAAAGAGAGCGAGAGCACCAAAACAAAAACAAAACACAGCTGTTAGGCGCGCACTTTATGATTGCAAAGCTAATAATTTAAGTGAGTTACAGCAAGAAATTACCGACAAAGCACCCAAAAATTATTAATGAATCACAAGAATAACGCACAGTTTTGTTATTAGTTAATTCAAATTAAATGTACGTGATAAAATGTAATACCAAGCACTAACTGAACGGAGCACAGCAAAAACACATCTAATCACAGCAAAGGCTAAGACAGACATGAAGATGAATTTGAAAATGAAAATAAGGAAGAAGAATACAAAATCGAAAGTAAGGAAGAAGAATTTGAAAACGAAAATAAGAAAAAAGAATATAGTAACGAAAATAAAAATAACGAAAATAAGAAAAAGGAATATGAAAATGAAAATAAGAAAAAAGAATATAATAACAAAAACAAAAAAAAGAATATAAAAACAAAAAATAGGGAAAAAGAATATGAAAATGAAAATCAGGAAAAAGAATATATTAACAAAAATAAGGAAAAAGAATATAATATCGAAAATATGGAAAAAGAATATGAAAATGAAAATAAGGAAGAAGAATATAAAGAAAATAAAGAAAAGGAATATAGTAACGAAAATAAGGAAGAAGAATATGAAAATAAAATAAAAGAATATAATAACGAAAATATGGTAGAAGAATATAATAACGAAAATAAGGAAGAAGAATATGAAAATAAGATAAAAGAATATAATAACGAAAATACGAAAGAATATAAAAACAAAAATAAGGAAGAAGAATATGAAAATGAAAATAAAGTAAAAGAATATACTAACGAAAACAGGGCAGAAGAATATAAGGACCCACCACTAACAAAAGGTATACATTCAGCATACAGTACCCAGTTGAATAAAATTAAAAAGATCAATAAGCTAACTGACAAAAGAAAAACCTACGAAGTAGATACGAACTATAGAGAAATGCTACTTATTCAAATCAAAAATAACAAATCCATTCAGAAAATAAAAAGCATGACAAAACAACTAGATAGCAAACATTTCAAAGAAACGAATAGAGGCCGAAAAATCACACTTTATAAAACAAAATTTAAAAAGAAAAAGAAAATCAATATGAAAAAATTTAATTAAATATTGATTCACAAAAATTATTAAATATAAAAATATATACTTGCATAAGAGAACATACAAAAACAAATAATACCTTGTTAATCATAAGCTTAACATTAGTGACAGTATTGCCAATAGTAATAATAAGCTACTCTTTGTTCAAATTCAAAAATTTACCTAAACAACTAATAATTAAGTATAAGAATAGTACAGCACCGACACCACACGTCGAACAAGAAAACCAAGCAACCATCGAAAACGCCAACAACTTACAACTATACCCTATACTTTAACGCTTGAGGACAAGCTCATTTCTAAGGGATGGGGAAGTGACATATCCAGATCAAGCTGATCTCTCATGTCCACGCACACTGCGACCGCAACAGCAGCGCACAAGAAACGCCGTCCCAGCGATCACAACCCAAAATGTAATACAACACCTATCCCATTCTACAAGTGGGCTAACATGAAACCCAAACGGGCAACCGGCACCACCATTAGACTCCGTCGGCGCATTCTTCAAATGAGCTAGCCTAAAACTCAAGTGGGCCACCCGGATTAGAATCCGTTAGTGCACTCTACAAGTGAGCTAGCATAAAACTCAAGTGGACCATCGCCAGACCCAAGCGGGCCATCCGACACCTCCACCAATAGGATAGCAGCGACACATGTGCAACATCGCAGAGGAGGCAAATGCGAGGTTTCATTTTAAATAAACTACTAGTATAAGTTGAGAGTGATTTTGTACGTGAAGCGGAGAGGACGTCTGTTCTTTTAAATAAAATATTAATATTATCCTTAAAAAACCCGTTGTCAGTTTCTTCGTTTGGCGCCGCCGGTACTGCACTCCCCAAAAAACGTAATTATATATATATATTTCTTTTTTGTATTATTCAGGTGTATAAGTGTGATTCCAGTTTTTGTTTTTGGAGTCACACTTATCTTCCCCCCTTTTTAATTTTGGGGATTTGCGGACTCACCCGCCTCCTTGCTATGCGGCTTCAAGTCGCTTACATGTGCCGTCTTTATCCGTTTTTGTGCCGAGCTCTTTAGTTTGCAGATCACCGGTGCTAGCTTGGCTGCGAATCCCTCAGCCGCATTCGATAGGTGGTGTAATTTCACCCACACCCTATCTGCGACTTTGGGGCTCCATTGCCTTCGGCGAAGGTTGTAGTGCCTTGCCTGGTCTTGAGAGGCCTCGACCGCAGCCAATTGGCTTGACTTATATTGCTTGACATATGCTCTTACGTGTCTATATAAGCCTGGCCAATAATAGCGCGCTGCTAGGACTTGTGTCCTCTTGCCGGTTGGCACACACAATTTCCAGGCTTTCACATCCTCTGTTCCGTCTCTGTGAGGGATGTGCCTGTATAAGTTTCCGGATCTCTCCATGAAGTCTGGAAACTTTCTGGGATTCTTGTGTATGGAGATTCGCATCTTTTGTATCCAGTGGCAGTTTTTATTCGCTTGGTCCATCGCGTCTTCCACCGTTGAGACTCTCTGGCATGTATCCTTCCTGGGCTGTCGAGATTTGGCATCTGCAACACTTACTGCTGGTTTGACTGTTTTTGCTATGTATAGTCTCCTCCTGATGCTCTCGAATTCTTTTTCCCGGTATATTTATCCTCAGGCCTGCGCACTCCAAAACCGTTCCCAAGCCCGACAGAAAATACCATCAGAGAACTAAACCATCGATGACTCCTGGGAGTATCAGTAGAGCAATATCCATACTACTCCTGCCGAGTCTGATATTCACCTCGACTTGTTCTCGGACTCCGCTGTTTCGACCTCTGCCATGCGGACTCGCAGTTCTGTTGCGCGTCGTCGGCCTACGTCGAACAGTCCACGAGCTAGCTTCTCGCTAATGAAACTACTCGTGGCCCCTGTATCGATCGTAGCCTTGTACTGGCAGTTGCCGATCTATACGACCGCTGTCAGCTGCGCTCCCTCGTCCTGCAGGCTGCCGATTAGCGTCTTGGGGTTGCCTTTCTTCGGCTGCCGCTCGCTTCTCGGTGGTGGACGCCGGTGTCCTTCTCCCGACGGACAACATACCGACGTACGAACTCCGATACGTCCGCATATCCAACAATAATCCAGCATAGGATTTGTACACTCTATCGCACGGTGTCCCTCCTGGCCGCAACATCTGCAGGCCATCGCGGTATTGTTTGTATGTGTTTGTATTTTGTCGCGTCTCGTCCTGGTGGCTGGTCTGGGTTCCGGGTCGGCATCGGTTCTCTGTGTCCGTCCACTGTCCGCTATCCGCATGAGCCGTGAGCCGTCTTGCTTTGGCGCTAGCTCTATTTGGCGGTAGTGACGCATCTGTGGTGACTCCATATGTCGTCGCGGTGGCTCCCTGCGTCTCTGTTGAGGCTGTACTTGCCTTTGCTGTGGAGCGTTGTACCTCGAATGTTCCATGCGTCTCTGTTGCGGCTCTCTGTGCATTCTTTGCTGTGTGCCCATCCGCTCCGTGTGGCTCTGCTGTCTCAGCTTTTCCCTATCCGCTTCGAGCTCCTCAAACACGACGGCTAAAATCATCAATTCCGTTAGGTCGTTGTGTTGATCTGGCCTGGCGTATGTTCGCAGGTCTGGGAGGCTGTTGCTGTAAATTTTTTGTAGTTGCCTGTCCGCTGAATACTGCAGTGGCCGCATGAGCGTCTGCATTTCAACCATGTACACTTTAAATGGCTGGTTCATAGCCTGACGTCTGTGGTTGAATTCCTTTACGATTTCAAAGGAGTCTCTCGGCAGAAAGTACTCTTGAAAGCTTTGGTTGAATGTTGCCCAACTTGTCCAGTGCTGGTTATTTGCTACATACCACTTCGCGTGCAGCTTATTAGAAAAATCAGCAGAAGAGCAAACATCAATGATGAACAACGGAGAAAATAGTGATGCAGCCTCCAGTGGACAGCGCCGGCCGCTGTCAAATCGCGAGCCACGGCCCAGCAGAACTGGAATCCAGAATGGGAGAAGAGCCGGACCAGCTGTGCGCATGCCTGCTGGACCGCGATTCCGGCGACCACGCGGACGCGTGGTTCGCATAGTACGCGTGCTGCGTGTGAGGCGGTTAGTGCGAGTGGTGCGTGTGCCCACACCACGACTGCCGCCTCGAGACCAGCGAGACGACAACGAGTTAGAATTGTGGCCGTCACCATTTCGCCCCCGGGAGCCCCCGAACCTCGCGATGGCGCAGGACGAGCTGCCGCGACGCCGACGGTATCCCAGCGAGCTTGACGACCTCGATCCGGAGTGGGTGAAGAGGCTATTCCCAGAGCTGCCGCCGATCCCCGCTCGAGAAGAGTCCGCAGTGCGGTTCCCAGGGCCGCGACCACGCGCGTACTCAGCCAATTCAGTAGAGCGGGCTCCGGCGGAGATCGACGGCGAGGTCGACGGCGATGCCGACGGCGAAGTCTACGAGGGAGGCGCTTGGGAAAGCGACAACGAGGGACGCGAGAGCCCCTACAATCCGTTCTCCGATGTCGACGAAGGGAAACACGGCGAGTCATCGGAGGATGACGGCGACACCGTGCCCCCCAGGCCTCAAGATGATGAGGACAGCAGCACGTCTAACGGCGGAGTCAGCGAGGGAGAGCCGATGCACGAGGGCGGGGAGGAGCATGGCGAGTCATCGAATGATGACGACGAAATCATGCTCTCCCGGTCTCGATTCGGTGAGAGCATCATAATCTCCAAAGACGACGAGGACGACAGTCGTGACTCCGACGACGGCTCGGATTCCGAAGCCGACTCAGACGCCAACGTCGACGCGAGTGCCGACGACGCCAACTCGGCATCGAATCTACAAATAAATCCTGACGATGAGGATACGATGCCGTACGTGCCGCGGACGCGAGCCGAGGAGGTCATCCTCATCTCATCCGATGAAGAGGAGGAGGCGACACACGACGCCGAACCACAGGCCGAACCGCAACAAGATCTTCAACACAGTGTCCCGCGAATACAAACGGACCTATGCCGCCGGGCAGTGGTATCACACTTCTACCGTGGTGTGAAGTTGACAGGAGGATGTGCGGCCGCCAAGACCAACGCTGCAGCCGCAACAGTCCGCGCCAGAGCCAGGCGCGGAATGGCGAGAACTTCAACCAACAGAGTGGCCTACGCAAGTCGCCGAGGCAATAGCCGACCACCCGGGCTATAACCGTCGGACATCACGGCTAGTGTGGTGCGCGGGACGACTTTACCGCGTTAGGAGGACGGTAGCCACGGAACACGAGTGTTCCAGGAACAGACCCAAGGGTAATAAAAAGAGGAAATATATAAGAATAAATGGAAAACAGATAAAAATGAAGATTGAAGATCTAGAAATGATCACTGGGGTAACAGGGGAGGGGATCACTAACTCTTTCAAAATCCGTCTGCACCAGCATATGGACAACACCAACGAGCACATCCACACGTTGGGACAGTGGAAGTCTTCCACTGCCGATGAAAGGGGGGAGTGTGAGGAGCCATATAGCGATGGCAAATAAATATATAGGCTTATAGTACAGTAACTGCACATCAGACCGAAGTCCGGCTCTGATTGCAGTTGCGGCGAATTCGCTCTCTTTCGTCCTCTCTCTTTCGTGCGCAGGTTGTCTGACACACATGTCCACCAGGACATGTGCCGTTATGGTGTGAGGAGTATTGCGGGAGCAATATATCCATCCATACTCACACTAACGGCAGACATAGACTGGCACCAGCAAAAGGCAGTGGAAAATTACCAGAAATTACGCCCCCGAGGCGATCGCGTGATTTCTGGTACAGTCCCGACAAAAGGCTGCGACGCGGACTATATAAAGAGCGCCGCAACACACAGTTCAGTTCAGCGAGATCCGATACGCAAAGCGGAACCTCTGTCGAAGCAGTACAAGAATAAAAGTCCATAAGCGAAAGCCATGAACAAAACCTACGCGAGTGCGGCAGAAAAATAAACAGCGAGTGAACAAAACACAAGTGAAGGTGTATCAAACAGGACGATACATCACCAAGGAACGTCGAGTCCTTCGACGCTGTCAAAACCAATACCAATACAGGACACTGAGGTCCTTAAGTAGATAAAGAAGTGAATCCTTGCCACATTTAATTCGTGCTATTAGGCGAGGCCTGCATAGTCACAAGGTGAACGAGTGCGATCAATCCTTTTGATTGAAAGGAGTGCCGTATGGTAACCGGTCGAGCAGCACGAAGTCTCGAAGTGCCTAGAACCGACCTTCCCGAACAGGATCACTTTCCGAAACAAACTAAGGCCTCAGTGGATTGTCACCGAATCTAAACGCAGACATTAAGCGAAGTTATTAGTTTAAAGAAGTGATTCGAATAAAACCATATTAATATATTATATATAAACGTGTTGTCAACGTTTATTACTTTCGCTCTTTCTGCTGTCGTGTGCTCTCACAACGCTTTATTACTGTCGCTCTCTCTACTTTCGTGTGCCCTCGTAACTGTTGCACGTGTTGTTGTTTTCAGTGGTTCAAAGTTTTGTCTCTTTTCATAGGTATTCTTACAGCGCCTAATCTTGGTGTTGTTGTATCTATTTCATCTCTTGTTCGCTGTTTGTTTTCTTATTTTCTCTGTGCTGTGCCGAATCTTTGTAAAGTTTTCTGTTCTTTTCGGGCATATCTATTTCTAAACTCAGTATGTCTACGTGCTACAGAGACGCATGGAACATTCGAGGTACAACGCTCAACAGCAAAGGCAAGTACAGCCTCAACAGAGACGCAGGGAGCCACCGCGACGACATATGGAGTCACCACAGATGCGTCACTACCGCCAAATAGAGCCAGCGCCAAAGCAAGACGGCTCACGGCTCATGCGGATAGCGGACAGTGGACGGACACAGAGAACCGATGCCGACCCGGAACCCAGACCAGCCACCAGGACGAGACGCGACAAAATACAAACACATACAAACAATACCGCGATGGCCTGCAGATGTTGCGGCCAGGAGGGACACCGTGCGATAGAGTGTACAAATCCTATGCTGGATTATTGTTGGATATGCGGACGTATCGGAGTTCGTACGTCGGTATGTTGTCCGTCGGGAAAAGGACACCGGCGTCCACCACCGAGAGGCGAGAGGCAGCCGAACAAGGGCAGCACCAAGACACTAATCGGCAGGCTGCAGGACGAAAGAGCGCAGCTGACAGCGGTCGTAGAGATCGGCAACTGCCAGTGCAAGGCTACGATCGATACAGGGGCCACGAGTAGTTTCATTAGCGAGAAGCTAGCTCGTGGACTGTTCGACGTAGGCCGACGACGCGCAACAGAACTGCGAGTCCGCATGGCAGAGGTCGAAACAGCGGAGTCCGAGAACAAGTCGAGGTGAATATCAGACTCGGCAGGAGTAGTATGGATATTGCTCTACTGATACTCCCAGGAGTCATCGATGGTTTAGTTCTCTGATGGGATTTTCTGTCGGGCTTGGGAACGGTTTTGGAGTGCGCAGGCCTGAGGATAAATATACCGGGAAAAAGAATTCGAGAGCATCAGGAGGAGACTATACATAGCAAAGACAGTCAAACCAGCAGTAAGTGTTGCAGATGCCAAATCTCGAAAGCCCCGGAAGGATACATGCCGGAGAGTCTCAACGGTGTAAGACTCGATGGACCAAGCGAATAAAAACTGCCACTGGATACAAAAGATGCGAATCTCCATACACAAAAATCCCAGAAAGTTTCCAGACTTCATGGAGAGATCCGGAAACTTATACAGGCACATCCCTCACAGAGACGGAACAGAGGATGTGAAAGCCTGGAAATTGTGTGTGCCAACCGGCAAGAGGACACAAGTCCTAGCAGCGCTCTACTATTGGCCAGGCTTATATAGACACGTAAGAGCATATGTCAAGCAATATAAGTCAAGTCAATTGGCTGCGGTCGAGGCCTCTCAATACCAGGCAAGGCACTGGAGCCCCAAAGTCGCAGATAGGGTGTGGGTGAAATTACACCACCTATCGAATTCGGCTGAGGGGTTCGCAGCCAAGCCAGCACCGGTGATCTGCAAACTAAAGAGCTCGGCACAAAAACGGATAAAGACGGCACATGTAAGCGACTTGAAGCCGCATAGCAAGGAGGCGGGTGAGTCCCCAAAATCCCCATAATTGAAAAGGGGGAAAGATAACAAAACAAAAATTGGACTCACACTTATACACCTAAAATAGCAACAAAATAAATATATATAAATATTTTAACGTACCTATTCTTTCGGCTTAGCTAAATTCATCTCTTGTTAAATGTGCTGGTTTCACGCAACGGGTAATCGATTTAATCAGCAATAAGTCGGGTTTAAAGTGGCGTTGCGAGCGGTGCCGCGAGACGGCGTTGGATATTCAGGGTTTTATGAGGCAAACTAGACGGGGCTTTTACAATCTCCGTCTGGCATTTAGTAAGCTCAGTGCAGATTTTGATGCTATGGAGAGTCAATTTAATAGTGTTAAACTGTTGAATAAGAAGCAATCGGCCGATCCTGCTTTGCCTCGGCAACCAGATTTATTGGCTCCGGCTCTGTTGGTGACCCCAGCACCGCTGACACCCACTGTTGATAATGGTCAGCAGTTGATGCAGTTTAATTCTCCTGCACCGCCTGCAATCAACAGTGGTGGCTCAATTGTGTCACGGGCCACTGTGCCCGTTTTGGTTCACCCACCTCCTTCAAGTAGTGCTCCTAGGTCTATTATAGCGGTCGTACCTAGAAAGCAAATTTTTATTTCGCGTGTTGCCTCTGATATATCTGTGGATGACATTAAAGCCTACATACAGGGTAAAGTGTCATCTACGGGAATATTGATTGAAAAATTCAAATTTAAATATCATGTGGCAATGTTGGTAACAGATTCATTGCTAACCCGGCTGCAGTTTGCTACTGCTGCTGCTTGCTGAACCGGCAGTTTGTGGCTTCGGTGCTGTTGCTGCTGCCGCCGCATGGGTTTCCCTGGGCGCAAGATTCTTCTTCTCGCGCTTATTGTTGCAGGGTTCTTTAGTTGATTTCTTGCTGCTGCTGGAGGGTAAAGTGGCCATTGCAGCCAACTGTTGTTGTTCCTGCGATGCTGAGTCTAGCAGAGCTCTGCAAGGTACGAAGATGCCAGATCGATTTCTGACGTAATCGTTCTCATGGTGTTTCAGGGCTCTAGGTGTCGATGTGGATAAGGAAACAAGTGATGCGCCTTGAGCACGCGTTGTGTCGGGCAGCTGAGATGCAGACGAACTTGTGTCCATATGTAGCAATGAGTGGTGCTTCTGCTGGCAATGTTTGCAGTGACCAGACTTGCATTGCTGTAGACTATGCCCTTTGAGAAGGCAGTTAAATCAGAGGTGCAGCCTTTTTATTTGGACGTAGAAGTACTAACGAGCAGCACATTCAAGTGGCCCAACGATACCAAGCACTGGCTTGTTAACGCACGGACACAAGCAAAACTTCAACCCACCTCCCACCCAACCGACCGAGGGGTGCGCCGCATAACGCGCGGTTACGAAGATCGCGAATTGAAAGAAACATAGGACAAAACAACTGTTTTAATAGAATAAATGGACGAAGTACAACATATTACCGGAAAAAGCGTATTATAATTAGTACACAAAATTCTAAATGGGTTATGAACAGCAAAATTGGAACTACATGTTTTAAGAACAAGAGGTAGAAAATTCCTTGTATTTCTGATCGGGACTGTAAAATTAAGTTGGCTGATTAACTCCGAAGAATCAATATCACCGTTTATAAGCTTGTGTAAAAAAATAACACCAAGCATTGTTCTACGATCAGAAAGAGAAGGAAGATTTATTAACAAAAGTCTACTATGGTAAGAGGGTAAGCTAATATTAGTATTCCAATGAAAACCCCTAAGGGCAAATAATAGAAATTGTTTTTGTACGGATTCTATTCTATCCTGATGAACCTTGTAATTGGGTGACCATATACATGATCCATATTCCAGAATAGGACGCACAAGTGAAATATAAAGAGTTTTAGTAATGTAGGGATCGTCAAATTCCTTAGACCAGCACTTAATGAAGCCCAAAACCCCAAATGCTTAATTAACAGAGGAAGAAACATGCTTGTCGAACTTAAGCTTGGGATATAAAAGTATTCCCAAATCATCAACACATTCAATGCGTTTTAATGGCTTGCCAGGAAGAAAATATGTATTTAAATAGGACAATCGCCTATAGAAGGACATAAATTGGCATTTTTCACAATTTAGATTTAAAAAATTTACACGCCA